>CM066165.1:71747438-72347438 GCA_033629205.1 Lithocarpus polystachyus
ACATGACAACCACACATCCACAAGGGCCAAAGCGGTAAAGCTTCCTCTGCCTTTCTTTTCTTTTCACACTTCCACACTTTTTATAGTCATAATTATACAATTTTAATTCTTTATTGATTTACTTTCATGGCACATTAAGTTATATTAAAATATTATATTGTAGATGAAGATGCTGACGAAATTGGCCAACTTGAGCTACAATTTGCAAGTATGAGTATTTGCAGTGTTGAATCTGCTACCAACGTTGAGTAAATTGAGATTGAGATGTAATTCTTATAAAATATTAACTTATTCTTCTTTACATAATATATTATATTTATTTTTAAATCTTTTTTTTTTTTTGTTTAGTTTATCATTCTAAGTAATCTAAGTTTACTATTATTTTAAATGCAACAGGAACATGTGCACTTAAGAAGACCGATAACTTGTTACTTTGCTGGCTTACTTATTTTGTTTGTTTAAGATCTATCTCTTTTTGAAGTTGTAAACTTGTAATTATATATATTTTGACAGTAAACTATTAACATTGAAAAATTTTTCCATCATGAATTTATGATTATAAATAATTTTTGTCATGATTAAAAGTCAAAACTGTTAGAATTGGAAGGATATTAACAAGTGGTATTAAGTGCAATTCATTTGCTTAATTGATTTTATTCATTCTCTCTAAACAGGTTGTCATTGATTTGTTTTTCTAATTGAGAAAAAAAAAAAAAAAAACTTGTTTGAAAAATACAAGTAAATACGGGTCAACCCGACCCGACCTGAAACCCGTTTAAAAATGACCCGTTTTGACTTACCACCCGTTTGATCCAACTCGGACCCGACCGACCCGACCCGCCCGTTTTGCCACGTCTATAGAGTTGGATCTCTCAAATTGGCTTGACTTAATTGACCATTATTCTGCCTCAAATAAAGCCTATTAGCATGTAAACACTTTATTACCTGTAAGACAAAAAATGATAGATAATTAGTAACAAAATCACAGGAAAGCAATGCTAAATATGCAAATAGGAGATAAATTAATTATATAGATTACTCTGTTGGACAATCTGTTGTAGTTCAGCAATGTAAAGATCAAAATAGCATTGTACATAAGTCTGAACTGCAAGTACTTTTGTGCATTAGGTGTTAAGCTACATGTGATTCTCTGTAGTAGAATTAATTAGGGATAAATGACAGTTGGCTATTTCCTATAGTTCAGTCGGTTAGTTATTTTGGTTACTTTTCCCGCCTATAAAAACAGAGCTCATTTATCGTGTATATGAATTCATACACAGATATTTCTCTCTCTCTCCCACTTGGTTTTAAGCCATTGACGAAGCTTAGTTGGTTTTCTTGAGTTTATTCTCTCGGCTAGCATCCTGGTAGCCCTCAGGTACTTTCTTATTTCTACTTTCACATTCTGTCTTCTCTCTTTTACTATTTCGTTGATGAAGTCGCATAATTTCTCTGTTCAACAAAGGTTCTTGCTTAACTTTTATACATCATTTGCTAATAGTAAAAATAAAATCAACTTTGTTAGAGATGATAATCAGGCTAAGATTGTAGCCAACACCAGATTGCAGCTGCTTCAAAGCGACTGAAAATAAACAAGAGTATAGAGTTGCTTAAAAAGTCCAAAGAACTTGTTGCCAAGATCATGGACAAGATTGGTACCTGTTAGGGATTAGGGAGATTTTCTATGTTATTTAGAATAAAGTTGTTTACTTTCTCTGCATTTTGTTTTGTTTTCCTTTCTTGGAATTCTGTAGTATTAATTCGTTGTAAGAGCAAAAGTATCATCATGTTTTAGTTGACGAATTTTTATTTCTCGAACCTAGTTATTAGTTTATTGCTTAACAAAATCAGAGTGCCAAGACAGGTGGGGCATTTGCATGTATACAAGCCCTTAAGTTCTGCCATGTTTACTAGCTTATATCCAAATGCCATTCAAGTTCCAGGTGCTTTGTTTGTGGCTCTAAAAGCGAATTATTCACCTAAAAATAAGAACAACTGTGTTACTTACAGCTAATTTAATTTGCTTCCGCTTGTATCAAAACCTTACCCTCATTCGTTACTATGTTAGTGGCAATTAAAATTTTTATATAGGATTAAGTTCGGTCTTTATATTTATACTTCATTTCTTAATTTGTATACTTATGTTTTTTTTTTTTTTTTTTTGGTTGGTGACATGGTAACCTGGGTGCTTAGGTAGTAGGCATTTGTGCAGATGGCAAAAACGTTTAAAAAGTTTGAACTCTTACTTGAAGTGGAGGGAATCATTGGAGGAATAAAGTTTGTACCAGCTGGGGGGTGGAACCCCAGCAATGTGTACCAAATGAAATTTCAGTGCGCGAAGTGCAGGTTAGAAACAAGGATGTATTCCTTTTCAATGGACAGAGTAAAGGAATCAGGGGGCGAACGGAACATTCATGTTCTTCATAAGGTAGTATGCATTGTTTGTCTAAATCTAGTTGGTATTTTTTTTTTTTTGGAGAATCCGTTGGTATTGTGTTGTGTGTTAAGCTTTGGACATGAGCAATTTGAATTTAGAAACTTGTCTGTTTAGGACTTAGTATGGATTTTGAAAATCATTCCAATATTTCTTGCTTTTTGCCCCACCTTTCTATATCTAGAGAACTTTTACATTACTTCAAGCTTTTCCAAATCAATAAATGTTTCTATTTTATTTGCAGTGTCAGTGTAAAAATATTGGCATGATGAGAATCTTAAATCTGTTGAATGGACATGAAACTAAGGGTGGGATGATGAGGATTATGAAGATTGAATGTAAAAATTTGCTGCCAATGAAGGAAGTTCTATTTGACTTTCCTTGGATTGTCATCAACGTAAGTAGTAATACCTTTATTCAAACATATAAATAATCTGTTTTTTTTAATATACTCCATATTATTTTACAGTTATATGGATTTTGATGAACCCTTCTTCCTTGTTACAGGAAAATGGAAATAGATCCAAGCCTTTTAATTTTTCTGCTGGTGTAAAACCAACCATTCAAGGTAAACGAATACTACTATGTATTGCCATGTATTGAATAGACTAGGGCACTTTATGATGAAGGAGTTCTGTTAAATTATAGGCTGAGCAACTCCAAGCGAAGGCCAGCAATGTATACTCTAGTTGATGAGGAGGACTAAAGGAGATGGAGCTAACTGAAGGTTAGCAAGCCATAATTGCATAGCATACCTTCTTACCCGTTGTATTTTTTTCCCTGTTTCTTAGTCAGCAATCATATTTTTTATTCAACTGTTTTGAAGCTGCAATTATCAACCTCGGTAAATTTCAGAGTTAATAGCATCTATATGAAGACCATACTACTCTGGGCTCAAGTTTCCTTTTGTTTTCTGTATTTTAGCTGCTGTGCGCATCATCTTTAGGCAATATGCTATTTTGGAATTAAATTTAGATTTCATGACTTTAATTCAAATGTAGAAACTGTCATTTATTTCTCAACTTATCTTTATTTAGCTCAAATCATAATTCAGTTTATTCTAATATAGTTCAAGGAATTTTTTTTATTCGATCATATATTGGCACCACTTCTTGGGTTCTAAAGCAAGGTTTCATAGTGCATGGCTCTGCTATACATGTTCTTTGTATTTTACTAACTTACTCTTGGATAGCAGGTCATTACTAACCTGGCAGTGGGAGGTGCAAATTATATATAGAGGCCAATGGACATGCTGATCGTTTGTCCAATCATGGAAAAAATCAAATTGAGCGAGAAATAATTTATGACAACTGTCATTCCTTTTTGTTAAAATGCCTTTTTTGGGACTCATGTACTTTTCTACACCACATGATGTGAAGATGGGTTTAGTGTAATATCTAAAACTTGTGGTTTTTGTTTAGTTTAGGTGTTGCTGTGTTTTGGTATTTTGTTGTTTGTCAGGTACACAACTCTTGGTTTTTGTTCTGTTATGTTTTTTGTTGGATAGGCGATGTTGGGGCTTGTTTTGTATTGTGTCTTTGTTGGGTCCTTTATTTTTTTGAGAAGAAAAAAAAGGCTATGTTGGATCTTTGTTGGGTCCTGGTGTTAGTTTAAGTTACTATTTTTTTTTCTATTTACAAATCATTCACATTATTTGCGCAAATGCAGAGAGTCAACACGCATTAGTAAAACCCAAACCACAAGGAGTAATGAAGGGAAAGAAGTTGTGTTAGAAGTTTAAAACAATCTTATTCAATATATGAAAGTCTTGAAGAAAATTGACTTTACAACAATCTTTATTCAATTAAAAGCCTCATTCCTCACACCTCTAATAATATGTTAACTGAATTGGATGTACAATTTGATGATCACCGGCAATGATTGTGCGGGAACCAGATGGAAAGACAGCATTACCATTGGAGTCTACAATGCCCAATCCCTGGCAAATATTTATGGCAAAATGAACCAGCTTACTCGTCATAGCTGCAGCAGAAACCCTTTGGAACTTAATCAACTGCTTAATATGAGTCCCAAGAATACCAGTGAGGGCTGTGAGTAAATCAACACAACTTCATCTCCATCTCTGTTACCCACAATTTTTACTTCAATGTCAAATGTGAATTTTTTATGACATCTCAAGTCTTCTTTTAAAATTGCTGGGCAGATAGGCTTGATGGTTCCATTTTTATATGGTATGTCACGGCAGTGTTGAAATTTGCTTAATTGTGTCAGCAGTTTTGATGGCGCCGCTTTTAGTGTATAGATGAATTTTGTGTAGCTGAGGCCATAACTGTAAGAGAGGACAGTAGGGCCATCGTAGAATTTATATGTTCGGCCTGGGAAGCCTTTGCTATCATCTGGCCTTAATTGCAAGGATTTTAGGGGTATCTTGTGAACATAATCAGCTTGATACCTAGTAAGAGGTAATCTTCCTCCTGAAAAACATAGAAAATAAGGTGTAAAAAATGATGCAAAATCATAGAGATAAAAGATTTGCATTGGTGCAAGGAATCAAATTAGATGTTACCTGGATTGTATTTTCCAAAAACAACATCTGCAATGGCTTGACCACCTTTTGCTCCAGGATATCCAGCCCACCAAATGGCATGGATTTTGGGGTTACTCTTAGCAAAGGAGATATCAACACCTCCAGCTGACATGATTACAAGAACTACTGGGCCTTTGGCAGCATCAGCAACTTGGTTGATAAGATCAGTTTGTTTTCCAGGAAGGAGGATATCCAACCTGTCAAGGCTCTCTGCCTCAATTGATAAATCTATCCCCGCAACAATTATGGTGGCATCAGCTATTTTGGCTACTTCCACGGCTGCGCCTATCAAGTTCCCATCAGCACATTTAACATTGGAGCATCCTTCTGCATAGTTCACACTTCCATGGAGAAGCCATTAAGTGGAGTACTGTATCGACATGGAGAACCTTTATTATATGTGGCAAATGCATAGATTCCAATCATGGCAACGGAAGCATTAGCATGTGGTCCAACCACTGCTAGGGTTTTGTTCCTTTCGTTGCCAATGGCAAAATTCCATTGTCATTCTTCAAAAGAACAATTCCCTCCCTCGCTGCTTCTCCTGCTAACTCGATGTGGGCGCTAGTGCACACATCATTTATACCGAGAGAATTGTATTGAGGCTGTCCATCAAATATTTAATATTCCTAGCCTCATAAGCACGACATAGAGGTATTGCAGTGACTGGTCTACATCCCCCTCCCCAACCTTCCCATGTTTCACAGCATTTTCAACATTGTCGGTGTAGTAAACTCCACAATCCAAATCCAAACCTAAACCAGGTAGAAATTAATCATCTGTGAACAAAAAAGCAAACGAGGAAAAAAAAAAAAAAGAATAGGTAAGGCACATTATTAATAACCTGTTTGTAGTGTATATGAAACTGCAGTCTCATTATCAACGTTTAGCCATTTGTGGTCCTTAATTATTATTTCAACAGAATCACAATCTGCAACTATATATCTGGCAACGATAGTAATGTTAGTCTTACAAAAATAGTTTCCAAATTAAATTTTAGTATATTAATATTGAGATTAGAATTTAGATAGATTGTACTCATGAAGATCCCAGTCTTATCTAATGGTTTCCTTTAGGAGTTTGTGATCAGCACAAGCAGGTATGCCATTAACATGGATATAAGAGCACATGACATTACTAACATCACCATTTTGAACACACATTTGGAAGGGCCGGTTAAATGTCTCAACCAAATCTTGTTCCATCACCTTCAAATAATAATAAAAAAAAAATTTGCTTTGATATGTTTTTTGAATCATAGTTAGTGGTATATCAACTTTAGAATCATAATTTTCATATAAGAGTTACCCCAGCATCAAAATTGTAGCGCTCAAGCCTCTCATGTAATTCACAGCATAGGTGCCAACTACGAATGGATCTTCACCTGGTGTCTCAATGATTCTTCCCCATCTTGAATCCCTTGCTACGTTAATGGTTGGAGTCCAAAATGTTAATCCAGCATGCCCTAAATTGTATTATGCTCGTGCTTCTGTGGAAATAGCCTACATTGTGTAACAAATTTTAGCTCATCTATCTATGCTACAAATAATTTTAAATTTAGAAACAAACTGTTTGAAAGAGTAATTTACTATTTTTTAAAAGTTTTTAAGTTTAGATAAAGTCTGAAAAATTAGGGAACTTTCTCTATTTCATTTTTAAATATTATGAAAATAAACCCAAAATAAAAATAAAAATGATTACTTTAAACTTTTCTTTAAACTAGTATATATGTATATATATATATATATGAATATGAATATTGTTTAAAAATGATTACTTTAAACTGTTTTAAGTTCCGAAAATCTTAAACAGCGTATTTTTATTTTTATTTTTCAACAAAATGCTCCTATACCTTCCCCATTGGGTTCCACAATGGCTCTTTGAATGAAGATGTTGTGAGAATTGGCGTGGGATAGCTGGTTGCATGTGGAACTGAATTATCAAAAAAGGTACCTACATTGGACAAACCATGGAGTGCCTCAGACCACCACTCGTATTCAGGTATCCCTAATCTTGGGACTCCGTAAGCACGATTTCCTAGTTGTCGTACCTTCTCGTACGGTGTCATCTGTCTCACCAAATCTCTTGCTCGGACTTGGTAGGAAAGTTTCTTGTCACAAGAGGGGAGTGATTTGACATCCAATCCAAGTTGGGCATACCTGGCGGGATCACATACTTAGGTGAAGTTACTAGGGGTCGCGGCATCAGTGTAGATGACACAGAAAGCAAAAGTGAGATAGATATGAAGGACAAGCCTAGGTGTTTTGGCCATTGCTTTTAATTGAGTTGCATGTAATACTCGCCCATGAAGGCTCTTATATACGAAGGAAGGAAGCTATCATAAGCAACAAAAAAATTAGACTTGTGAGTTGGCTTATCTCTCTGAAATTTTATTGTGAGTTGGCTTATCTCTTTTACTCTTTATTGTGAGGATGGTCTTACTTCACGGCTGACATTTTTGTAGACTATTTCTAGTTTCAGCGCTGAATAGTCTGTTTATTTAACAACAGAATGAAGCTAACAAAATATTAAGTCAAAGTTAAAGAATAATGTTATCTATTAAATTGCACAAATAGGCATGCCAATACTTTTGTGACAAATATCAGTGACCATATCAGCTTCTGTTGAGCCACATCAGCGACCATATCATTTACCAATTTTCAACAATTTCTCTCAACTATTTTCAACCATAATGTCATTTTTACCTTTTTATCTCTCCACTACTCTAAAAAAATACAAAAACAGTGTGTTTTGTGTACATTAGTACTTGTACCTTGGATGACCATTGAAACAAAGTTCTCTAAACTTTGTATCTTTTGTAACTTAAAGGAGCATCTTTATGCACAACTAAGCAATTGAGCTTTTTGGCTCGTGCTTGTGACGAGTAAGATTAAGTAATCTCTTGTACTTAACACTCGTATCACTCTTTTTGACGTTAAGGACTAGAAAATCTCAAGAGAAAAGCATAAATAACCATCTCATCACTGTTGCCCGCCAATCATGAATTGACATCTGTATACTTCGGCATAGCAAAAGTGCAATGTCAAAATCTTAATATCATTGGGTATTTATTTTCTCTCTCTTATATGTCTATGCATGATATGCTTAAAAGAAATGAATATGCAAAAAAAAAAAAAAAAAAAAGCAAAAGGAATCAAAATGCTTTATATATGATTGCAAACGTGTCTTCTAGAAGATGTGGGAGTTATAGGAAGTACCTCGAAGGTGATAGTCCCCATCAAGTAGTTATGATTGTGTGTAAGTTAAAGTGATTTTCTCGTATCTCAAATCATCATAACATGTAGACACTTATGTAATTTTGCAATATTTTTTACACACAACACACAATATTCTTTGCTACTCTTGATACACGTGCAAGTACAATGTGATTTGGCCATCACAAGAAATACATATGTTCATGTATGCTCACTAAACTGTCTTGACTTGTTTTTGAAATATAAAGTTGGTTAGACTTGTTTAGTGTGTGTGTGTGTGTGTGTTTTGGATCTAAATGCTTGACATTTTTTTTTTCTTGTTGAGAGATGTTTTTGAGAGTTTAAAATGTTAATTGAATCATTGGTTGAGTAGCATGCTTGATTGCATTCATATCTGTGTTTTTCTTTTCTTTGAAAAATTGTTTTTTAAGCATCTCGATAGCTTCTTGATACCTCTTGACAACTAAGCTATTTATCACGCCTCTTGATTTTCCTTTCTCAACAGTTGTTATTGCAATTTCGATCCATCGAAGTTTTTAAGAATTTGTCTCGATAGTTTCTCGACAAATTCTCGATCCATTGAGAAAGTTTCTGTATGCTCGATAGATGCTATAGCTTCTCGATCCATCGAGGTCACTTTGCTGTGGACACCTCTCAATAGCACCTTGACAGCTCCATCTGTCGAGAATTAGTGCTCGATAGCTTCTTGACACCTCTCGATCCATCGAGCTTCGTATTTCTTTATATAGCTCAGCGCAATATTTTTCTCTTATTTTCTCCGATCTCTCTCGATAGTTTTTGACCTTTCACCTCCCCAAACACTTTTCTCTCTCTCTCTAAACCTCTTCCCCACTCAATCTTCGGCCTCAAGAGTGTTTTCTTCCTCTGGTATGAGCTTCCTTCTCACTTTAATCATCCATTTCATTCATTTTTAACCTAACTTTTGGGGTTTTTCAAAATTGATGAGGTTTTTGCAAAATTTTTGGGTTGGGTTTTGCTTAAATGATCCCATATGTTCATGCATTGCATCACATCTGCATTTTCACAATGTTTCATGCATTATAGATGTGTGTTTACTATGTTGAAATCATGTGTGCTGGTAGGATTGGATTGGGATGAACCCATGATATATTTATTTTTGCATGTCACATGTTCATGCATTTTTCATGCATACGTACCTTTCCTTTCCTTCTTATTGTTATTAATTGTGTTTGGTACTTGTCTGCGTCTCTCTCTCTCTCTCTCTCTCTCTCTCTCTCTCTCTCTCTCTCTCTCTCTCTCTCTCTTTGGGGTGATCATCAAAACACCCCTTGCTCGGGCTTTGCAAAAGGTCCAAGGTTCTTGAATATGGTGATGACATTTGTTTTACATCCATTGTCTCACTATAATTTGATTACTGGGCCTCGTGCTCGATTTTTGTTATCCCTCCTTAAGAGGCTTACCATAGACTTTTCCTCTCACTTTATACTCTCCCTTATAGATTTTTATAAGGATACGGCGACTCGTGATAAGCTCATTTTTCCTTCTGTTATCACGCGGATTCTTCACCACGAGTCTGACTCCTATCCTGAGTCTCCACACTTCTCTGTCATGTGTGCCATAGATGCAGTGACCGTTAGACGGAGCAAGCCCAGCTTCGACTGAAGCGGCCACGGATCGAGACGTCGACTCCTCCGGCTTCTTCTGCTCCATCCACCTCTACTCTTTCTTCTCCCATGGGTGGAGTGACTCTTGAGGCCATCATGGCACAGCTTGTGTGCATAGATGCTCGCCTTGACACTCTTAGTGATAAGTTGTGTCAGGTGAACACCCGTGGTAGTCGTATTGCTCAATGACAAGCTGTCATGGGTGGTTTCGCAACGTCTTTATCTCCATCCTTACAGGCTTCAGAGGAAGAGAGTGATGATGATGGCTCCGATGGTGATGATGCTGATGAGGATGATGGTGCTAGCTCTTCAAGTGACGAGGAGATGACTGCTTCTCAATGACTTACTCTTTGTCATTCGTGACAAAAAGGAGGAGTAATTTTGGGTATGAGAGTAGTCATGTACTTAGGGGGAGAGTTCGTATAGGAGATTATTTTTGTTAGGGGGAGATTATTTTTGTTAGGGGAAGTGTTTTTGTTTATGAGAGATGTAGTGAGGACTTTTTGTATCTTTTCTTTTCTTTTCTTTTTAAATATATTGTTCTTACATTGTGATAGCAAACCTTGTACTCTTATTGATATATATATATATATATATATATTGAGGTTGTTATTACATTCTTTCACCTATCTCTTCATGTGTTGTTTCTTTTTTCTCTTTATGCACATGTTTATTATTTATTGTATGCAATCTTTTATAATTATTTTTCACACTAAGATACCGTGATGAGTTTTGTTTGAAGTATTTCAAAAATACAGGTTGTCGAAATCTATCATGCCATGAACTCTCTTCTTGCAAAGTTTTTCAAGAGTTTGTGATAGGATTAGATTTTATTGTATTCAACAAGTGAGTATGAGTTAAGTGTTTTATGACTTCTCTCATATGTTCATTTGTTTGTTGTGATTTTGTCATGGATTGCCAAAGGGGGAGATTGTTAGGACATATGTGAATCATGTTAGGAATATATGTCATTTAGAATTGGCTAATCCTTTGATAAAACGCACTTGTAATTGGGTAGATCTAGGATGTGTTTAATACTTCAAGGAACAAGAGTTTAAGTCCAAGTGTTAAAGCCATGCAAATTTGTCCAAGAGTCAAGTCAAAAAGTGTTGTATTTTAAAGCTTGACAGCTAGCTCGACAGATAGAATCTATCGAGGTTTAAAAGACATGTTTAGCCCGATGCTTGACCACTGCTCGATAGATAACCTATTTATCGAGATTTACGAAAATCAATTTCTCAGATCTAATTTCATGCGTATCCATGTGTATGTGTTTAAGCTTTCTTTTCTCACAACCCTAAACATATATAAGGATTATTTTAAGGGCCGTCATAAGGTTGTTGCACTTGTTGTTGCACTTGTTGTTGCAAGCATGTTGTGACCGAAGACAATTTGCCCTAGTTGTCTTTCTCTTGAAGAAACTACTGTGTTTGTACGCCGTAGGGTTTTGTAACTAAGGAGCTTCGTGATCTTCATCGTGTTGATGAACTGAAGAACTTTGCAGCCAACATTCTTCTCAAGTTATTGGTTAGTCACGTACTGAGAGCCGTGCATTGAAAATAAGAGATTGTCACTGCAGAACAAGTCTAATTGTGTATTGGAGTAAGGGTTCAACTATAGGTTGGTATAAGGTAGTGAGATTCCTTTACTTGTAACCACTTGTTGTGATAATAGTAGATTCTCGGGAGTGATGACCTTAAAATCACCCGGTGGGGTTTTTGCCTTGGAGGTTTTCCCCATTCGTAAACAAATCACCGTGTCAACTTTATTTTCCATTGCATATTAACTTAGTTGGTGATTTGTTTGTGCTACCATGCGTATCACATGCTAATTGAATTAATTAATTAACTTGGCTAATTCATCAAAAGGGGTCAATACATTCTTGACCTATCATTAAGTATAAACTTCAGCATTAGCAACTGATGCTCGTGAAACCTACTTATAGACAGGGACGGAACCGAGATTCAAACTTGGGGGGGGGGGGGGCAAAGTTCTTTGTTTAAGAATTTTAAAAAGTTGGGATATTAATACCAGAGGTTGACAACGATGCATTATTAGCATTAAATTTTCAATTTTTTTGTATTTTTTTTAAATCAATAATAGATATTTATAATCAAGAGCTCTGTAAGTCAATTGGCACGTCTTGATATTTTCAAGATCCAACTGAGGTTAGACCAATTTTTTATTCTATCCACATTATAATTTTTTTTAATCTATTTATTCTTTTCACTTAATTCTATACCTATTAACTTCATAATGCTATATATAAAAGATCTAAAAAAAAATACAAAAACTATAGTTAAAAGTTCAAATCCATGTCTAGTATTACATTAATAAAACAACTAAAATAATGGTTAATCAACATCATGCACTGATATTCATCAAAAAAATGGGTGAGACAAATACTAGTGTCTTGGTTAAGGATTTTTTTTTTTTTTTAATTACTTGGTTAAGGTTGAGCTAGCATAAAGATGTGAGATCTTTTCCTTTAAAAAATTGCCATTTTGAAAAAGTAGTAAAAAAAAAAGAAAAGAAAAAGAGATATGTTAAACAATCACATGATAATAAATGGTAATTTTGAGTCTTCAACTATGTAAATAATGAAACTTTTCCCATCACTGCATTAATTTAGCTAAGGCACAAAGTTTATTACCAATATACTAATCACACACATGCTCTAGTGGCACATTAGGTAAGGCACAAAATAGTAGATTGTATTTGTTTTACACGTGTATTACATTTATGCATGCACGCCAAGTGTGTCCCAAAGTTAATATAACATTAAAAATTAATAAAATTCTATCATTCAAAAAAAAAAAAAAAAATCCACGGGTTATGTTAAAGAGTAGCAGCTCTTTAAAAATTAAATTTTTTTCATGAGCTGAGTTAAAGACACCAATTGATCCAAGTTGCTGGTGACACTAATTGGTGTGTAGATGGAGTGAATAGCAGCATAAGAATTGTCTCTGTCACTATGGGATGGAGTCATTTGAGAGGGACAAAGAGCTCTTAAATGAGAGGTAGAAATTAGGTAAAGATTATTGGATTTTTGTAATTTGTTTTGCTAGGATTTATAATTGATTTGTTTTATATATATATATATATATATATATTTACTTAGACCGTCCAAAGATTTTTTTATTATTATCTGAATATGCGAATTTTTTTGTAGATTTTCCTTGTTGTCTGGATTTGTAAATTGTCCAAATGTTTTTCTTGATATTCTTGGGACAACCAAACAAGGTATGATTTGGTAAATTTTTTTCATTTTTGGTTTCATGGGTCATCTTGTAAATTGTTTAGAAGAGGGGGGGCAAAGTATATTATTTTAGTGCCAAATGTAAATTTTTTTTTATGCTAAATTGTTAATATATATACTAGGGAATTTTTTTCAAAGGCTGGGGGGAAGGGGGGGGGGGGGGGGGCGCATGGCTCCCCCTTAGCCCCAAGGTAGTTCCGTCCCTACTTATAGACTTATCCACATCATTCATGAACTTTTCAACTCTTTTCTGACTCTCCAAATGTGTATCTAGCACACAAGGCAAATCAAGGTTAAAGTAATGCATTTAATCAAAATCTAAATTGGGGAATGAGGACCATACACAATTTCATTTCTCAAACAAGAGACAAGTTTAGCTGCCTCTTTTGGGGATTGGAGGGATAAGATGTGATGCAGGATAAATTTTGGTAAATCCAATATCTGATCCACAACATAAATTTTTTCATCCATCACGTTCCTCTCTACACTCATCAATCTGATATTCATTTTATTTTAAATTTGTCAAATAACTTTTATATCCAACCTATTTTTAAACTTAAAAAGAAAAGTGAGTCATTACAAAAACTTACAAGGGATATAATTGGAAATTGAAGCGGGTTGAAGACTTGAAGTGTATGCACTATTTTTGGTTTACGTCACGTTTGCGTCACATTTACGTCAACCTAACACAACCTGTTTATTAAGCGTTTCAAATGGGTTGGGTCAGGTCAATCCGTGTTATTAATAGGTCGGGTTAGGGTCAAAATATCATGATACAATTATTAAATAGGTCGGGTTCTGGTTAATCCATTTAGTCGAATACCCCTACCTCGACACGACATGAACCCGACACGCTAATCAGAATTGACACCCCTAGTTTTAACTCACTTATTCAAGCCACTCTATAGTGCCATGCAATCTTTCTTGCTTCTTTTATTTATTTATATATTATTATTAGGGTAAATTATAAAGTTGGTTTCTATCCTTTACACCATATCTTAATTTGGTTCCTAATATTTCAATTGTGTCAATTTGATCTCTAACATTTCCAGTGCCATATTTGTTTAATTCTTGCCTTTATCCTTTGGATGGAAAAATATAATTTGTCAAACAGAATAATAAAAAAAATATTTTTCATGCAACATTAACTACCAATTGTACTGCCATATCAGGTAACAAAAAAGCTATTTTAGATGTTCACAGGTACGTGATATCAGTATCATCTCACTAAATAGTTCTAAAATCCCTATAAGTTTCTCCCTCTCATAATCCTGTATCATCCCCATATTCTCCCTCATCTCCATCCCTATAAAATCCTTGAAGTTATAGATGGCGGCAAGGATGGCAACGCGTTAAAAAAATGGAAGGTAAAATGAGGGAAAACACTTTCATAAAAACCAAAGGGAGACCAAAAGTAGAAAAAACCAACTCCATAAATATATATTATTATCACACAAACAAAAGAGAGGCCAATAATGTTTGATTCATATTATCACACTTGTTCGGTAAATTTACATTATGTAAAGTTGGAGTACTTGGAATTGATGATGAGGTGAATGGCAGTTGTAAAAAGTTTAGACCCCTTAAACCCAAATAGATTAACCTAGATATTTAGCCAAGTGATTAACTTAGGTAAATTAAGCAATTCTAAGTTAACACAAATATATCATATCATGCAAAGTGCAGAAAATAAAGAACACACGATATAATAACCCAGGAAAAACCAAACTGGTAAAAAACCTGGGGAGGATTTAACCTAGCTATCCTCAAGGTAAAACAGAATTCACTATGAAAGAATTGAAGTTTACACAATAGCGACTTAGACCACTAACATTTTATTGCTACCTCAAGTAGGAAACTTACTACCAGGACCATGTGATAGCTCTGAGTCCACGGACTACTTCTTTCTTGAATTCAAAGCAAAGCACAAGCACTCCTGCTTGTATATCTTGAAGTTCTTGAATCTGCAACTAAACAATCACCAAGCTCTTGACATCAATCTTGAGTTTGGAAACCCTAAGTGTATGTGAAGGTAAACACCTCTAGATCTCACAAAAAGATTCACACACACAGCATTCAGAACACTAAAAACGTGGCTAGGATTTTTTCTTTTATACTTAGGGCAAAACATAAAATCCTACACGTCAAACGGGCTTGGGCTGAGTTGGAAACTCTACAGAGAAAAAAATCTGCACGACTTTCGATCGGTCGAGTCTAATTCTCGATCGATCGAGCCTGGCAGATTTGCACAGTGACTTCTGCAGTAACTCGACTCCAACTTTACACAATAAGCACATACTTTGAGCAAGTCTTAACAAGACTAAAACCATTTTGATCATAGTTTGCCAATCTTACAAAATGAAGTTCTAATACATTAGTTCCTAATTCCTTAGAACTTAACAAACTCCCCCTTTGGCAATCCGTGACAAAACACAAACTAAACAAAAATGCTCAAAATTTACAAAGTAAGCAGCCCATTACAAAACAAAAGCCCAACTAAACAAATTCAACCTAACTACTATCTATCAGTTTCAAGAGTAGACAGCAGCATGACTAAATCAACCTGTATATTCCTGTAACACTTAACAAACACATAAACACATGTGTGGAAAATACAAGTAACAGAAAAAAATAACTTCTTGATTTCACATGACACAAAATATAGGCATATATTATGAATAATCTCATAAATATAAATCAATAAGTAATGTAGCATAGCGAAACAAGAAACATATACAAAAAAAAAATGTATATCATATAACTCCCCTTATCATGAGCCAACAAAATAAATAAACAATGAAGCATCTAGATGCAATCTAAAAGCTCCACAGTTCCACAATATCACAAAAATAAACAAAATCTCCCCCTAAGACAAAAACTCTTCTACTACAAAGTATAATCTCCACTACACAATGTACTCCCCCTTTTATGACGAATTGCCAAAGGGTACTCACTCATCATCAAAAGTAGGTGAAAAAGGAGAACGCCAAAAATTCTCCAAATCTGCCCTCAACGCTCGATTCTCATCAAGCACATCCACCAAAAGCTAACCATGAGTTGCCTGGATGGTCATGGCAGTGCCCAACATCCGACGAATGTCTGAATCATCCGAAGGAGAAGGTGAAGGAACAGCAGCAGGATCAACAGAAGTCTCTACCGAAGGAGCATCTGTAGAAGAGGAAGGAGGAAGAGTAACACCAGAAGGCTCTACCTTAGGACGCTTAGAGCTAGCTCGAAGCTGAGCAGCCCTTTGCCTAAGAAAGGTGGCATCTATGGGAGCAATGATATGAATGGGCTCAGAAGCAGGGAAATCACCTAAACCTAAATGAAGAAGAATCCTATGTATGAAAACGGGAAAGAACAAGGCATGAGCAGTAGAACTACTTCTATGCACTTCGTTCAAAGAACGAAGAAAAAGATGAGGAAAACTGATAGGAGCATCAGTGACAAGAGTGTATAGGAACACACATCTCTCAATAGAGATAGTGTGTAGATGAGAGATAGGCCACAAAGAGTGACATGCAATCCTAAAGAAAAGATAGTGTAACTCAGAAAGCTCAGCAGACGTGATCCGAGGATTAGAACCCCACTAGATAGAAGACCCAATGATGTATGACATCATGTCGTCAAGGGAAGGAGACTCATCGTAGGGATAGACAGGATGAGAAACCATGGGTACCCCAAGAGCATCAGACACTACCGAAAGAGTAATGCGATACTCTACACCTCGTATCCAACTTTTTACTAAAGTGTTGGAATCATAAATGTGGATAGAGGGGTTCGAGTAGAACTCTCTAATCAGAGTAGAAGGAGGCGGATGATCTATATCTACTAAAGGCAACCAACTCCGACGCTCAAACTTACGCCTCACCTCATCATCTAGCTCATCTAATAGAACCCTACGCTCAACCCAAATATTTCGTCTAAGGTTAAAAGTCTCGTATGTCTCCTGATGTTTCTCACTCAAGAATCTATCACTATCGAAAGATGGTGAAGAAGAAGAAGTCCTATAAGCTCTAGTTTTGCTAGGCATGATTCTACAGACCAGATAGAGAGACATAGAAAGAAAAGAGACAAAAGAAAACCAAGGGCAAACTGCAAGATTAGCACAAAAACAACAGTATAGAAAAAACAATTCTATATGATGCATGGTCTAATGCAATGAAAAACAGTTCAAATATTATCCAAATTCACAAAATTGGCTTGAGCAAGAATTTTCTATCAAAAAAATCCCCAAATTTGAAAAACCCATTTTCACAAAACCCAACAAATTGAGAAATTGATCATTACACAAGTCAGAAAATACAATATAATGATCAAATAAGTCAATCTAACAAGCCAATTTCATTAATTTATATCAAATTGAACAAAAGCCCCAAATTCGGCAATATCAAGCCCTAGAATTTTCAATTTCTCACAAATCACCAAATTAATCAAATTAAACCACAAAGATCGCTTGTATATGGTGTCCCAACAAAAACTCAATGATTTATTTGAAAGAAAACAACCAAAAATATCAAAAATCCCAAATATATAAATGCCGAAAATAACCTAACAAATGCATGAATTAATGCATGAAAAATGGAAATAAAAGCAAAAGGAAGGGTAAAAAGGTCTTACCGGCATTGGGAGAGAAAAACTATGCAAAAGATTCGGAGGAAAACGACAAAAATCCTTGTTGGAGCCTTGACCGGTTGATGAGAGAGAAAGAGAGTTTGAAAAGTTTTTGAAAAGTGAAGAACACGTGAAGAAAAATCCTTTTTAAAAAAACTCTCAGCCCGATTTCGATCGATCGAAAATTAGATTCAATCGGTCGAAAATACTTCGACTAATCCACTATCAATCGAGTACTGATTGAAACAGACAGAAACTCTCAAAGGGATTTAAGTGTAATTTCGATTGATCGAAAAACAGATTCAATCGATTCAAATTCTAGAAAAAACAGTTTTTTGAAAAACAAAGCAATTTCAGTGCAAAAACCCCTCAAAGCATTAGATTTTATGAATAAAATGCATGAGTATGGGATGAAATGCTTTTCAAAAACACTTATATTGATCATAGTTTTCCAAAATTAAGATTTTCACTCAATTCTCCCCAAATTCTCAAACAGTAAACATGTTTTGCATCAATTTTCAAGAAATTATCAAACTTAGTTGGTCAGACCAAAAACACACACAATAACATGTACAAAGTTTAGCAAAGAGTAACTTGTATAGTATGTGCAACTAGCAAAAGCTTGAGAAACATGTGAGGTGATATGTGAATAGAAATCAATCACAATTTCAACAAAATTCATCACATAAATTTGAAAGAGACTATCACCGAAATAGTTACATCATATAACTCTCACATCTCCTAGAATAAAAGCTTGCAATAATGTAAGTTTCTTGTTTTGCCTCATAATATACACACCAATTTCAATTGATCAGAAACTTATTAAAATAGTCGGGATAATGTACACGCCAATTTTATTTGAATTGTAAAATTATTATAGCCCAATAATGTACTCAGCAATTTTAACAATTTAACCAAGGCTACACCTTATTTTCTTTTTGTGCATGTGCTACACTTTCTCGAGCACAAAATCTTACGATATCCACTAAGGTGTTCATGATTGGCTAATAAACAGTGGTGAGATGCTTATTTATGCCTTTCTCAATAAGATCAAGTTTGACAATCAAAGACATGTGACTTCAAGATCAAGATCATGTGATCAACAACTATAAACATCTTTCCACACAACATGCACTACAAAGCTCAAACTAGTAAAATGCAATAAAATAAGCTCATCAAAGCTAAACAAGGTACATAAACATGTTATGTAAAAATAGATTGACCAACCTTATTTTCAAAATCAAGAAAAAATACTGCAAAACACATTTTGCAAAACACAATCTTGTTACTCTTTTTTTTTTTATATAAAAAAAACATCCTAGAATGAGATGCATGAATGTTATGCAATGCAAATTCTAAAGAAAATGGTCACAAGAGATAAAGCAATAAAGAACAAGGACCATGACAGACAGACTCAATTAGGTCGAGCCTTTTGCATCCAAAACCTTTTAGATACAACTCTTGCATTGGAGTTATTATTCACATTAGAATTCTGAGCAACTTCAGGATTGGAATAAAGGTTTAGCGCTTTTACCAATTCACTAATAAGTACCATAGGATCTTGTGCTTGAGGCACATGTACTTTTGGTTTATTTGCTCACTTAGCAGCTTGCAACTTGAAACAGTTTGGATGTATGTGCCCAGACTTTCCACCAAAGTGACAAACCCATGCAGGCTTATCATGCAACTTGCCCTTAGAAGAATTGGAAGCCTTAGATTTAGACTCTTGAAGATCAACCATAATCTTTCTAGGAGGTGTAACTTCTACAGATTTAACAGCTTCGCTTACAAAGAGTTTGACAATCTCACTCTTAGGAGGTTCAGTAGAAGAAACAAAGTTTGTGGAATAAAATTCAGGCACAGAGATGCTTTCCACAAAACCTACGCCAGTTTTGTCAGAGGGAGACTTTTGAATACTTAACATGTGATCAAGTTTGGAGCTTGCAGACCTATTAGTTTGTTCTCTAGCAACAGATAATTCAAGTTCCAAATTTTTAACTTTATCAAGTAAAAGCATGTTCTCAGTCTTCACATTATTCAAAAGTTCATTAGCATCAAACAGTTTCATAAGCAAAATTTTCTTATCAAGTTCAAGAGATGTAATTTTCTTTAAACCAAGATCAACATTCATAGCATCCTTTACAGCAACTTTGCAAAGTTTATTATAGGCTTCCTATAAATCTGCATCTTCAGAGAGCTTCCCCTTAGAAGGGTTCTCTTCAACAGACACGCTTTCATTAACTACAGCAGTAGCAGTGAAAGCAATGAAGTTTCCATCCTCATCATTGGCGGATTCATTATCAAAAACTTCATCATCACTAAGGGTTACAGCCATGACCTTACCCTTAGACCTCAAGTACGTAGGACATTCAGATTTCACATGACCATATCCTTGACATCCAAAACATTGTTGTCCTATAGAATTATTAGAAGGTTGACCTACTTTTTCTTTAGGTTTTTCAGTGTTATTAACCTTAGTGTGATCATTCCTTCTAACATTTATAGGTTCAGCAGTGTTCTTATCTCTTGCCCTTCTGTTATTGTTCCTAAGAAAATTTCTAAAGTTCTTGACAAGATAGGAAATCTCTGTAGTAGAGCGCTCATCATCAAATCCACTAGCATCAACATCATCAACAGACTTAAGAGCCATTAATTTTAATTTGTTAGTCTTAGGTAGGTCCAACTCATAGGACTGAAGAGATCCTACAAGTTCATCAACAAAGATGGAGTCCACATCCTTGCTTTCAGTGATGGCAGTTACTTTAGGTCTAAAATCCTCAGTCAAAGATCTTAGAATCTTCCTAACAATTTTAGGTTGATCATAGATTTCACCCAAATTATATGCAAAATTAACAATATCATTCAATTTAGCATAGAATTCATCAAAAGATTCATCATCAGTCTTTCTAATACTTTCAAATCTAGTAGTCAATTGCTGCAACTTATTAATTTTATCTGTCTTTGTGCCTTCATGCACAGTCTGGAGGATATTCCAAGCAGTATGAGCAACCTCAACATTAGAGATTCTCTTAAATTCCTCCATAGAGACAACATTAAAAATAGCATTCATAGCTTTACTATTAAAAGCGATTGCCTCATTTTAAGAAGTTTACCATTCACTCACAGGAGTAGTGGGCTTCTCCCATCCATACTCAACAGAATTCTAGACTCTCTCATCAATAAATTTCAAGAATGCTTTCATCCTTACTTTCCAATAAGCATAATTATTCCCATCAAAATGACGTGGAATAACAAGAGAGTGTCTATGTTCCATGACAACCGGGGTCAATGATCAGCTTAAAGATCAAAGGATCAACACAAAAAAAGCTACCCGCTTTGATACCACTTGTAAGAAGTTTAGACCCCTTAAACCCAAACAAATTAACCTAGATATTTAGCCAAGTGATTAATTTAGGTAAATTAAGCAATTCTAGGTTAACACAAATATATCATATTATGCAAAGTGCGGAAAATAAAGAACACACGATATGATAACCCATGGAAACCAAACCGGTAAAAAACTTGGGGAGGATTTAACCTAGCTATCCTCAAGGTAAAACAGAATTCACTATGAAAGAATTGAAGTTTACACAATAGCGACTTAGATCACTAACATCCTATTGCTACCTCAAATAAGAAACTTACTACCATGACCACGTGACAGCTCCGAGTCCATGGACTACTTCTTTCTTGAATTCACAGTAAAGCATAAGCACTCCTGCTTGTATATCTTGAAGTTCTTGAATCTACAACTGAATGATCACCAAGCTCTTGACATCAATCTTGAGTTTGGAAGCCTTAAGTGTATGTGAAGGTAAACACCTCTAGATCTCACAAAAAGATTCACACACACAGCATTTAGAATACTAAAAATGTGGCTAGGGTTTTCCCTTTTATACTTAGGGCAAAACATAAAACCCTACACGTCAAACGGGCTTGGGCAGAGTTGGAAATTCTGCAAAAAAAAAAAAAAAAAAACAATCTGCACGACTTTTGATCGGTCGAGTCTAATTCTCAATCGATTGAGTCTAGCAGATTTACACAGTGACTTTTGCAGTAACTCGATTCCAACTTTACAAAATGAAGTTCTAATACATTAATTCCTAATTCCATAGAACCTAACAGCAGTGATTCTTGAAGTTGGGTTGAATACATTTGATGAGCCATTGGATTTTTTCCTTTAAACTTGAAATTAGGTTGAAACCAATGTAGCTTATAGCATTTATCAGCTATGTGACCAAATTTACGTACACATTGGTCTGTCTCTCCCTTTAGTGTCACTGTTTTTAATGAAATTGTTTCCCAAATTAGCATTGAAATTTTGTGTCTTTGAAGTTAAAGCAGTGGATTCAACTTGGGTAAGAGAACCATTGGTCACAAGCCTCTACATTTCTTCTTGAATCAACAAAGAATACACTTTATTGATGGATGGAAAAGGATCCATAAACAAGACTTGGGTCCTAACTTGAGAGAATGAATCATTCAAGCCTATCGAGAATTTCATCACTGACTCTCGAATTTCCAATCATTAAGCCTTTTATTCACATTACAAACACACTTCCCACAAGTGCATAAAGGTAAAGGACTATAATTTTGCAATTGATCCCATAGTACTTTCAAATGGGTAAAGGAATCAGTAATGAAAACTTCACCTTGATGAAGTTCTGAAATCTCTTTTTGCAAATTGAAGAACCTGGGACCATTCCTTTAAGCAAACCTCTCTCTTAGATGATTCCAAATCTCCAGAGCTGTATCCATGTAGATGATACTAGCTTGGATTTTAGGAGAATCTGAATTGGTTATCCAAATTCCCACCATATTATCACACCAAATCCAAGCTTGGATTTTGATGGAGTTGACACCAATGGAGATGATAAAGTTAAGGAGCCATTGGTGAAGCCTAGTTTGTTCTTGGCAAGTAAAGCTTTTTTCTGACTGAATAAGCCCAACCTAGATAATTTTCACCTATTAATGGCTGAAAAACCAAAACTATACTAGGACTTTCTCCATGGTGCAAAAACAGAGGGCCATCCGTAGGTGAATCTTATGAATGTGAGATATTTTTAGTAGTAGAAATTGATGAAGTAGTAGCAGAAGCCATTGATGATAAAGAAAGCTTCTTAAAGTAGAAGAACAAAGAAATAGAGGAAAGAAAAAGATGAATAAGATGTTGGGGTTTATGCCCTAAAATCCAATTTATTGGCATATCATAAATAATTAAATTGTTTAATTATATGAGACTATTTATAAATGAACTAATGGGATATTATCTTAGTCCATGAGATGCATAGTATGCAATTTATGTGAAAAGTCACAGAAGATATAAATTGCAAGTTCTTTGTAAACTCAGAATGTAGTTCGTAGTCGGTGATGAAAATGGGTGTTTCATCTGTTAGGATATGTGCCCTTAAATCCTATTGTATGATGCTATGTATAATATTATGTATGACATTATTTGAGAAATGATGTATGACTTAATATTATGTTTAATAAAGTTGTTTTATTCTCATCTAAAATAACGGTAACATGAATATTCGGACATTATCAAATAGTCCATGAGATGTATAGTATGTGATTTATGTGATTTAGTCACAGAAGATATAGATCACAAGTTCTTTGTAAACTCAGAATTTTGGTTCGTAGTCGGTGATGAAATTGGGCATTTCATCTGCGAAGAATATAACATATTAACTACGATCATTTGTCTTGATCATGGAAGTGTGACTTCTAGTTAATATGTTGATATGTTTTAAGAGTTAAGATATATTGAACAGAACCGCTGTGAGATTTATTATTCTCCTAACGACTGTCAATTGAATAATAAATCTTACGACTTGTATTCACATGAACTCTTAATCCTGAGAGAATAATGGACCTGATCATGAAATGTAGGTTGCTTTGATATATCAGGAGTGAGATCTAAAGTAACGGTCAAAACCTCAGTATGTTGGGCAGCCACATTTAGTGTTGATGGAACATATATTCTCAAGATGGAATTCATAGTCTCTTAACGGAGATATAAAATATTCCCTTGAGATAAGTTTAATGGGTACAGTTATTCAGAGAGTTAGGCCTAACCACTTTAGTAAGACTAAAGTATATATTTATGAAATTGGATTTCATAAATATATGGTGAATAACTCATAAGGATTAAACCGGGTACTCAAGGATTAAGATGTAGTAATTTACAAAGTGGCAGTCTATATTCATGACTTTGTATTACTACGAATATTTTATGAAGGGGTTGCATGTATAATAAAGTCTTGGGATATAATTTATTAATGAGGCCTAGAGTGCAATTATATTTATATAGTGGTATTAAATATAATTAATGGTAACTTTGGACTTGTCAAGAGTTGACAGAAAAGCCCAAGGCCCATTGGAGCTAGTGTCTTATTTGTTCCCTTTTGATCCCACTCCAAGCCACACACTAAAGCCCAATTGGGAAGGCCCAAAAGGCTAGCCCAATTAGATAATCAGTTATGTGGAGAGAAACATATAGAATTTTATATAGAATAAAATGGTTTGTATGTTATAGAATAATATGGTAATGAAATAAGGAAGAGAGACACTCTTTCATATTCTCTCTAGATACATAGAACTGATTGAGAGACCACACATCTTGGGCATCGAGTGGAATTGGAGTGAAGATTGAAAGTATTCCCGAGTACTTCTTCATTCGGTTTTGAAGTTCACCGCATCAAGGTACACTCTCTTGTTCTTATATTCTGAAACTTACATAGTGCATGTTATCGTTTTCGAATGAAGTAGATCCGTTTATTTTTCTGCTGCGTATGTTTTGTATTGGATGCAAACATGATGATTTCCCAACATCATCTGCAAAGACTATAACATATCAACTAAGATGATTTATCTTGATCATGGAAATGGAGATTTCTAGTTGGTATGCTAATATGTTTTAAGAGTTAAGACATATTGAATTGGACCGCTGTGAGATTTATTATTCTCATAACGACTGTCAATTGAATGATAAATCTCACGACTTCTATCTACATCAACTCTAAATCCTGAGAGAATAATGGACCTGATCATGAGATGTAGGTTGCTTTGATATATCAGGAGTGAGATCTATAAGTTGCGGTCAAAACCTTAGTATGTTGGGCAGCCATATTTAGTGTTGATGGAACATATATTCTTAAGATGGAATTCATAATCTCTTAACGGAGATATAAAATATTCCCTTGAGATAAGTTTAATGGGTTTTGTTATTCAGAGTGTTGGGTCCCACCACTTTAGTAGGGAGTTACTAAAATATATATTTATGGAATTGAATTTCATAAATATATGATGAATAACATTACAGATTAAACCAGGTACTCAAGGATTAAGATGTAATAATCTCCAAAGTGGCAGTCTATATTCATGACTTTGTATTACTACGAATATTTTAATGAAGGGGTTGCATGTATAATCAAGTCTTGGGATATCATTTATTAATAAGGCCTAGAGTGCAATTATATTCATATAGTAATATTGAATATAATTAATGGTAACTTTGAACTTGTCAAGAGTTGACAGAAAAGCCCAAGGTCCATTGGAGCTAGAGTCTTATTTGTTCCATTTTGGTCCCACTCTAAGCCACACACTAGAGCCCAATTGGAATAGCCCAAAAAGCTAGCCCAATTAGATAATTAGTTATATAAGGAGAGAAACATACAGAATTTCATGAGTCTTTTCATGAGTCTTTTTATAAGTGTTTTTCATCAAGATTACAAAAGGAATGAAATGGTTTGTATGTGAGTGTTGGACACTCCCTTGTTCTCTCCTTGGAAACTGATTGAGAGATCACACATCTTGGGCATTAAGTGGAATTGGAGTGAAGATTAAAAGTCTTCCCAATAACTTCTGATTTTTGGTTTTGAATTTCACCGCACTAAGGTACGCTTTCTTGTTCTCAAATTCTGAAACTTTCATAGTGCATGTTATCAATTACGAATGAAGTAGATCCGTTAATCTTTTGCTGCGTATGTTTTGTATGTGATACAAACATGTATTTTCCCAACATAAGAAACCCAATTAGATAATTAGTTATATAAGGAGAGAAACATACAGAATTTCATAAGTCTTTTCATGAGTCTTTTTGTAAGTGTTTTTCATCAAGATTACACAAGGAATGAAATGGTTTGTATGTGAGTGTTGGACACTCCCTTGTTCTCTTCTTGGAAACTGATTGAGAAACCACACATCTTGGGCATTAAGTGGAATTGGAGTGAAGATTAAAAGTCTTCCCAATAACTTCTGATTTTTGGTTTTGAATTTCACCGCACTAAGGTACGCTTTCTTGTTCTCAAATTCTGAAACTTTCATAGTGCATGTTATCAATTACGAATGAAGTAGATCCGTTAATTTTTCGCTGCGTATGTTTTGTATGTGATACAAACATGTATTTTCCCAACATAAGAAACTCTAAAATGATTGGGATTAGGAAAAAATCTAGAGTCTTAGCTTTGATACCATATTTGATATTTTGGTAAAATAATTCATTGATTAATTAACAAAGAGATATTGTTGACACCCCATTTTGCAACCTATATTTAACCTCACATGGAGGGTAAAAGGGAAATTTTACCTTGGAAATAGGCATTTTAATTGTTGCCATTACATCCTTAATTTCATTTCATCAAAATGATCTTGATGTTTTAATGATCAAATCGATTGGTCATAAGCTCTAATTGGACCATTAGATTAAAAGTTATTATCAAATCAAGTTTTAATGGCCAAGATGCATTATCACAAATTGAGTCCAACTATATGTGATTATGAACAATTGATTTCAATTGGTTATAATTATAATTTGAGATTAATGACATTTCATAATTTGATTGGCTATTACTACATTTTATGGTAAGTTTGCACACACTTAATTAATTAGATAGTCAAACATTAATTATTCAATGAGTAATTTGTGCAATTATTTTTTTAATTAGGGTAAATTTGAAACTAATTAAGTCTGAAATGGGAGTGATTGGAGCCTATTAATGGTAATTAGAAACTAATTTGAGACCAATTAATGTTATTTGTGCTGAAATTATTTTCTAGCAAATAACCTCTGTTCACCATTTCGTTGATAGCTCTTAGAATATTTTTGAACCTGTGAGTGAGGTTAATTTTTTTTCAGAAACTAGATATCTGGGGCTTCAATTTGAGCATAAGAACGAGACAATTCCGATCAGAATGAGTAAAATATGATTTTTTGAATTTGTCTCCTCTGGTTGTTACAATAGTTACGAGAAACCGAATTTTATTTGTTCATCACCCCCACCAGTTTCTACATTTAATGCACCAGCTTTCCCTAAAATCTAAAATCGGGTCTAGGTTCATGATTCTTTTTTATCCTTTGTCAACCCTTATTAAATGACCTTCCATTCATATTTTTTCCACTACTGCTATATAAACCCCCCTATCCTCCATTTCAAGACAAAAAAAACCCCTCTTTTCTCCTCTCTTAAGTTCTGGTGAAGTAGAGAAGTCTTGTCATATCTTCGTCTTCTTGAGACTCACTCTCCCTCTCCTAGTTCTTCTTTCTACTCCACCCTTAGGACCTCTATCTAAAGTCTTCCCCTCCATCGTGTGGATCTTGCATACATGTATAATCCATTTCCCCAACTTGCTTTTTTATATTATTATGATAGATTGATTAGGATTAAAGCATGCTAGTGTTTATTTAAATTCATTGAATATGTTTGAATGTTCTTAAATGTTCATATGCGTTCTTCACATGTTCTTAGTTGTTCATCACATGTTCATGCATAACACTAGTTTTGATTTTAAATCCACATAATATATATATATATATATATATGAAAAACATGTTTGTTTATAATTCTCTCAAATCCTTAAATCTAGGATATCACCATCCACATACATTCATTAGAATTTATTTTTCAATCCAAATGCAATGCATAATAAATTGAATTAGAGTTTATCATATGCACACACATTAAATTCAACATGCAAATTGATTGATAGCATATTGGATGACATGATCTAAATGTCGGCCACCATAACCTAGAAGACCAGTTTCATCGGGATAGATGGGTACCTAACACCTTCCTATCTTGTAACGTAGCCTCTAACCTTAGATCAAAGGTTGATAGATCAATACTTATCCATGTAATTTTCAATTTCTAAATTGTAACTAGAAAACAAAGCCATGTACTTTATCTTAAATTATATCTAAGACCAAAGCCATGTAATTTCTTATGATCAATGTAAATTCACTTGTAAATCAATAAAATGAGAAATTTTTCAATATTGGTTTTCTTATTTATTCCAATAATTAAATAAGTGGCGATTCCATTGTAAAATCTTTAATCTAAAGGGGAGAATAGAATCAGTCGTACCTCCATTTTGAGAGGTACTAACATGACACCACCCATTCATGTGGGTTTGGCCTAGCACCAACAAATGGGGCCGGGTGCAGTCTCTCACAGATACAAAGCTTATATAGAATTTGTACAAAGGAATAACTAAAAAACTAACTTCCTAACACTGACTAATGCATGTGTCTACACAAACTAACTAACTAACTATTACACGTGCTGACTAATATTAACATTAATACAACTATTATACTACAAGTCGTTAAGCTATTCACACAATTAAAACTACAGTTGTTTCTTCTCTTGTTCTTAAAATGCAGTGCTTATCTTCTTTGAGTGCTTCATTGCTTTTTAGCTTCTTCTTATTTGTATGATAAGAGAGAGAGAGAGAGAGAGAGAGAGAGAGAGAGAGAGAGTGATGTAGGGAATGTGATGGGCTGTTTGTGTATGGTTTAAAAACAATGAAAGGCTAAGTTACTTAGAACACATTTATAGGTGAATAAGTACCTTGCAAGAACACTTAGTTCCAAATAGCACACAAAAGCTAACAATTCATTCAATTACCAAAAATGATTTACAAAAAGCTTACATTCTCCTACTTATACTAGTTGTTTGGCATTGGCAACCTCTGGATGGTTGACAAGTGTCTAAATCTGGCTAATGCTTAAGGAATCGTCTAACTAACTAACTAACTAACTAGCTAACTAACTAACTAATTAGATACAAGTGGATTACGATATAGGCATATAGTTACTTGAAATGCCCTGCATCAGGACTCTCCCTCTTAAGAAGCACTTGACCTTAAGTGCTCTTGGTTGCTACAAGATTTGTACGAAGTTGTAGGATGATGCAATTGCCTTTTATGATGATTTTGCTACTGTTGCAGCACACCAAAGGCTGCTGCTTCTGCATAGCCAAGTCCCACACAAATGAAACACCAATGTTGATGCATTTGCATTAAAAGGACTCCCTTTCTTGAAAGCAAACTTGTCCTCAAGTTTGGTTGAATTTTCAAATGTAAAACATGTACACCAGATTGAACATTAAGTGTTTTGCCTTGCTAATGATCAATTATGCATCTTTTGACACTACAAGGCTTTATTGTTCATTGGTGAATCAACCTTCTTCATCTTGGTCATTGGCTTGGGGCTTGCCTTCCCTTTCTTTGGTTGCAAGGAGTGTGGATGCACTAGCTTGTACATGTTGTGTGTGTTGCACCTTCTCCCCACAATAGCTTCATACAATTTTTCATATCTATGCAAAAAATGGAACCTATTCATGGCTACTTCCTCACAAAGAACATAACATGTCATGCTCCAAACCCCAAAGGGTCCAAAGCATGAGAAAGACGTCTCAAAGTACCTATAGACAAGAATTATCATAATAATTCCATTGAATATACTCTCAAAGTAAGTCAGAGCTATAAGCAATAATTACATGGGCCATTGGCCACAATAGAATAGAGGCTTGAATAAATAATTACATATCATCAGCTTGTCCCATCAATGGGAATAAAGTCACAACCACTATAATATACAAAAGAATAAATCAAGCCTATTTTAAGATGTACATCATCTAATATCTTCATTTCAAACGTTCAGTCTCCATCTGTAGTTAGTCTAACTACTATTAACTATCAAAAAGCTGTCTCAAAAGATTATTGTCTACTATGAAAAGTTTATAAAATAATGAAATGAGACAGAGCCCAGTAATTAGCATAATTAATGGGGGTGGGGGAAATGCAAGTTCCATTTTCAATAATAGGAATATGATATGACAAGAATGATTGAATAATGAAACATAAAATTTCTCAAAGTAAATACCTTGAAACTATGTACTAGAATCTGTGAACACCAACTATATAATTTCCAAAGTCATAATATCTAACGTAAGGTAAATTATCACAAATATATCACACTACCACATAGATCGGTCAGGGGATCCACCCATTCACAACTGGCATGATATTGTCCTCTCTGGTATGTAGACTCTTGGTCCCATGGACAGCAGCCTCACCCATAGGACCTCTCTTGCATGTGGTCTCTTGGCCTCATGTGCAGCAGCCTCACCCATACACAATCAGGGAACCTCTTCCCTCCATGAGCAACAGGAAAGAACGCGTCATCCAAAGTGAAAGGGCATTGATCTGGATTTGATTTAATTGTCACAAAGACTACGGAAACCAAATTGGGTGATCACCGGGAAATTACACATGGCATGGTGTTAAAACCGCCTAAGCTCACAAGTTGCATTACTTTGAAACACATAGTTCATATCCAAGTAGTTTAAAAAAAAAAAAAAAAAAACCTTAAATAATCTAACATCTACAAAGTTTGTAAGGTTTTCAACTTCATTCTTGTCAAGAGATTTTCTATCAATTTCTCACATAACAAGACAAGATAAGCATCTTCAAATTTTCTAATATACCATAAAATAAAAGATTTCCTTATCAAAGATTAAATAAAAGATGCTTATTTTTCCATACCACAAATTCATGCATTTCCCCAAATGCAATACAAATATGATGCATTTTCATATATAATCATACATATATTAAGGTTATGACACAATAGTTTTTAGGAATATATAGTTTCCATAGGTAATTTTCAAAAGCGTGTCTAACCCAAAAACAACATTTATGTTATTTTTCAAAAATCTCATTAAAAAGCTACTTACCTCGCGACCGCAAAAGCCTAATTCTCCAAGCTCCAAGGTGATTAACTAGAACCTAAACAATATCAAGTAAACCTATCACAATAAGCATAGAGCTTGAAATTGTATCTAGCTACAATTTAGGAATTGCCAAATGAGCACTTAATTAGGCAAGCCTAGTATTTAACCTCATCAACAATAATATATTTCACTTCCAAAGTTTCTCAACAAATTGATTCACAAGGCATAAACTCCAATTTATAAAGTTAACCCATTTAATATCATCTCCAACATTATGACTAGCTTCCATAAAATTTACACTACATCATTAAGAGACCCATGAAAGCAAAATCAAAATATCCTCCAAGACAAAAAATTTAGAACATCAACTAACTCCAAATAAATCCAATAGTAATGGAAAAATTAGATTTACCAACCATCACATGTTATAACTCAAAACCCCTAAATTTCCACCATAAATAAACTTTAGATAGTCATCATTAACACAAACCATAAACCCACTCATCAAATAATTCCACCAATACAAAACCCATACATATAAACACATAAATATCACTTCCAATGATCATAAATCACAAGGGTATCATTATTAAATCTTAGATAAAAATAACCTCAAACAAAAGTGTAAAACCCACCAAAAATATTAGAAATTTTTACCTCAAAGAAAATATGTGAAGGGGCTTATGGGTTCTTAATAATTTTTTGATGATCTTGCCGGAAAATGATGGTGAGACGGTGGTTTGGAGTGGAGTCCGGTGAGTGAGTGTGGAAGTGGGTGTGTGTGTTTAAGTAAAGAGAAAAGAAAGAAAATGAAAGGAAGAAAAGAGATGGCAGGCCAAAAGAGAGAAAAGGGATGGTGTGAAAATGAGTCGTGGGGGATTGTTGGTTTAGGTGGGGCACATGTGGTAAAAAAAAAAAAAAAAACTGACTGGGACGTTACATAACCTCTATGCCATCTATCATCATCCACTTCGTGTTTTAGAACTTGCATAACCTTGGTTGCTAATGGAAAGTCATTTGCTTCCTTAACAACAGCATTTGCTCATTCTTCCACATACTGACCACGCACAGATTCTACCATACTTATTATGCATTCAGGCAATTCTTGTCCTCCCTCACCAATCTGTTCTTCAACGTAGCTATTAAAAATAACTAGCAAGTCTTGACTTTCTAACTTTTCAACTAGCAAGTCTAGACATTCTATCTCTTCAACCACCAGGGTTTCACCCTTTGACAAAAAAGGCTAGTTCTTGGCAAGTATCTTGGAAACTTCATTAGATCTAGTAGTATTTGACCCAATCTCAACATTCTTTGTTGGCTGCCTTCATTTCTTAGTGAAGTTTGATGTAGCACCACCACTTGGACCAGTTCTCGAATTGAAAAGGGCTGATTGTGATCTCTTTGTTCACTGAGTCTCAATCAACACTCTATTTGCTGCATTTGAATTTGTCCAGCAGTTGTGCAAGATGCTGTAGTGGGTTTGGATGTGGCTATACAGAAAAAATTTCTTCCTGAGTTTCTTTTTCAGCTTCTTTAAAGTTTGAATATTGGTTTTTCCTTCCCTTAATCTTGGAATCTTCAACTACTCCCACCAAGATCTTGCCTTGCCTCTCAAATTAGTTTCTGGCAATTTCACTTTCTTGGATTCTGGAATATCATAACAAGCAAAGATCTCTTCAACTTGGTTAAGCCAATCCACAAACTCCTCATGATCTAAGCTACCATTAAATTTAGGGAATTCAATCTCAAATCTAGATTCCCAATTTTGGTTTGGTATCTTTGGTTGAATCATCATAGGATTGTGGCCATACATCTCTTGTCTCCACCTAGGAATATGAACTAAAGGTTATTCATAATCCTCCTTGTATAAAGCTACACTTCCAGAAGTATCATGCTGGTAGTATTGCTGTTGTATCTTCCTATGTCTTCTCATTTGTTTAGTTAAGGCTTGTAGTTGCCTCCTTAATAATTCCACTTTAGCTTCTAAGCCATTTTGAACCCTTCTACACCTTGGTCCATTGGTTGCAATATCATCTTCCTCTATTACAAGAACAGCTTGCTTCTTGCCCTTATCCTTCCATATTTTCTCAAAAACCATGGCTTCTTGCTACTACGAACTAATTTCTAGCACATATGAAGGCTTTGGTTTTGGTAAGAGAGGTATTTTAGGCTAGGAAAAGCAATCAAGACTGAATCTTGATAGGTTCTTGGGCAAAAAATGAAGAAACAAATTGCAAATGAACATGAATCCTAAGGATCTCAAGGTCTGATACCAGACTGATGTAGGGAATGTGATGGATTGTTTGTGTATGGTTTAGAAATAATGAAAGGGCTAAGTTACATAGAACACATTGATAGGTGGATAACTATCTCTGCAAGAACACTTAGTTTCAAAGAGCACACAAAGGCTAACAATTCATTCAATTACCAAAACTGATTTACAAAGAGCTTACATTCTCCTTATACCAGTTGTTTGGCATTGGCAGCCTCTGGATGGTTGACAAGTGTCTAAATCCTATAGGCCAATGCTTAAAAAATCCTCTAACTAACTAACTAACTAATTAGTTAGAGAGAGAGAGAGAGAGAGAGAGAGAGAGAGAGACGTGCGAACACGCACAAAAATCTTGAGATAGAGAGAATGAACCTTCTGTCGTTGGAATCCTTGTAGTCTGCAACTTGATCTTGACTCATGTGAGAGTGAGGGGGTGAGGGAGATGAATCTAATGAGAGAGAGAGAGAGAGAGAGAGAGAGTTAGTGATTTAGAATTTTCCCCGAATTGGTAATTCAAGTGTGAACATCAAAAGTGTTTTTTTATTTGATATGGCGGTACAGTTCAACAGTTGATGTGGTATGAAATAATTTATTATTATTATTTCATTTCACATATCATCTTTTTTCATCAAATGGATAAAGACAAATACTAAATTGACACGGCATTGAAAAGGTTAAAGACCAAATTAACACAATTTAAAAGTTATAGATCAAATTGAGATATAGTGTAAAGGATATGGACCAACTTTATAGTTTTAAGATCTTTCTTACTTCTATATATAAAATAGATAATCTGATGTAGAGTATTTTGATAAGTGAGTATATAAAGTAGAAAAAGTAGGTTCTTATGCTAAAATAGACAATTTTTTTTGTATAAATTGATGAAAATGCTCTAATAACATATTAGTCATATAATTTTGATGAAATCTTGGTTCTAGTATATATAAGAATGGATTGACTAGACTATATGTCATCGCAATGGGTCCAATACACAAAAGCATTGGACCCAATATCTGTACTATAGGAACAAAACAATGTACAAGTTGGAGTAAATTTAGCTTTCGGGAGGACATTCTAGTAGCACCCTTCCAAGGGTATGAGGGCCATTTGGTTGGTTGTTTAATTGTTAATTCCAATATCCAAATAAATTGGACGTAGAATCTAGTAATGCTTGTTATGTGAAACAAATTGTCATATTGAGTTTGTTTAATAATTTATATTTGCTTCAATTCGTACAATATTTAAAGAATGTCAAGGCTCGATGGCTGATTTTTGTGATGCATATATTGAATGAGAATGTTTTCCCTTTTTTTTTTTTTTTTTTTTTGAGAATGTAAAATAGGGGTCTTTATGGTTATATTACACCCCCGGACAGGGTGCCAAGTGGCAGCGGGAGGGCCAGCTCACTTTCATAGAAGGGCCCCACCATACCACCTGTGCGAGGGGGCCAACCCTCACTAAGGATGCCCACCAATGGACTCTTGCCGGCAGTGGGAATCGAACCTAGGTGTGGTGCACGAAGTGAACGATCCTTACCCACTCAGCCAAGCCACCCATTGGCAATGTTTTCCCTAATTGACTTTTAATATATATATATATATATATATATATGTGTGTGTGTGTGTGTGTGTGTGTGTGTGTGTGTGTGTAACTTTGCACAAGTTATACCCTTTTTAAACCATTGAAAGTTACACCCTTTTTAAACCATTGATTCCTATTAAATCTAATGGTAGATAGAAAGTGGTGGTCATGTCATTAACTCCCTCCACTAAACTTATTAAATGTTTTGTCCCCTTATAAAAAATTCATAAACTTTCCTTTCTTTACTATAATTTTCTCACATCTTTGTATAATTGATTTTGACCCTTTTTGCCAACATAAACATATATCTTCCACTATAAAATCCCGCCACTGAGTCTATAGAAAAAAAAAATTCAAACCTAGGTGAGAGCTTAGGATTCGGGATAAACAATTTAATTGTTAAAATAAATAAAAAAATAAAAAAAAACCTGCTACACTTTCTATAGTTTTTTAAGAATTTAGATTCTACATGGAGCTCACCAAGCAATTCAAAGATACAAAACCTAGAAGAGAGCTTAGGATTTTGGGAGAGTGCTATACCAGCATATATGTTTTTGACTAAATTTTGGTGTTTGCCAATTACTATGGAGATCAGGTGAGGTGGGTGATATACGATTCTTTTGTGCAGAATGAATTATAGGAAAATGAGGATATTGTGGTGCGAAAAATTAGAGTAAAGATAATAAACTTCAACGTTCAACCATAATAAGTTTTCTATAAGGGTAGAAAACATTTATGGACATAGCTGGAGAAAATTAATGTTATTAGATCACTTATTTGTAGAAGGTTGATGACATGGCCATTAGAGTGTTTCTACCGTTAGATTTATTACAAATCAATTACTTATAAAAGTTGTAACTCTTACAAGGTTACACTAGGTGTAACTTGAACTCATCTCATATATATATATATATATATATATATATGTGTTGCAATCATACATGATAGCTCTTTAGCATTTCAATTCATGCAAATCACAAAAAAATCAAGGAAATTCTTCTTTTCATTTTATGAGACAATGTAAATTTCCATTGTAGAGACATAGAAGTGGCAAATATGTATAATACTTGCCATTTTTTACAAATATGTACAACATTTATTATTTTTTATATGTCTAACTTTACAAGTACAATATAAATATATAAATGTCAATAAAAAACAACAGTATTTAGTTAACATAGTTTTGGGCCATGAAGTAAGTTATAAGGCTGAAGGGCAGCTCAAACAAGATGCTGTCATTGTTTTTGAAGTCTGCAATCAGAACTTTTTCTAATAAAAAACAAACCAAAAAAAAAAGACAAAAAAAAAAAAAAAAGTATCAACTTATAGTTTCATAATATTTTTAAGAAAGGAAAACGGTAAACTTGTCAACAAAATTTATACGTTTCCATTTGTCACAAGCATGAATTATGCATAGACGAGACTATTACTTTCATTTCAATATGAAATTTGGATTGAAAATAAAACCCAAACTTATATAATTGAAATTCAGATTGAGGCTGAACAAAAGGAATGAGAAAAAAGTTGGCATAACCTACAAAGACAAGAATGCCCACACCAAAAATTCACAGTCGGTGACACCATCATATAAACACCAACAGGCTACCCCGATTCATAACGTAAACAAAATCCCCCAATGACCAAAACACTAAAAATTGAAAAGGTTGAGCACTGCACATATCTACATAGACCACTAGCACATTTTCCCCAAAGAAACAGTAATAAACCAAATAAGCACATCTCAAAATTGCACACTTTCAATGGCCTTCATTTCCATTTAACTTAACATCAATCTTGCAAAATATTGTGACATAGTCAGTACACCAATAGTACTAATATCTTATATCAATGCAAGAAAAAGAAAATTAAAGCAAAAACATCATTTTTCTCAAGCAAACCAAACCAAACCAACCCAAAAACCCATTTTCAATTTCAAACTCATTATTCAACCAAGACCTCAAATCTCACAATATTTCACAGTTCTCAACTTATAGTTGTCTGCGTGTTGACATGCAGACAACTATAAATTGAGACTCTTCTTTTGAAGGGATTCTTTCCTTTAGTTGATTATAATCAAATAACTGATTATCATCATTCAAACTTATATACTCAGTTCCAAAACCTCAAACACGTCCGATGGTGTTCGATCTTTCATTTTTTGGTTAAAGCATTCCTCGGCAAAAAAAAAAAGAAAAAAGAAAAAAAAGGTGTTTTTTAATCCTTTACATACTGCAATAGAAAAGGCACTAACACTTTTTTTTTTTTTTTGGTGGAAAATAATGACTAAATTACTTTATTTGACAACGAATAATTTTTCTTTCCACCTAAATAAAAATACTTATATTTGTTTGTATTTCTATTATTTAAACTTTAAATAATAGTATTATGTTTGTGCAATACACTAATTAATCAAAACTCATATCTAAACAATTATTTATTTATTTATTTATAGATATGATTGAAATTAAATCATGAAAATTACTATAAGTAATGTGGAAAAAAAAAAAGCATATTGTGAAAGACCAAAGTTTCATAAAAACAATAAAATTTTATTGTTTTATATTTTAATTTCTTTCTTTTATAATAGTGGGTTTGTTTTATATTTTCTTTTTGAGTAGGAACTTTCAATTCACAAGAATCACAACCACTCAGGACTCCCACTAAGGAAAAAAAAAAAAAAAAAACTAGAAACTTCTAAGGAACTCTAGAATAAGGAGTAAGCAAAGCCACAAAATGGTAGATACATTCAAAAAATTCAATAGTAAAAGAAAAAGATCCAAGGAGCTACGCAAAATCAAAGCCACAAATATATTCCTAGCTATATTAACGGTAAAAGAAAAAGAGAAAAAGAGACAAGATTGCAATCCTATAAGTCAGGACCAGAAATCACTCAATCAGCTAGAGAGTCCAAAGTATCCTCGACCACAGAACCAATTGAGGAATCACTACAACCATAAGCATCTACATAGATACAAGACGGGTCTATATCCAGAAGAATAGCAATACTTAAACAACCATAAACACACGCACACACGCGACACAGCCGAGAGAGAGATCGCAAGAGGAAAACAGAGGTTCTGACCTATGAAGGCTGAGACCGAGGTTCTTGGCGGCGGCGCTAGCGTCGATCAGAGGCAGCGATGGCGGCGTGGTGTTGAGAGTGATAGAGAGTGAGCTCGAGGGTTCTACGTTTGAGAGTGAGAGTGATAGCTAGGTATCTGGGTGTTGGAACATTTAGGATTTTTTCTATATATACCAAGCCCCTAAAGCCGCGTTTTTTCCTATAAAAGCGGCTATAGGCTTCTATGGCCGTGTTTGGCAAACACGACTTTAGGCACTTCTCTGTACTCCTTTAGCCGTGTTTTCCAAACGTGGCTTTAGGGAGAAGTCCTGGAGCTACATTTTATTGATGTAAACACAGCTCTAGGATCTGTATGGCTGTGTTTTCCAAACACGGCTTTAGGACTTATTTAAAAATATATATATACATGTCTGAAATGGGCCTAAAGCTACGTTTTTACATTAAAAAACGCGGCTTTCACGCTGATCTAGAGCCACGTGTAGAAATTGCAGCTCAAAGTACCTTGGAGTTGTGTTTTTTAAAACGCAACTTAAAAAAACGCAGCTTAAAACTGAGTTTTTTGTAGTGATAGTAATTCCAATGTAGATTTTTCTTGCTTCCATAGAGTAATTCCAATGTCTCTTTATGGCATATTTTATGATTCTGACTTTACTCTCCTTCAACCTTACGAGATATTTGATTAAAAAGGTAATTTTTTTCTTTACTTCCTATTTTTTGATTTAGTTATTATTTTTGGTTGTCTAATTTGTAAAATATCTTTTTATTGGAGGTGAATTTTGACAAATCCACCATTAAATTACATCTTCTTCTTATATCCTTTATGCTTACAAAATTTCTAAAAAATTGAAGATCAATAGCTATGTTATCAATAAATTGTTTAAGTTTTAAGTTTTTGTGATTTAAAATTATACATAAAATATAAACTTATAGATTATATAGTAAATAATATCTGATTGACAAAAAATTTGACATGTGTATTATGAGTGTAAGGAATATGCAATTCAACGATTAGATTTTTAAAATATATAATAATATTTATTTTATTGAGTAAGATTGTAGCCTGAGGCTACAACCAATTTTGTAGCTAAATTTTGTCATTTGCAAAATATTTGTAGTAATTTCATTTGCTGTTGACTGCACATTCAACTTATTATACGTTGGGGATAAAGACTAATGTTTCATAAGAATTTGCTGATACCACCGAGGTGGTGTGGTCTGGTGGTGTTAGGTGATGCACAAAGATGCGCCAAGGGTGAGGTCTCATGTTCGAGTCCGAATATGGACATGCGTGGGGTAGCCTTCCTTGGCAGCCTAAGATCACTAGTATCCCTCGTGGGGCTGGGAAGCTATGGCTTACCGTGTCCCCCTGCATCCCAGCAGGGCCCGGATCCAACGGGTAGGGTGCTACTATGGTCACGCCCAAGTAGAATTGCCATGTTGGTCGCCCCCCCTACCCATTTTTTTCGGTTATCAAAAAAAAAAAAATGTTGATATCTCATTGTCAAGATACGTAGCGGAACAATTAGTCAATTTTGTTAAAACCCACCGCGATCAATTTTGTTTAGTTGGCTTGGAGAGCCAAATATTTAAAATTATTAGTTGCGTTTTTGTATTTAAATTTTGCTAAACATAATTGATCTTAATTAAATTTTGTTAATTTTAATTTTTAAAAATTTTATATTTGGAAAAAATTATAATAAATTTTGTTAGTAAATAAGAATCTGCCAAAGAAAAGTTTGAGAGAAACTCAGCAATTTTATTACTAATAATAATCTGAAAATTGAATTGCATTTGGAGGTTATAATGCGTTTAAATAGTAAAATCAAAACGCAACTAGAAACCCTAAGACGGCTACGAAAGCATATAAAACCCTAATTTGACTAAACAATATTAAAAACACATAAAAAGAAGGAAATAAATAACCAAAACCTAAAATAACAAAAATTACATATAAATACTAAAATTAAATATTTATAAAAATTAGATATTAATCGGTGACTGTGTCCTGCCTCAAGGGTTAAAATTGTAATTCAACAAAATTCATAAAAAAGAAAAAAGAAAAAAAAAAGCTACAAGAGAAATTTTTATTTTTCCCTAAAAATTAGCACATTTACACACACTAACCCAGTAACTTACTAAATTTCAAATTCTAAATTTTAGTTTTATAAAAATCATTTCCGATGTAATCTCATTAATAATAGATAAATTCAAATTAAAAAATTATATTAAACTCAAAGTAAAAAAAAAAAAAAACAATCTCATCACACGTGCAGATATTTTGTTAGTTCAAAAATATCCTTAACACTTCTATGTTTAAGTAAAGATAAAATTAAAGGATAGTCAAGTAGAAATACATGTCTCACTTGCACTAAAATATTGTCTACAAATTAAAAACACTCTCTATTCAAGTATTTGAAATACTCCAACTACCTAAACTCACGTTTTCAAACAAATATATATATATATATATATATATATATTTTAAATTTTTTACGAAAAAAAAAAAAAGAAAAGAAATTTCTCCCAAGTTACCGCGTGCTTTGAGGCACGCATTGTAGAATATTTCTCTGAAATGTATTTGGGATGTTGGCTTGAATTTATATTACGTTTCTGCTTTTGCTGTTTCCTACTTTCTTTAGGAGTAGAAGTCCTTTCTTTCTTCTGTCAAAAGGATTTAGAAGTCGTTTTGGACTAGGATTCCGCGTAGAGACCTATATATAAATATAAATATGACGTCGTAGAATTGGTGTGGTGCAGAAGAGAGTCGAAACACTGAGTCTGAGAGAGAAGATTAATACATGTTTTTTTGCTGAATGAGAAGATTACTACTTAAATAGTTATAAGTGGTGGCTGATCTTCCGCAACGTTGCCTCAATAGGTAATTCTTTCTTTTTCTTTTTCTTTTTCTTTTTCTTTTTTCGGTTAATATTTTTTGGTCCTTTAATTTTCGACATGTTTGTAGCAATTGATACAACCTATTCGATTTATTTTGATGAAAACTATGTTAGGTTTCATAAACAATAATGCTTCATCAACATCTGTCATTGATTTATATTTACACAAAAAAATTTTATTTTTCAAGGTTTAGACGAAAAGAGATCAATTTTTATTAATATTTGAGGTTAAAGAAGTTTATTTTTTTTTTTATGAACTTTAACATGTGGCAGGTAGGGGAACGAATTGCCTTGCTTATTTCATATTATTCATTCGTAAACAATTTCTGAATTTGAGACATTTTTGTATATTTAAATACAAAATTTCTAATTCAGTTTTTTTTTTTTTTTTTGTATTTAAGTTTTACTAAAATCTAAAATCTCATTTAAAATTTATAATATGATTTATCCACTTAATCTTTTTTTGACATAATCGATCTTAAATAGGATTTTGTAATTTTTTTTTAGCTTTTTTTTTTTTTTCTATTGAAACTGTTGGAAAATTTAGACCCCGATTGATAGAACTAACAAGTTTTAAATCCAATTTGTTAATTAGATTTATTACGAATAAACCTTGTTAAAACAATCAAACATTAATATCATGTCAATATCATACATAATAGAATAGTAAATAAGATAATATATGATAATCTAGGAAAACCAATGAAACAAACTAGCTTTATAGTAAAAAACCTGAGGAAAACCTTCATGAAAAGCAATCCATTATAATAAAGAGATGTTTCGGATTTAGTACAAAATTTTTGTCCTTAAACTCTACAATTCTCGTAGATGAACTTACAGTAGATTCCTTCTACTGCTTCAGAACCTTTGAACTCTTCAATATATGAACGCCGTCCTTTTACACGGATCCCAATACGTGACTAACCAATGATGCACAACTCTCAGTATGTGACTAACACACTAACTTGAAGAAAATTATTGGTTACAAAATTCTTCACTTCATCAATAATGAAGATCAAGAAGCGCTTGGTTACAAAACCCTAAGGCGCAAAGACATAGTAGCTTCCTTTAGAGAGAATAAGGCATCGATAACCTTTTGCATATGTTCTCCTTGTATTCACTTATGTGACGGCTTTTAAAATAAGCCTTATATATGTCTAAAGTTGTGAGAAAAGAAACCCTACACATATATGTCAGCATGGGTCGAAAATCAAATCTGAAAATTCTAATTTCGTAATTCTCGATAGATACAGCTGTCATGCTATCTCTTGAGACCTCAAGAGATGCTATCTGTCGAGCTAGTTGTCGAAACTCATTAAACCTCGATAGATAGTATCTGTCGAGCAGCTGTTAGGAATCTGTCCAGCTTTAATGAGCAGCCCTTCTTCACTTATTTCTTGATCCAATCTTCATGGCTTTAATACTTGGCTTGAACAACATGTTTCTTAAAGTATGAAACACACCCTAAATCTATCCAAATACAAGTAAAGTGCCTTTTGTCAAAGGATTAGCCAATTCTAAATTACATATGTTCTTAACATGATTCATATAAATCCTAATAGAAACAATAATAATAAATATAAGCATTGGGGAAAAAAATCTAGTCTTTTTATATAATTAAGAATTTTTATATTACATGTTTGAATATCATTGTGTTTATTTTCATTGTTATCTTCTTTTTGTATTATTTCATTATCTTTTTATAAATATCTTGTTCATTTGTGTGATTCTTGCATTAAAATTTTGGATTTTTTTTAATACTGCTTGAAACAAATCAAAAAATTCTACTTGAGTTCACTAACCTTTAAGTTACTAAATTTTATACCTGTAGTTATATATGACATGTGTTTGATTTCTGAAGCGTTTGTTTTAGATAAACTATAAACATTTTGATTACATTTGTACCATTGGGCTTCTTTTTAATTATATTTGCTTTTTGAAAATCCTTGTAAAAGCAGAAGGTAGAAAATTGATGAGCATAGAGAGACACATGATGGACGAAAAGATTGATGTCGTGGATCGAACATCCAATTTGCCTGAATTTATCTTGCATCACATTTTGTCCTTCCTACCCCGAAAAGAGGCAACTAAGATTTGTCTCTTGTCCAAGAAATGGAATTGTGTGTGGTCTTCATTTCCGATTTTGGATTTTGATCAAGCACTTGGTAAGGGCTATATCATGCTCGATACGAGTCCAGATAATCAAGTAAGAGTTGAAGAGTTCATGAATAATGTGGATATGTCTTTAAGTAGATTTCACGAGCATAATTTGAAGATGCAGAAATTTGAACTTCACATGACACTTGTTGACTTCAAGTTGGCTTCATTGGTTGATAAATGGATAGAGTTGGCCTTCGAACATGATGCCCAGGAGATAGGTTTTCAAGTGCAAACTGAAGAGAATTCATAGTATACTTTTCCTAGAACAATATTTGTTGCAAAATCAACAAATGGTTGTAAGTTAGAGCAACCATGTACTTGGAGTGCTGTGAAATTTTATTCCCCACAGAAGTTGGTGCTTGGGTATATTTGTGTGAACGAAGAGATTATCCAAGATATTATTCGTTGTTGCCCTTTCATCACCGATTTTAGTATTATAGGATGTCACGGATTGAAAAATTTGGAGATCTCCAAACTTCCTAAACTTAGCAAGGTTGAGGTGGTTCCCCTTTTACAACAAGTTGAGAGCATCAAAGTTGAAGCAGAAAATCTTCAACATTTCAGCTTTACTTATTCACGTCAACGCCAATGTCTATTGGACATCACTGCATGTCAAAATTTGAAAGAATTATACTTGACAGAATTGAGCATTACAGACCAAAATTTTCACTTCAATATTTCTAGATTCCCCCACCTTGAAACTTTGGAGGTTAGTGGCTGCATCATGTTGGAAAGGGTCAAGATTTCTGCACAAAGGCTTAGAATGTTAGCATTTGAAGCATGCGAAAAGCTGTTGGAGCTTGAAATTGATAGTCCAAATCTGTCATCATTCAAATACCTCAGTTTAGAGAATGTATTTCCTACGATTTTTCCAAAGAATGCTTCAAGTCCTTTTGAGCTTACTTTTGTATTAGATTATCTTGTTGACACTCTTTGGTTCCTTAAGTTGAGGGAATTTCTAGTAATGTCAAATCAAAGAAAAGTTTTGAAGCTAATAGTCATTTGTGATGAGGTATGTCCACTAATGCAAGTATATCTATTTTTTCACCTATTTTCTTTCTTTAACGTCTTTTCATATTTTACATTTTCACCTTTTGTATTCTAAAACTTTTTTTTTTTTTTTTTTAACTTTTCATTGAATTATATGTTACATTTAATCTTGAAGATTTGAGAGGAATTACACTTCCTCCGTCATTCGAACTTGAACTTATGATACTAGACGTACGGATGTCGGCACGGTAAATAGAATATGGAAGTCTTATAGATGGCTTGCTTTGGAGTTGTCGTCCAAAAAAATTGTCATTGCCAACAGGTTTGAAGTCCCGGAAGAAGTGCATAAAGGTATGATTTTTCTTCTACTAGAAGATTTTAGGGTGCCTCTAATTAATTATATCATCTGTTGCATGTTAAGTGATGAACTTTATACAATGATACAGATAATTAAAGTATGTGGGAAATGTGGTTTCTGATTTTGAAAAACCTATCCTTTCTGATGTCGAACAATTAGGATTCATAAAATCATTTGCATTTTAGTAAAGTAATAAAGTAGTCGTGTTTGTTTGGTTGCATTTTGTGAATGATTTTAATAGCCCACTATATCCAGTTTATGGTGTCCAAGGACAAAGTAAAAATGGGCCTAACTGGGTCGATCCAACCCATTGGCGACCTGTAACTAGTGTTAATTTCCGTCAACTATACAAAAAGGCTGGTGAAGTTAGTACTTGATAAAATATTTGCATGATTTCTATCGCCCAAGAACCTCTGAAAATTCCAAGTCAAATATGGTCGGTGTTTATTTAGTAGAAAGCAATTATGATGTAGGTTAGCAGTGGTTTTTTTTTTTTTTTTTTTTTGAGAAAAAGATTTGCAGTGGTTTGGTTGTGCACAAATAGGATGAAAAATGTAAATGTTATTATTAATTTGTTAAATTATTTGTACTTTTTACTTATATGCCACAACCTGACAAGCTAAAAAGCGTGGGGATTTGAGACTTTAAACCTCTCAAATAGGTCTGTCCCAAAATAAAAATATCCCTGCAAGAGGCAGTAGCTTTGAGACCCATGGTGTTTACATTTATATTATCTGCTTTCAAAATTAAAGATTTGTTTAAACATGCCTAAAAGATTAGAGTCTAAATCTTCTGTCTCACTTTTCTTGATCCGCTATATACTCCACAAATAAAAACATATCACATATCTATATAATTTATTAAATGCTAAGTTTATGCCTTCTATTATTTTAATTTCCTAAATATGATGAGTTATTTAATTATTTATTTTACGAAATTGAAATAATAGAAGGCATAAATTTAGTATTTAATAAATTACATGGACATGTGACATGTTTTATTTGTAGAGTATATAGTAGAGTAGGAAGAGTGGGATAGAAGATTTGGACTCAAAAGATCAGGGATTTTTTTTTTTTTTTTTGAACTCAAGGTTAGGGATAATTAGAGAGTCTTTATGGTACAATAAAGTTGTCCAGCTGGAATAAAATTTTACTTAAAAAACTTTAGTAGATAGGAAATTTTCTTAGAAGGTACTAAGAATTAAAGATTTATATGGAAATATACAAATAAATGTATAATGATCTGTAAATGATACTCTCATTATATTCCTATATTATTTTACTTTATTTTTATTTTTAAGACCATGATATTCTATAATTCTAGCACTCAAGCCTCATGTGATTCCTATGCTGAAGTTTTGACAAACTTTTGATCTTCTATTAATACACAGTATCATAAGTAGATATGGAGTTTTATCCATTTTTAAAAACTATCAGGTAGTCTGAAATAACTAAAAGTTCAACAATCCAAAATTTTATCCATGATTTTGAAATATGCACAGTTTTTAGTTTTTACCCTGCACAGTTCCTTTTTTTTAAATGAATAATTTGATGAATGAGCATTTTAATTACATATGAAGAAACCAAACAATTGTGCAATCAGTTGCCACAAGAAGCATACAAGTTGCAAGTAGTTAACACTTGCCTCTCTGAAGACGGTGAAGTAGATGCCCAATTTGCATTTCTGAACTCTGCTTTGGATAGTTTTTTAATGTTCTTGCAAAAACATTTTTTGATGTTCTTGGTTTGGAGGAGACGTGTCACATTTGCGACTTTATCTAGAGATTTTAAATGGGCTTAGAGCCAGAGGTGGGTTATTGGCCCCCTTTTAGCGTTATTTGAGTCATGTCATATGTGGTGCTTTATACAAATATTTTGATTAAGCAATGAGGTTGATTAAGAAAATGTCAAATTTGTCTTAATATAATTACACTTGCTGGAACTAATTATTTGTCTCTAATTTACTTGAACTCTAGGTGCTGTGTGAAAATATATTGGATAAAGAAGATAGGGACTGCTCTTGTTGTTGGCGACATCATTTTAAAGGTGCAAAGATCAAGAGTATTGCTGGGATTGAAGGTGAAAAGCTTCTTGATTGCAAAACTTTGTTAGATACGTTGCCTACTGTTGAAAAGGGTCAAGAGATTCAATTTAGATTGGATTGGAACACCATTTGCAAGGAAGGGTGCATTAGAATATGAAGTAATATAGTTTTCTGAAATAAATTAATGCTTGTCAAATTTGTATTATCCGTTTGATCAACACTTACGATTAGACATTGTATCTTCCTTATTTTTGAAAATTTATTTGTTTGAAATTTTCTTTTTTAATTTTATTTTGTTATAGGGATAAAACTCAGATTCAAATTTTTTGTGTTGCTCCTAGTTTCTTTAATTAAATTCAATCATTGGATAGGTAAATAAAATTTTTTTTTTTGACACAAGATATATAGAAATTATACTCTAATTTAAACTAAGCATATATGTGTTTGAGCTTCTCTCTTGAAAAGTTGAATCCTAGCCCTTGTCCTCTCTTAGGTATCAGAGGTGCGGCTCCAAGATCGCCGCACCCGTACTCGACACGCATAAACGCGCCATGCGGCCATTGACGCGATTGTATGTGTGTCTGTGGTGAGTCCTTTTTTTTTTTTCCTGATTCAAGCTATATCATGCCTGTAAAGTTGTGATTTACAACAATGTTTTATGTTGCTTTTATTCCATGACAAAAAGTTTTGTAATTGCAATAAATTATTTCCTTGTATTTTGTAGGATTTTATTGTATTGGGTTTAGTATTAAGTTGGTGAAGAATTAAGCACGCAATGAAGATTAGTGCAGTTTCACGACTAGCTCGCGAGAAGCTCGAGAGTAAAGGTACCCGCGAAAAGGCTATTATGAAGCACATGATTGGAAGCTAAAGAGTCATGTTGGCCTGTCATTTCACAAGAACTTCGCGAGAAAGGCCATCTCGTGAGGTACCCTCTAAACTCTTTGTTTGGCAAAAATAAAGTGACTTTCCTACCCTTCACCTATACTATATATACCCTTATTACCCACAAAAGTGAAAAAGAGGCTATTCAGAAGAAAACTTTAGAGAGGTTTCTACAACACACCCACCTTTTAAAGAGAGAGCTACTCATCTTCAATAGAGAATTCCTTTGTAGTCTTTTCTCCTTCTCCTCTCCCATTGTTATACCTTGAAATGAGATTTATACCCAAACACAACCCACACCTATTTAGAGTGTAGAGAGTGTTTTGGAGCTTAGGAAGCATATGAGATTTGCCAAAAGAAGCCGGTGAGGCTTGGCAGATGCAATCAGGCAATGTTACAAGATCTAGATAACTAGTGAAGACAAGACTCTGAGAGGTCCGTTGGTATTTAGAGCTTAGAGGGCTTAAAAACATTGGGTAGGTTAGGTTCGGAGGGTCTTTTTGATATTCGTAGACTCCAACTTATTTACTAGTGGATCGAGTTCTTCGGTTTCTTCTTCAATAATACATCTTGGTGTTATCTTGTATTTGCATCTCTCTTTTCTTACTCTTTAAGCTTTACTTTTATTGTTCATTGTATATGCTTATGCCTTAGAAAGTAATTTGTTGGAAAAATACATGTTTGTATTGTACACAAAACATACACAGCGGAAAATTAACGGATCTACTTCATTCACAATTGATAACATGTACTATATAAGTTTCATATTCCAAGAATAAGAAAGCATACCTTGGTACGGTGAAATTCAAAACAAAAGATTAGAAGTACATGTGAACACTTTTAATCTTCACTCCAATTCCACTTAATGTCCAATAAGTGTGGTCTCTCAATCCGTTTCCAAGAAGAGAATAAAAAAGTGTCCAACACTCACATACAAACCATTTCATTCTCTTATCTGAGATCTTAATGAAAACACTTATAAAAAGACATATTAAAAGACTTCTGAAATCCTGTATGTTTCTTTCCTTTTGCCTTAGAAAGTAATTTGTTGGAAAAATACATGTTTGTATTGTACACAAAACATACACAGCGGAAAATTAACGGATCTACTTCATTCACAATTGATAACATGTACTATATAAGTTTCATATTCCAAGAATAAGAAAGCATACCTTGGTACGGTGAAATTCAAAACAAAAGATTAGAAGTACATGTGAACACTTTTAATCTTCACTCCAATTCCACTTAATGCCCAATAAGTGTGGTCTCTCAATCCGTTTCCAAGAAGAGAATAAAAAAGTGTCCAACACTCACATACAAACCATTTCATTCTCTTATCTGAGATCTTAATGAAAACACTTATAAAAAGACATATTAAAAGACTTCTGAAATCCTGTATGTTTCTTTCCTTATATATAACTAATTATTTAATTGGGTTAGCTTTTAAGGCCATTCCAATTGGGCTTTAGTATGTGGCTTGAAGTGAGATCAAAAGGAAACAAATGAGACTTTAGCTCTAATGAGTCTTGGGCTTTTTTGTCAACTCTTGACAAGTTCAAAATTATCATTAATTATATTCAATACCACTATATTAATATAATTGCACTTTAGGCCTTATTAATAAATTATATCTCAAGACTTTATTATATATGCAATCCTTTCATTAAAATATTTATAGTAATACAAAGTCATGAATATAGACTGTCACTTTGAAGATTACTATATTTTAATCTTTGAGTACCCGATTTAATCCTCTATGTTATTTATCATATATTTATGAAATCTAATTCTATAAAAATATACTTTAGTAACTTTTTACGAAAGTGGTTGGACCCAACAATCTGAATAACCAAACCCATTAAACTTATCTCAAAAGTTTTAAGAATAGATGTTCCATCAACACTAAATGCGACTGCCCAACATACTGAGGTTTTGATCGTAACTTATAGGTCTCAATCCTGATATATCAAAGCAGCCTACACCTCATGATCAAGTCCATTATTCTCTCAAGATTTAGAGTTGACGTAAATAGAAGTCATGGGATTTATTATTCATTTGACAGTCGTTAGGAGAAAAATAAATCTCACAACGGTCCAGTTCAATATGTCTTAACTCTTAAAACATATCAACTAGAAGTCTCTACTTCCATGATCGAGACAAATCATCTTAGTTGATATGTTATAATCTTCGCAGATGAAATTCCCAATTCCATCACCGACTACGAACTAAAATTCTAAGTTTACAAAGAACTTGTGATTTATATCTTTTGTGACTTTTAACATAAATCACATACTATGCATCTCATAGACTACGATAACATCCCATTAATTCATTTATAAATAGTCTCATATAATTAAACAATTTAATTATTTATGACATGCCAATAAATTGAATTTTAGGGCATAAACCCCAACAATCTCCCACTTGCCCTCAAAGACAATTTACCATATATCTGACACTTATCTCCCTTTAGAGTAATTCATAGTCACTCTAAGGCAAGGTTTGGAAACAAGTTTCAGCCAGACCCATCCCCCTTGATATGTTCCAGACCCTATCTTTTGCCAAGGCCTTGGTAAATGAATCTGCAATATTATTATTAAATTTAATATAATCCACAGTTATGATACCACTACTCAAATAAGATCGCACGGTACTGTGCTTTCTTCTTATAAGTCTAGATGTAGTAATGGTTTTTAACTCTACCAATTGCAGCAGTGCTATCACAATGAATTAATATGGGTGGAATTGACTTTTTCCAAAATGAAATTTCATATAACGAATCTCTTAGCCAATTTGCCTCTTCACTAGCTGAAGCTAATGCTATTAATTCAGCTTCCAATGTTGAATTAGCAATTACTGTTTGCTTTTTAGATTTCCAACAAATAGCACAACTACCTAAGGTAAAAATATAACCAGTGGTAGAGAGAGAATCACTTGACAAAGTATTCCAATCGGCATTACTAAAAGCTTTAATCACAGCAGGGTATTTTTTATAAAATAAGCCATAGCTTTTGGTACCAATTAAATATCTCATGACTCGCTCAATAGCTAGCCAATGATCTTAACTAGGTTTGCCAGTAAATCTGCTAAGCACTCCTACTGCATATGCAATGTTAGGTCTAGTACAATCAATAGCATAACGCAAACTACCAATGATACTAACATAATCCTTTTAATTAAAAATCTTATCATCATTATTTACGGGAAATAAATGAACACTAGAATCAAAAGGAGTAGCTACACTTTTGTGATCATGAAAATTATATTTTCTTAATATTTTCTCAACATAATGTGATTGATCAAGAAATATTCCATCACATGTTTTTGTAATTTTCATGTCCAAAATAAAACTAGCCTCACCAAGATCTTTCATATTAAAATGGCTTTTAAGCATATTTTTTGTCTCATTTATAACATGCATATTTGAGCCAAAAATCAACATATCATCCACATAGAGGCTAATAACAACATGTAAATTATTCCATGATTTAGAATAAATACATTTATCACATTCATGCAGGAATCAAACTTTTCATACCGCTGCTTAGGTGCTTGTTTTAAGACATATAGGGATTTAGTTAGTTTACATACCTTGCTTTCTTGTCCAAGCTCTACAAAGCCTTCGGGTTGATCCATATAAATCTCTTCCTCTAGGTTCCCATTTAGAAAAGCAGTTTTACATCCAATTGATGAATTTTCAAATAAAAAATTGCAGCAATAGCAATTAACAATCTAATAGATGTAATTCTTGTTACCGCAGAAAAAGTATCAAAGAAATCTAGATCAGCTTTTTGCTTGAAGCCTTTTGCAACAAGTCTAGCTTTAAACTTTTTGTTTGAAGCCTTTTGCAACAAGTCTAGCTTTAAACTTATCTATTGATCCATCTAGTTTCAACTTTTTCTAAGGACCCATTTACAACCTATGGTCTTGCAACCCGGTGGAAGATCTACTAATTTCCAAGTTCTATTAGAAATTAGAGATTCTATCTTATCATTTACAGCCTCTTTCCAAGATATAGCATCAGGTGATGTTAAAGCCTCTTTTAAATTTTGGAGATTTTCCTCAATGTTAAAAACATAATAATTAGGACCAAAATCCTTTTCAACTCTAGCTCTTTTTCTCCTTCTAGGTTCCATTTCAAAATTTTCTTGATTTTGAAAATGAGAAGTAGAAGAACTAGGTTGTGACAAAATATTTTCTTCACCCCCACTATTTTTCAATTTAAAAGGAAATTTTTCTTCATGAAAAATTGCATCACTAGATTCAAAAATTATTTTATTTTCAAGATCAAAAAATCTATAGGCTACACTAATAATTGCATAACCAAGAAAAGCACAGGTAGTAGCTCTTATACCTAATTTAGGTATTTTAGAGTCAGTAAGCTTTACATAAACAAGACAACCTCATACTCTCAAATATCCCAAATTTGGCTTATGCCCTTTCCACATATCAAAAGGTGTGGTATATGACTTTTTATGTGGCACTCTATTCAAAACATGACATGCAGTTAAAATAGTTTCACCCCAAAAATGTAAAGGTGCACCAGATTCAATTAACATGGCATTTGTTAACTCAATTAGAGTTATATTGTTTCTTTCAGCCACACCATTAGATACAGGTGAATATGGTGCAGTAGTTTCATGGATAATTCCCAAAAACTGAACAAATGAGTTGAATGCACTTGATTCATACTCACGGCCCCTATCACTTCTTATTCTTTTTATTTTTTTACTGAATTGATTTTCAACTTCTTTTAAAAATCTTGAAATTTTTTAAAAGTATCACTTTTACTTTTCAACAAATAAATAGTTGTATATTTTGAGAAATCATCAATAAAAGTGATAATATATCTATTTCCACCACGAGTTAAAATTTCCTCAAATTCACATAAATTGGAGTGAATTAACTCAAACAATTCAATATTTCTTACAACACTTTTATGAGGTCTTTTTGTAATCTTAGCTAGACTACAAGTTTCACATTTTTCAAAATCTTTTGATAGTCTTGGAATTAATCCTAAACTACTCATGATTCCCACATATCTACTATTTATATGACATAAACGAGCATACCAAAAATTAATAGAAGAAAGCAAATAAACTGAATTGGTAGATGATTTATTATTCTCAACATTCAATTTAAACATTCCATCACAAGCATAACCCTTGCCCGCAAATAATCCTTTTTTAATGATTACATAATTATCAGATTTCATAGTTTGTTTGGAACCGGCCTTATTAAGCAAAAAACTTAACATCAAATTCTTCCTCATGGACAGAGTGTAAAGTACATCTTTCAATGTTAGCACACGTCTAGAAGTTAATTTCAATTCAACCTCACCACTCCCAAGAACCTTGGTTTTGCTAGAGTCACCAAGCATAACAGTTTTTTTTTTCTTCAAAAGGAGTGTACAACTTGAACTAATTTTTATCATAGCAGACGTGCCTATTAGCACTAGAATCTGCCCACCACCCTTCAACATATTGCACCATATTGATGTCTATAATTATAGCCACTAAAGGCTCTTCAGTTACGTTAGCGTGCAGGATAGATTCACATTTCTGAAATTTACAAATTCGAGCAATATGCCCACTCTTGCCATAGACAAAACAATATCTATTAAATTAATCTTGTGAAGGGGGTTCTTGGTTCTTATTGTAATTTTTATTCGGGTTTCCCCTTCCTTGATGTCTATTATTATTTTTAAAGGCTCTCATTTTAGACTTCAACTGACCATTTCTAGGAAAATGATTTTTGGGCATATTATTATTAGATGAAATAAGGTTTACCTTTTTGGTGAAATTACCATTGCTCTCTTGTTTCATGAGTGCATTTTGTCCTCTAGCCTCCTCCTCCACACAGATGCGTGTGATCAAAGTCTCCAAGGATGTCTCCTTTTGTTTGTGCCGCCAAGTCTTTTAGAACTCCCTCTAAGATTGTGATAGTTTATCAATTATGCCAACTACCACCAAATTGTCTCCAATTTTTATGCCTCCGGATTCCAATTCTGCCACAATCATTTGGAAGTCTTGTGTTTGATCCACCATCGATTTTCTGTCCACCATTTGGTAACAGAAAAATCTACTAGCAGCATACTTCTTTGTACCAGCCTCCTCAATATCATACTTGCTTTGTAAAGCTTTCCAAATTTTCTTGGCAGAATTATAAGTTGTATCATAATAATCATAGAAATGATCGGCAAGACAATTCAAAAGATAAGAGCGACAATTATATTCATCTTTTGTATACTTATCTATTTTTTCTTGATGGAGACTATATTCTTCCTCACTCATCTCATCGGTAGAAACCTTTGATGGATTCTTGTCAGTGAGGATGTAGGAGACTTTGAGAAGACTCAAGTAGAAGAGGACATTTCCTTTCCACCTCTTGAAGTGGGCTCCCTTAAAGCGAAAGGGCTTGTTAAGATCTCCAACTGGCTCATTTGGTTTCTCTTGTGTAGGTTCCATGTATTGAATCTCCTTAAAATTGTTGGTGCAAACATAATAATAATGGAAACAACACAAAGAAAAACTGAATAATACACTGAATATTATTAATTTGAAGAGATGAATAGAACACAATTTGGACTGAGGTGCGGCACTCACTTTCTTTAAGGAGATTCAAGCCCTTGGTTGGCTAATCTTTGTAACCAATGCAGGCCTTCTCTGATTTGTCTCCCTCAGGATACAACAGCTCAACAAATGTTGTATGGCTAGAACAGCTTCTGCACAAAGTGTTCAAGCTCAAAACTCCACCAGAAGAACACCTTTCTTTGATCTGAAATCTCTTAAGTATTTAAGAATATTATTGAATTCACTCTCTCACACAATACTCTTTGCTTTTTACTATTTCTCTTCATTCACTCTTGATATGAAATTAGTCCATAACATAACCATATATATAGTCTTCCAACCCTTCACATAACGTACATGTTTATTAACTTAGAAAACTTCTCTTTATTTATTTAATCTAACTTACATACAAGTAACTCTTTCTTTAACAAATTATAACTCATCCCTTTATTCATCTTCAATTATTTTGAGTTTGAACGTATTTAATTTAAAATGTACTAACACAGTATACTATCCAGATTACCAGTGAAGGCTCTTACACGTTTTCTCTGCGTTTCTAAGGAATGGTCCGCCTTAATCAACGGCTCAAATTTCATCAAGAAGCACCTCAATCACTCTAACGAGACCAACAGCGACCGCACCCTGATTCTCAAGGAAACTTGCGTGAATCCGCCGTCACAATCACGTTGGTTCTCCGTTCCTCACTCCGACAATGACCAGCTCGGCAAGGCCGTCCAATACAAAAGTGGGAAATCTTGGACTATTGCCACGGCTTGGTTTGCCTTACCTTTTATAATAGGTATGAGGAAAAGGAAGACATCGCGATTTGGAATCCATTGATCAGAAAGTGCAGGAAGTTGCCCAGCGAATCAATAGACAAACCTTCTGGTTCGTTGTATTATTCGTGTTCCAGTTTTAGATTTGGATATGATCCTAGTAACGACGATTATAAAGTGATGAGAATTGCACAATTTTTTGAGGGAGTTTTAAGGGAGTTCTTTGAAGTGAAGGTATATAGTCTGAAATCAGAGTGTTGGAAAAAAATTGAAAAAACATTTGCCAATCAAGGAGATATGTTCAGCGCAGTCAGTTTCATTGAATGGAGCTTTCCATTGAATAGTTGAGCAGGATGATGGGTCGGAATCTATTCTTGCTTTTGATTTTGCCAATGAGAAATTCCGACTTTATAGAAAGCCCAGTAATGGAGATTTGGCCTCTTTGGAGGTGTTGGGAGGATGCCTCTGTTTTATTGAGTGCTGCCCAGAAATTCCGACTTATAATGATTTTTGGTTGATGAAAGAGTACGGGGATGAGAGTTCTTGGACTCGGATTTATAAAATTGAATCAGATGCAGTGCTTTGGAATATTGACTATTTCAAGCCTCTACTCTTTTCCAAGAATGGCAAAAAGGTTTTGATGGAAGGCGTCAGTCTTATTTGGTATGATATAAAAAAGAAAAGAGGCAAGAAGGTTAAGAATCAGAGTTTTCCTAAGCGGTTTAAAACCGCAACTTGTATTGAGTCTTCTTTTGCTTGATGGTGATAATGTGATTGATCCGAGGCAGAAGAAGAATAAGAGGAAGAGGTAAGACAATGAAGTTTAATGAGATTGTTTTTGTTTGCTTAATTGGCTTTCTTAGTATTGATTTACGTATCTTTAAGTTGTGGTTGTACATGCTGGGGAGATTTTTGTGAATTTTCTCATTGTTTGAGTGGTATGCGATAGATTTTATTGGCTTTTCCCTTTTCCAATATAATTCTTTGATCTTGTAATCATTGATGTGAATTTTGTGTACAGCTTTTGTTTATTTTGATAAAATTTTTGTTACTTTTTAAAAAGAAAATTTCCCAGTAGGAGACTCCGTTTCTAACATGTGTTTGTCTTTGTTTTTGCCAGGAATATATTTCAAACAGAGGGTCTTAATTTGTTGGCAAAAGCTGTGGCAAAGAGGTGACTGTGGAATCTTACGTATCTTTCAAAAATAATATTTGTGTCTTCTAGAATATTAGTTTTTTTCTCATCTTCTCAATGTTGTTTCTGAAACTTATGAAACCTTTTTTTTAATTTTTTTAATTTTTTTTAAGAATCGAAACTTATGAACTTGACAGTAGAGGACTCCGTCAAGGAGACCCTTTATCTTATGTGCAGAAGGCTTCCATGCTTTGATACAGCAAGCAGAAATAGTGGAAGGCTGCGAGGAGTGTCTTTATGTAGAGAAGGCCCAAAAGTGTCTCATTTGTGCTTTGCCGATAATAGCCTGTTCTTTTGCCGTGCAAATGACAATGAGTGCCACACAGTTTTGGACATCCTTGCAAACTATGAACAAGCTTCGGGTCAGCAGATAAACCGGAGCAAAACGCAACTGTTTTTAGCACTAACACAGACCACCAAACCAAAAGCAAGATTGCAGATTTATTTGGTGCACCAGTAGCTTCTTAATTTATAAAGTATTTGAATCTACCTTCCTTTGTTGGACGTGCAAAAAAACAGAGCTTCAGCTATATGAAAAGATAATTCCCTGTTCTAGAATATCTAATTTGACAACTTTTTAATGGAGGAATATAGTTGATCGTTTTTATTTATTACTGTCGTACAGTTGATCAGTTATGTCTTATGTTATGAGCTAGTTTTATTATGTCTAGATTATTAGAGGAAATATTGTGACTTATATTAATTGTTGTGGTAGTAATTAAGCATCGTTAGTAGCACATGATTACATGCAAACTAGAGTTATAGATTGTATTTTTTGAGGGATGAGTTATAAATTAAGAAAAGCCTAGGATCACATAATTTTTTATAACTTCTTGCTACAACTGTGATGGGGCAGAGTTTGATTAGTAAAGAAAAAATAGTAAGTCCATGTGTAAGTGATAATTAACCATTCACAATCTACTATGTTAGAACTATGCCAAAAAAATTATAGAGTAATTTGTGATTTTCGAACTGCTCTACAAATTATTGACATAGATATTTATTAGTTTGATTGAGGAGATAAGTACTAATTGTATTTAAGCAAAAAAAAAAAACTATTGGGCCATTACCTTTTTGGGAAATGAGTTTGCAGCTTTTGCTTTGAGATTTATGATTACCTTGCTTTCTTTAAATTCTGGTATATGAGTAAAGTGGAACCCTAAATATTGAGATTTCCATTTGTCATGTGTAAAGCTTCTAACACTTGACATGTGGCAAATTTTTTATTTTATTTTTTTGTTAATATTTCAATAGTCATAATAAGAAACGGAGACTTGAATCTTGGAAGGAGTACTTCCTTCTCTCATAGGGGTGTTGGCCCCGTTGTGACACCAATCATAGGGCCCACGCTTACTGAAAGTGAAGTTAATAATTTCTAAATAAAATGTATTAGATTCTCACTCTCTAGTTCTCAAAAATAAAAATAAAAATAAAAATAATATTAAAAAGTATCAGTCCCTCAAATTGTTTTAACCAACTTTATTTTGGCATGTCATCCATTACACAATCAGTGCAATCCAAAAGTTGTTGTTTTGATGTGTTCACTATTAACTGTCTTTTTTTTCCTTTTTTTTTTAAGAAACAAACATGCATGCAAAAAAGAGAGGGAATTGAGTTCTAATATAAAAATAAACCACAAACATTACTAAAAGTCGTGGTAATGTTTAAAGAAGTGCGGAGCAAATTATATTACATACAACACGCACTCATAAACATACGTGATTATTATCTTTTTAGTCATTTCTCTTTTAGAGAAACAAACCAATTAACACGCACACAATAGAGGGAGAATGAAGTTTTAACGCAATGACAAATTACAAACTCTACTATTAAAAGATAAATGAACCAGCGTAAGGGTCTCCAAATTTTCTTTTCTGCCTCTCTCTCTCTCTCTCTCTCTCTCTCTTGGCTCTTTTTCACTGTATCACGGACACCAAGTGAGCTTCTCATACAATGCAAGTGTATTTTAATATTTCAGGGTTTTATATATCTTCCGTATATATATATATATATATTAAGCATTGAAACAACCAGAAGCTAGGATATAAGTCCAACTTATTTGTATATGATTGAAATAATGGCATCTTGGCATCTTGCGTGTTCAAATTATTTTGTAACTGATAAGTTGATGTTGTAGTGATGTACCGATTCTGTGGAGATTAATATTTTTAGCACGATGAACTTCATACAAATGCATATATAAGCGCACTTGAATCAATTTTAGGTTGCTAATTTCCGCCTGTATTTATTATTATTATTATTATTATTATTATTATTATTATTATTATTATTATTATTATTATTTTAAGGAAACAATTTGACTCCAAACTAGTTTATAGCTATCTAGCTCCAACCTATGATGTGGCAATTAAATGAGCCATTTATGTATAATTGTAGTCACATAACTGTTTTAATGAGTGATGGCTTATTTAAATAAGGACAAGATTTCTCTCCAAACTAGTTTGGAGAGAAATCCTTCAAAGTATTCCTATATCAGTTTATTTGATGTGAATTTTGAAAATCTAATCTTTGGTTGAATTTTTTTTATGTTCTTAACAAGCATGTCAAATTTCGTATAAATTGGAAGTTATTTATTATAAACTTATTTTTATGCATAAATTATACCATAAACAAAGTCGAATTTAAATATTTGATTGATAACATGACTATTGATCTTTGATCTTCTTGAAATTTTGCAAGTATGAAGGATGTAATAAAAACATGAAATCCAATCATAAAATTTTCAAAATTCACATTTAGTAAAAAGATATGAGGGGAATTTAAAAGGTTTCTCTCTAAATTAGTTTGGAGAGAAAACTAAATTAGTTTGGAGAGAAAACTAGTCTTTTAAAATATAATGCACATGGATAACTTTATAGATCGCATAATGAGTTATAAAAGATAGTTCCAAACTAATTTGGAGGTATCTTTTCCTAGTTCAGAGCCAAACTTTGTCTTGTTTGAATGGCACCTAATGTTTACATGGCATACACTATTGGGGGTTGAAACTTACATTTACTAATTCTGTTTTTCTTTTTTTCTCTTTTTAAAAATAAGCATTTCCATTTGAAAGTTCGGATTTGTGAGCAAACACAAGAACTGTTTAGACCCCCAAATTAAAAATTACGGCTAGATTGCTTTTACTCTAACTTATCTAAGTGCGGAACAAGAGTAAATGAAGCACAATAAACCGATAACTACTCTAGTGCATAAACATGAATAACAAACAATAAAAGTAAAGTACAAGAGCAAGGGAAGAGAGATGCAACTACAAGATAACACAAAGACGTGTTATCGAAGAGGAAACTGAAGAACTCGGTGAAAAACCTCTCCGCCGCCCTCCAAGCAGTAAATCAATCCACTTGAGAATAAAGTTAAAAGTACACGAATAACAAAAGACCCTTCAAACCTAGTCTACCCAATGTACTTGAGCCCTCCAAGCTCCTGCTACCAACTGATTTAACGAAGCCTTGTCTTCTCTAACTCTCTGAATCCCGCAATATGCCCGATTACATCTGCCAAGCCTCACCCGCTTCTTTTGGCAAATCCCCAAAGCTTCCCAAGTTTCAAAACACTCTCTACACTTTGAAAATGTGTGGGTTGTATTTAGGTACAAATCTCCTCTCAAAGTATGACAATAGGAGAGGGAAGGAGAAGAGGCTAGAATGATTTCTCACTAAGGATGAGTAGCTCTCTCTCTCTCTCTAAAAGATGGGTGTGTGTGTGTGTGTTGTAGAAAACCTCTCTAAGGTTTTTTTCTCTCTGAATGGCCTCCTTGCAATTTTTATGGATAATGTATATATAGTATGAATGAAGGGTAAAAAAGTCACACTTAAAAATCATTCAAGAAAAGAGTTTCGCGGGTATCTCGCGAGAAGGCCTTACTCGCGAGACACTCGCGAAATCCTCCAGGCTTGCATGACTCTTCAGCTTCCAACATGTGCTTCTCACGTGGCTCTTTCGCAGGTTAGCTTCTCGCGAAATTCACTTGTTCTTCAATTCATGCTCAATTCTTCACCAACTTAATACTAAACTCAATACAATAAAATCTCACAAAATACAAGGAATAAAATTAAAGCAAGTACAACACTTTTTGTCATGGAATAAAGCCAACATAAAACACAATTGTAGATCACAACTTTTTATTTGTATATTTGACAGTCTTCATTCAAAATTATTCATTATTTATTTTTAAGAAGCCTTATGCCATGCCAGCGTGACCACTAGATGATGCCTTGTGCCATGTGATTAGGGATGGATACAGGGTTGGTTTAGGTCAAATTATGGGTCACCGTCCCCGTCTTGTTCCCTCTTTGAGACAGGGAAAATCAATGCATGGTAGGTCAAGTTTGGAATAAATTGGAGATGTTTTATAATGCTTAATGTGGCAGATGAGCTAAAAATGAAAAATAAAAGGAAAAAGTGGCTATAATAAGAGTACTAAGAGATAATACAAGACAAGTACTTTGAAAATGGTAATAGAATATATATATATATATATATATATATATATTTCTATGAGTGTTTTTAAAGATACTACAATTAATTCTAGTACATAATAGAGCTTACAAGCTAATGTGTTACCAATTATCAAAAAATAAAAGTCAAATATTTATTTATTAAAAAAAAATACACCAGTCACATTTAATCCATAAGTTTTATGTAGTAAAATTTGTAGAAACTTTAGCATTTTCATTTTTCTAAAATGACATGAGTTTCATCTTTGTCTTATTACTTATTACTTAGATTTATTTAAGTGTAGGCTTTGTTTAGATTGTCCTCTTAATTTTAACCAAAAGATCGAGCAATTCTAAGCCATAAAGTAAGAGATGGGCATGATATATTCATATGTCCCGTTGATACCAAATAACTTTTCCCTCAATTGGATTACTTTTTTATAGTGTTACTTTTAGCTTTGTTTTTAACATTGTTGTAATTGTAAAATTTAATGAGATGGGATTTTGTGTTTAAGTACGTAATATTTATATGACAATATGTATATTGAGTAGTTTTTTTTTTTTTTTTTTTTTGAGAAGAACGTATATTGAGTAGCACTTGTATACCATCTATTTTATGCTACATCAATTTATAAAGTCTTTTTCTTAGAAGAAAAAAATAAGGACTCGCATGTGTAATTATCGTGCACACCCCACGAAATTTATAAAGCTCTTAAGTAAATTTGCAATACACTCTCTCTGTCTCTTTTAAATGGAAACAAATAAGATGAAAAGAGAAAAAGACTAATAAAAATGTATTTTCATATGAAGTGAACATAATTCACGTCCCCTGAAAAAGCAAAGATATGATAAGGAAATCTCAAGGAAATGACCCATTAACCAAATAAAACAAATGAGATTTGACTCTTAAATGAGAATTGCTGAAACTTGACACCGATGGCTTGACACCAAAACATCATTCAACATTTTGAGTTTTCCTTGATTCAACAGTGTCAGCTACGACTAAATTTCTTACGAGCACTCTCCACAAGATATTGCCTTTACAAGTTTCCCAACTCCACGCTACGCAACTATGCATCAATTCCCTTGTATTTGTTTGTCGACCATTTTATCACGCCACATTATCAACTTCATTAAATAAAATAAATAGCCCCATCTCGTCAATTGCATTTTTATTTTATGTTAACAAGATCTACTCTCATATGAGAATGGTGTGATATATCGCGATGATACCAAATACTTTTTCCCTCAAATGGAATAAAACATATAGCTAAAGCCCTAGTTGTAAAGATTAGTATTTAGTAATGAAGATTTTGCAGTATAGAGCTTCAACTGAAATTTAGTTTCGCAAATTATTTTGAATAATATTTATTACAAAAGTTGTAAATATTTTTCTTAAAATTTCTCAATATTTCTGTAAGGGCAAGTTTTAGATTCTAAGCCCACCAGATAACAGGATTAAGGCCCAAAAAGCCCAATACAAAGAAATTTTAGAGAGTGGGTTGAAAACTAAGTTTCAATGAGTTGACAATGCTCACCATGGATTAAAGATGGAAATAAAACAAAGAAAAATAGGTTTTATGTGAAGAAATTCTTCCTCGGCAAAGTCTGAGGAGAGTAGTTCTTGAGTATATTCTTCTTAGACTTGATTACAATCTTTGTTCTTTGTGCTACAGTGTTTTTCTTATAAATTCTTTGATCCCCCTCTTGTCCCTGGAGGATCTCTTACATTATATAGCCTCTTTTGGCTGATCTTGGCCCTCCATTTGTTAATTATACAGGTCACTACTCAAGTGCTTGTCCTATCAAACGCCCTTCCAAGTCCTCTGTGAGTTGCAGCAACTAAGAAAGCACTGTTCAGGGGTCTTCTTCACATAAATGTGGTCAGGGGGTTTGGTGGGGTGGATTAAATGTGGTGGTAGCTACCATCCCTCCAATCACGTCAGGTCTTATCCCCTTTTTGAAGCTCTTCCTCTACAGTGTGGCCCCCTTTGGTTATGTGCCATTGACGTGACCATGACTTGCCTCTCTGGCCTTACCGTCCGAGTGTATGGACTCCTCGGAATTGTATTGGCCTCCTCAGTCTTGGGTATGACACATGGCATTATTACCTTATTTAATTTCTGTATCCCACAATAGCCCCTAAAAACTCCAATTTTTCCCTCTTATCCGAGAAAAATGGGGTTTTGATCCTAAGTGATTGGCTCCACGTGCATCTTTTTTTTTCCCACGTGAGAACGTCACTTCGCATGCCCTATAATCGTTCCTGGCGCTTTGGAGTCCATAACGTCTCATTAAATGCTCCATGTGGCACCTTGTCCCCCACGTCCTATGATGAGATGAAGATACTACAGCTGGTATTTTTCCTTGAAATTTGGGCGGGGTAACTCTCGTCCAACTGTACCTCCTATATAAGGGGCCTAGGGGGTTCATTTCTCTCACTTTCCAAATCTTCAAACTTTCAAGAAGCTCCTGAAATGACCCTTGTCGTTATTTTTGTAAGTTCCTTTATTCTTAGGTTCTCTTCTCCTCAGCTAATCTCCTCGGTCTTCTGTTTTCTGTTTCTTTCTTTACAAAAATTTCATTCCCTTCTCCTTAGTCTGCCTAAATGGGTAGGTTTGCTCATTTAGTAGATACCCCTGCACGTATGAAGGGGTTTAGGGCCCTATATGATATTCATGGGGTGTCTCCTTGCAGTATTGCCCTCTAGGTGAGTGGCATGCCCTCAGAAAGGAGAAGGAGGTCGTTATTGCCTTGATTGCCATCATAGAAGGAGAATGAGGCTCCTCATGGGTAGAGTTATCAAGGACTACTTAATCTCCCATAAGATCTACCCTCTCCAATGCACGCCCAACCTGTTTAGAGTCTTAGGTAGTGTAGATGCTCTTAACGAGCAAATTGGATTGGGCCTCACTTGGCACGACATTGTCTAGATGTACGAGTATAATCTGCTTGCAGACTCTGGCTATTATCTTAAGTCTAGGTCTTCTAACGTTAGGCTCATCTCATGTCTCTCCAAATCCAACAAAGGCATGAAAAATGACTTTCTAATCGCCTCGGGTGAATGGCATGATGGTCTTCATTACCCAACCAAGGAGGGAGCACCAGGTGGGGTACCTTAGGTTTAGGTCTTCTTGTAGTTTGCTTCTTTCTTCATTCCTTTAGTGTTTTGTTTCCTTCTGGCTGATGACTCGTTTTTCTAACTGTGGTTTTGCTTCTCGGCTGTTTTTCATAGATAAAAGATACGTGGCTCCCAATCTCAACTTTTTCAATGTTTCAGATCTCAACAAGGTGCTAAGATCAGAGGTGTTTGTGAGTGAGGACAAACAACTGAGAGCTATCCACCTTATCCTCAACTTCAAACCCCTATTCGATAAGTTTCAGGACGTGGGCAACGCTATCAGAGTGGGTAATCCTCGGCTGGCTCGAATTGACGTTTTGGTGACTAAATTCCTAGCCCAAAAAGGCATCGTGCAGGTTGATTTGCCCTCCCATCATTTTCCTCGGGAAGAAGCAGTTCCGAGAGAAGAGATAGCTTCTTTGCACCTATCACTCGAGGCGAAGATAGACCAATTTCAATTCAAGGAAGGGGGAGAGGAGCAGGGAGAGCCTGTGATTCAGGTATGGGATTCAAAAGACAAGCTTGACAGATCTTACGGCATTCGTACTTTTGGATTCATCATTACGTGCATAGCCAGTGGTTTAAAGGAAAAAGAAGAAGAAAAAGAAATGTCGCTAGAAAGGAAAAGGGGCCTCCGAGAGCTCCTTGGGGGCAGGGCCAAAGGGTCGATGCCCAAAGATGCCTCAGGGTCTCAGCTCCATCCTCCTCCTCCTCCTCCTCCTCCTCCTTCAGTTAACCCCTTTGCACTTGCCAATCTAAAGAAGAGGAAGAAGGACATGGAGGTGGTCAAGAAGAGGGAGTTGGTCCCCTACAATGAGGAAGTTCCTCCAAAGCTTCCAAAGACAACCATGGGTAAGAAAAGGGCCTCCTTGGCTGAGAGCAACGAGGATCGGCATGTGACCGAGGTACGCCTTTCGAATCCAACGTGGAACCCTCAGTTGGAGCTGGACGAGGTAGCCATACCATGGAACTCCACCTTCAGGGAGTTCTAGAGAGGGTACGCCCACTAACTTGCTAACGCTCTAGAGTAGCCCCTCCTGCTAACGAAGGACATGGCTGCTTTGAAGAACATGAGACAACAAGATCTCTTCTTATCCTTGAAGAGGGACTTGGCCTTGGTAAGTTTCTCAACACGCCTTTATGACTCCATGCTAGGTTGCCTTTTTCTTATTTGACAAAACATTCCTTTGTCATTTTTGTGCAAGCCATCCAAGAGGTGTTTATGGCCAAGGAGTGGGTGAAAGATGCCCGAAATGAGGCTAGGCTTGCAGATAATCTTCGCGTAGAGACCAGCAAAGCTTTAGGCACCACCGAGCAAAAGAATAAGGAGCTTGGTACGAAGCTGACTGCTAAGGAAAGGGGGAGGAAAAACGTTGAGGTTGGCCTTAAGAACACTCAAGATCAAGCTGATGAGCAACGTAAAAAGCTCCACTATGCTAAGATAGAGCTGGCCACGGCCAAATAGGACTTCGTGGCTTAGAAGGCAGAGCTGAAGAAGGCCAAGGAGGCTGCTCGGGCGGCTAAGGCAGCTTCAGATGCTTCGGAGCAGAAGTTATACGATCTTAAAGTGTAGGAAACCAAGGCCTGCATGACTGAGGAGTTGGCTAAGGCCTACTGCAGGAACTACTGCCCCTGAGCAGCTTCCAAGCACCCAGGCCTCACTTCCCCCTCTTGAGACCTCCAAAGGGCCTAGCAAGGCTGGTGACCAAGGTCGGGGGTAAAAGTGCCCAAGGGCAAGAAGGCTGGCCAGGATAAAATTCGGCCAGAGGATAAAGGTAAAGGCAAGGAAACTAAAGCTCTGCTGAAGGCCAAGGGCCTAGAGGTTGACCGAGGCAAGGAAGCTGCTCCTAAGACAAAGGAGTCCAAGCCGGTCAAGCCTCAAGTCGTGGCCCAGGAGAAGAAGGCTAGCTCAGGCAAGGCTGCTAATTCTCCTATCTCCCAGCCAGCCTGCAAAGAAGACCTCCTCCAACCAAGGCTTAGCTTAGGATTTTTCTATTTTTTTTTTTTTATACATGTACTTTTCTTTGGTTATGGCAGTTTACCATAGTTTATGATGTATCTTTCCTTTTGTTCAATGAAAAGACATTAACTTTTGCTTTATGAACTTTTGTGTTTCCTGCAATATTTATCTCTGATTGGTTGTAGTTACTGTTCTATCTTTTGCTAAGAGGTTAGATTGATGATGTTTCTAAGTGTGAAAACCCACACTTTAACAAAAAGCTAATAGTAATGAACTGCTGTTAATTCAAGTAAATTAAGCCTATGTAAATAGTGAGAAAAATAACTATGTGTTGGTACTAAAAATAGTATAATCAACAGGAATGTCTAAGTCCTTAGAGACAAACGAAACACTTAGTGGAAACAAGGTGTTTGAGGTTACTCATTTTAAGAGTACCTGATGAATGTACCTTTAGAATCCTTTAACCAGAACCTAGGCTGAGTCTTTGTTTTCTCAAACAAGTAACCAAGAATATTAATTTACCCAAGGTATGTGATCTGAGGAACCAGGCATGACCAAGGTTCTATTTAATATTCAAACAAGTAATCAAGAATATTAATTTACCCAAGATAAGTGGTCCGAGGAACTAGGCATGACCAAGGTTCTATTTAATATTCAAACAAGTAACTAAGAATATTGATTTACCCAAGGTATGTGGTCCAAGGAACCAAGCATGACCAATGTTTTGTTTTATATTCAAACAAGTAACCAAGAATATTAATTTACCCAAAGTATGTGGTCCGAGGAACCAGGCATGACCAAGGTTTCGTTTAACATTCAAATAAGTAACTAAGAATATTAATTTACTCAAGGTATGTGGTTCGAGGAACCAGGCATGACCAAGGTTCTGTTTCATATTTCAAAAAAGTAACCAAGAATATTAATTTACCCAAGGTATATGATCCGAGGAACTAGGCATGACTAAGGTCTGTATAATATTCAAACAAGTAACTAACATAACACATAGCTTTACCAAAAACATAGCAGAACTGCACTTCATTAATAATAATACATTCACAGGTTATTTACATTCCAAAGGCGTGGTACAACATTTTCGTCTAGATCTTCTAGGAAGTATGCACATATACCAGCTACCAAGGTGATATGCCCTAACTTTCCCCAGGCTAGGTTTTTGCAGTAACCACAACCTTTTTTAATACCAAGTCCCCAGAAGCTAACGGTCTTGACTTCACACTTGAGTCGTACCACTGTTTGAGTTTCTATTGATAATATGCTAATTGAACCATGACATTTTCTCTTCGCTCTTCAATTAAATCTAGGATCTTTTCTAGTAGGTTGTCATTGTTGTCTTGAATGAATAAGCTTGTCCTCAGCGTTGGGAATCCAGTCTAAAGAGGAATTACAGCCTCAGCCCCATAAGTCATTGATAAGGGGGTTTCTCCTGTGGACCTACGAGGGGTAGTTCAATAAGTCCAAAGAACATGTGGTAGCTCTTCCTCCCATTTACCCTTGGCATCATCCAACCTCTTCCTGAGTCCATTTACTATGACTTTATTGATAGCCTCTGCCTGTCCATTCCCTTGTAGATAAGCCGGAGTTGAGTATCTATTTTTGATACCCAAATCACAATAGTACCTTCTAAAAGTTTTGCTATCAAACTAAAGCCCATTGTCTGGGAAGAGGGTATGCAGAATCCCAAATCGAGTAACAATATTCTTCCACATAAACCTCTTGGCATCCACGTCCTCAATAATTGCTAGTGACTCCACTTCAACCCAAATGGTAAAGTAGTTAGTGCCAACCATAAGTCATCTCATATTTCCTACTGCTTTAAGGAAGGGCTTTACAATATCCAAACCCCATTGAGCCAGGGACTAGACAGAAGATTAAGGACACCCTCTGACTGATGAATGTTTGGAAAATCTCTGGCACTGGTCGCACTTCTTCACATACTCTTGTGCTCCCTTTTGCATATTTGACCACCAATATCCCTGAGTGAGGGCCTTGTGAGACAATGGCCTGCCCTCTATATAACTTCCGCAAATCCCTTCGTGTAGCTCTTCCAGGAGTGGTTCTACTGCTTCAGGATGAATACATAACAAATACGGTCCAGAAAAATAGCGCTTGTATAACTTTTGATCTTCAAACAACCAAAACAGACGAGTTTTTCTCTGCACTTTATTAACCTCCCTATTCTCCTTGGGCAAGATGTCATCCTTAAGGAACAGCACAATAGGATCCATCTAACTATGCCCTACCCTAATTTGATGAATCTGAGCCTTCTCTCCCTCCATCTCAGTGGGCCTACACAAATCCTCTACCAGGATAATCCGAGGTAAGCTTTGCGCCGAGGAGATTGCGAGAGTGGCAAGAGAGTCTACATGAGTGTTTCCACTTCTAGGGATTTGTTGTAAGGCAAAAGACCCGAACTCTGATTGCAAGTGCCTAATCTGATTTAAATACTCTTGCATTCTCGAATCCCTAGCCTCCAATTCTCCTTTCACCTGGCCTATAACCAACCTCGAATCTGAGAATAGCTCCACTGCTCTTCCTCCCATTTTCTTAACCCTAGGCATTCCTGCCAGCAAAACCTCATGCTCGGCCTCATTGTTCATAGTCGAGAAGCCCAACCTTAGGGATTTCTCAATAATCACCCCTTTAAAGGATACCACAACTAGCCCTACTCTAAATCCCCTTTAATTTGCTACCCCATCGACGTACACCTTCCATGATAAAGGCCCTTGTAGGGAGACCATGCCAACTGATTTTCCATCCATGCATTGCTCTTCCCTGTCCTCTCCTATTGGAGACTCAGTAAACTTGGCCACCAAATCCGCAAAGAGCTTACCCTTAATGCAAGTGTGAAGCATATACTTGATATCAAAAGCTCCCAGGATCGTTCCCCATTTTGCAATCCTCCCTGTGTAGTCAACTCTTCGAAGTAGTGATTAAAGAGAATGTTGGGTGAAAACCACAACGATGTGAGCCTAGAAGTAATGAGGGTGCTTCCATATAGCATGCACCATCGCCAAAATGGCTTTCTCCAATGGTAGATATCGAATCTCTACTTCACGCAATGATTTGCTCACATAATAGACTGGTCTCTACACACCATCATCAATCCGTACTAGTACCAGGCTCACCGCATATGAGGCTACAACAATGTAAGCAAATAGAATTTCCTCCTCCTCGGGCCTGGACATAATGGGTGGCCGAGAATAATATTCCTTTAGCTGCCAGAAGGCCGAGGCACAATCTTCAATCCACTCAAACCACTTCCACTTATGCAGCAACTAGAAGAAGGGCCTGCACTTGTCTGTTGACTGCGAAATGAATTGATTCAAAGTAGCAGTCATTCCTGTCAACTTCTGGACCTCTTTGGGATTTCGAAGAGGCTGTAGGTTGTTAATCGCTCTAATCTGATTAGGGTCGACCTCAATTCCGTGATGAGTAACCATATAACCCAAAAACTTGCCAGAGTCAATGCCGAAAGAACACTTAGAAGCATTAAGGCACAATTTTTGTTTCCTCAATATCTCAAAAATATTCCCAAGGTCATTTATGTGCTCAGACTCTACTTTACTCTTTACCACCATATCATCTATGTAGTCCTCAATATTTTTGCCATGTTGAGGTTCAACACATCCTGGTCATCATTCTTTGATAAGTAGACCCTGCATTTTTCAATCCAAAAGGCATCACTTTGTAATGATAATTCCCAGTAGGTATAAAGAAAGCAATTTTCTCTTGATCATCCAAAGCTAATGGTATTTGATGATATCCTTGGAAAGCATCCAAGAAGCTCATTTGAGGATAGCCTACAGTTGCATCCACTAATTAATCTATTCGAGGCATGGGGAATGGATCATTTAGGAAAGCTTTATTTAAATCCGTGAAATCCACATATACTCGCCACTTCTCACTTTTCTTCCTCACCACCACAGTATTGGCTAACTACTCAGGGTAAAATACCTCCTTTATAGCGCCAGCCTGCTTAAGCTTAACTACTTCTTCCTTTACAACATCAGAATGCTCCTTAGATAAGTACCGAGGTGATTGCTTTTTGGAGATGACGGAGAGATTGACATTTAGATGATGGCAACTAAAATTCGAGTCAATCCCAGGGGCTTCATAAGCAATCCATGCAAACACATCAATATTTCTCCTAAGAAATCTTATCAGCTCTTCCTTTTCTTGAGGAGGCAACTGATCTCCAACTTGGAAGAACTTACCCGCATCATCTCCAATAATAACTTTTTCCAACTCCTCACACCTTGCCTCTTCTCCAACCTCATCCATAGACTACATTGGCACCTTTGATTGCTATAAACCTTGCTCAGTAGAAGCCAAGGACTCACCTCTTGTCTAATGTTTGATCGCAGCCACCAAGCACTGCCTAGCCATAAACTGGCTTCCAACCAGCTCCTCGACCTGATCCCCCGATGGATACTTCACCTTCAGGTGAAGGGTTGAAGACACAGCCCCCATAGCGTGAAGCCAAGGCCTTGCCACAATAGCTGTATAAGGGGAATATGCATCTACCACAATGAAGTTACCACAATGAAGTTCACTTCCACGACTTCTGACCCTGCCTAAACAGGTAATCTGATTTAGCCCCTCAGAAAGCTGATCTTCCTATCAAACCCTATCAGAAGGGAGTCATATCAGGCTAGGTCCTTGGGCCTCAGCTTCAACCCCTTGAATAAGTCAAGGTACATGATCTCTGCACCACGTCCTTGCTCTACCATCACCCTCTTCACATCATACCCTCCGATCCTGAGAGTAACCACTAGGGCATCATCATGTGACTGCAAAGCTCCAACTTTATCTTCATCAGAAAAGCTTAAAGCTAGTCGGGCCTCCAATCTACCCTTCTTCGAAACAGGGGGCGAGTCCTCTATAAATGGCCGAGCTACAGACATTACCCTGGATGACTGAGTATCGATCATTCTTAGAGCAGCAAGAATGACACTAATTATACCTAAAGGTGGTCTTGCAGAAGCATCTCTCTGAGTTCCCGACCCTGCCTAACCACCTTGTCCATTAGGTTGATACAAGTATTGCTTCAATTTCCCACTCTTGACCAATTGCTCTAAATGACTCCACAACGTCCTACAATCCTCCATTGTGCGCCCCCACTCCTGGTGGTATTGGTAGTGAAGGCTCTGGTTATGCCTCGTGGGGTCTCCTCTCCATCTTATTTAGCCATTTAAAGTACGGCTCACTCTTAATTTTTTCCAAGATTTGGTGCACAGGCTCTCGGAACATAGTGCTAACCACCTGAGTAGTAGTAGATCTGGATTGCCTAGCGAAATCTCTCCGAGGTCGGTTACTGTTGTATCTATCCGACCTAAAGTCTCTTCTATCTAGTGGGGCCACCTTAGCTTTCCCTTTCCCTTTCCCTTGTTGTTAGTCCTTTTCGACTCACTTATATTCGTCAATGTGGCCCATGAGTTGACGTTCACTCCTAACAAGCTTCCTTCTTAAATCGTGCTCGATGGGTAGGCTGACCTTGAAAGTCCTTATAGCCACATCATCGAAGTTCTCATCTGTCTTATTAAACATTTCCCAGTATCTGTCAAAATACGTTTTCAGGGTTTCCCTTTCTTGCATAGTCATAGAAAGTAGGGAGTCTAAGAGTTGAGGAACTCTACTGCAAGTAACAAAACAAGCCCCAAACGCTCTAGTAAGCTCCTTAAAGGAGTTAATAAAGCCTTCCTGCAGACCATCGAACCATCTCATTGCCACAGGCCCTAAACTGGATAGGAACACTTTGCACATCAGAGTCTTATTCTTTGAGTGAACAATCATTCTCTAATTGAAGTGGTTAACATGCTCCATAGGGTCCGTTCTGCCATTATCCATGGTGAAAGCTGGCTGAGTAAACCACCGAGGGAGCCTTCAACCTTCAATCCTACGGGTAAAAGGAGATTTAGAAATCTGGTTAAGAGCCCTGCTCATAGCATTGTTGCCCAGACCTTTATGAGATGGACTTTTATTCCTACACTTACAATGGCGATCCTCATCATACGAAAAAGACTTACTGGGAGGAGTCCTTGACCTAGGCCTATAGTTGCCATCCCCATCGTCATCAGAGGAAGGATTAGAGCTTGAAGGAGTCTTCCTCTGTCGCTTGCGGCGTAACCTCCTCCGCAGACAATCAATCTCTAACTACATGCTTCTAGTATTCTCTTCATAAGAGACATGACTCCCCCCTCGAGACTAGCTCCTACTAATTTGAGTAATATGTAAACTGACTTCACGATCTCTTCTACGTTCAAGGTTGAGGAAATGATCCTGGCGCTGGAAACCAACAGATTCTTCCTGGTTGGGACTTGAACCCACTAAAGCTTAACGCTGATCTCACCAAAACTCAAGTATTCCCCACAAATGGCGCAAATTGTAAGGCCAAGTTTTAGATCCTAAGCCCACCAAATAACAGGATTAAAGCCCAAAGAGCCCAATACAAAGAATTTTTAGAGAGTGGACTGAAAACTAGGTTTCAATGAGTTAGACAACGCTCAACATGGATTAAAGAAGGAAATAAAACAAAGAAAAACAGGTTTTATGTGAAGAAATCCTTCCTTGGTAAAATTCGAGGAAAGTGATTCTTGAGTATATTCTTCTTAGACTTGATTACAATTTTCGTTCTTTGTGCTACAGTGTTTTTCTTATTGATTCTCTGATCCCCCTCTTGTCCCCGAAGGATCTCTTACATTATGTAGCCTCTTCTGGCTGATCTTGGTCCTCCATTTGTTGATTATGGAAGCCACTATTCGAGTGCTTGTACCATCAAATGCCCTCCCAAGTCTTCTGTGAGTTGCGGCAACCAAGAAAGCACTGAAAATGGATTTTTTCCACATAAATGTAGTCAGGGAGTTTGGTGGGGTGCATTAAATGTGGTGGCAACTACCATCCCCCCAATCACGTCAGGGCTAACCCCCTCTCTGAAGTTCTTCCTCTACAGTGTGGTCCCCCTCTGGTAATGTGCCTTTGACGTGGCCATGGCTCACCTCTCCGGCCTTACCGTCTGAGTGTATGGACTCCTTGGAACTGTATGGGCCTCCTTGGCCTTGGGTATGACACATGGTATTATTACCTTATTTAATTTCTATATCCCACAATTTCAATTTTTTTCCAAAAAATTACAAAAAAAAAAAATTAATGAAATTTATTTATTACAATTATTATTATTTTTTTTATTTTGAGAATTAGATATTTACAGAATATAAAGCTATTTTTTTTATAATGATTACAATGTAATAAGAATAAGTATTACAAGAAATAGAAGATACTGGAATGGAATAATAATTCCTTTTCAATTTATTATGACATCAAAATAGATATAAACAATAAAACAAACTGGAGTTTCTCAATTTAAAAATATTAAACTTAAAAATTAAAGAAAAATGAAGAACCTAGTTTTAATCTCATGTTTGCACTTTGCACCATAGAAAGAAAGTGATGCTGGGAATAGTTGAGTATTTTATCTTTTTTTGTATTAGTTTAAAATGATAATTAATAGGAATAAATAAATAAATAAAAACTATCACTCTCGGTTTGTTTCGGCATTAATATTTTCTAGAAATTGATTCATTTTTCAGAGAGCATTTTTTTGAAAACTATCTCATTTTTCGGTGTTTAGTAACAATCTTGAAAATGGGCTTGAAAATGTTTTCTGTTGTTTGATATCCACAATTTTTATAACATTTCTTGTATAATATAAAAAATGTATAATATGTGTATTGTGTAAACCCATCTAATGTAATCAATATAAATAAATAATAGTAAAAAACCAAGAATTAATTTGGTTTTCAATCTAAAATTTTAACAATGGATACAATTAAAATTAGTTATCCAATTTTCATGATCTCAAATACTCATCTTGCTCATATATATGAATTGTAACGTACATAATATATATATATATATATATATAAACCATACTTCTCATAATTCAAAATAACCATCGTAACCTTCAGTTCCATTTTAAATAGTTCAAAATGCCACATAGGCCAAATAGTTTTACTGGCAAACTAATCCAATACAAATAGTTTGATAAATATACCAAAAATTGTTATAAAACCGTTGACCGATCTGTGAGGAGAAAAAAAAAACCTTATTAAGGAACGGTGTTATAAAGGGGAGAAGAAATAGGGAGAAAAAAGAGAAGAAAGGTAGATAGAGAGAGAAATCTATGGAAATAGAAGAGGCCAGAAGGGGTGATAGTGAGGGTGTGAGAAGAGAGAAAAAACAAAGGGAGGAGAAGAAGTGAGAGAGTTTATTGTGAGAAAGGCTGAATGAGCGAAAAAATATATATTTTCTCCTAGGTCAGAAGAAGATAATATTTATAGGAGCTATGCACTGTGTAAGAGAGAGATTGTTTTCCAAATTTTTTTTTTTTTTGAAAAAAAACCTATAAAAAATAAGCTTTATTTTTATAAGAGTTTTTCATTAATCAAAGATAATTTTTCATTGACCAATGTTTTTTTTTATACTACCAAACACTGGAAAATGTGGAAAACTATTTTATAGAAGGTTTTCTAACGAAACAAACAGAGTGTTAATCTAGAATTGGGTCTATCTTAACTGCCAAAAAATAAAGTTGGGTCTCTTCCTTGTGGTACTGGAAGGAACAACAGAAATTAATACAAGAAATCTCATTAATTAAGAACAAAGCCAAGAAAGACTACATAGAGAATAAATGAGTTAGAAAATTACATGGTAAGGAAGAGTAGGGACTTTACTTAAATTTGTATAAATTAAGGAATAACAATTACACCCCTTTTATAAAAAATAATTATTCTTTATTTTAAAGAATAGTTGTTCCTATGTATTAGAACTCCTTTAACTCTCTTTTGTGTGTGTGTGTGTTTGTTTGTATGTTTCTAAAAAAAAAAAATCCTAATCATTGGAATAAAAAAAAAATCAAACAATTGAATGGTTATTCTTAAGGAATAGCCACTCTATTACGGGATCTATTACAATTTACCAAATATACCCTTAATGTGACCGATTTGATTATAGATATTATAAATACATACCTAATTTTCATATTTACTTAGATTTATTAAATAATTTTGCATAAATGATGATAAAATAAATTAGTATTATTAACTGAAAATTTTACAAGTTTGTAACGAACATTCCTTATATATGCTTTTTAATCTCTTTCGTTAAATAAAAACAATTTATAGAGGATGTAGGCAAATATATGATACATAAAATTAAAAAATCAATTCACCATACGATTAAGATTTTGATAATTTTATTATTAATGAATACTTTAAACATTCTATTAATTGAATTGTAATTTGTGGAAATTAAATTCTTTGACTTGACTGGTTTTCACTTGTCACTGTTGTCAGTTATATTAAGCTTACAATAGTTTTTTTTTTTTTTTTTTAAAAGATCTTACAATAGTTTCTCTAAAAAAAATTCTTACAATAAACCACCTATTAATTTGGATGCTTAATTTTTTTTTTTATCACTTTCGTTTTATTTGTTTTAATGTTTTTTGACTTGGTTCATCGTGGTTCAAAAGTATTAACCCTATTTCCGGGTAATTTTGATTAGAACCCAATTATAGCCCGAACCTGAGTGGATCAGTGGATCAAAATCAAACTTGAACATAATCCTTTTTTTTTTTTTTTTTTTTTCTTTTTTCCTTTTTTGAGAAGATGATCTAAATAACCAATTGCCAAGTTTACAAAATTAAGTTCATACTCACTGCACCATTATCCTCATCTTCCCTCTGACAACGTTATCAAGCAGCGATGGAGACTACATTTTCTTTGACGACTTCTGTTGCCTTTCTTTTTTCTTTTTCGTTTTCATTTTATTTTACTTGATTCAGATGTGTTTTGGTTTCACTGGATGTCTTTACGGTTTGGTATGTTTATCTAGCTAAGCTGTTAGGGCGTGGTTTGTTTTTGGTGGATGAGGTTGCAATTTTTGCCTATTTAGTATTTTGAAGTGATAATGCATCAAATTCTATCATTTTTTTCTATAAAAAGAACAAGAAAAAAAAAAGGTATTAGTGAATTACTAATTATTGAATAATTATTATATTGGAAGTGCTGACTGATACCCTTGGAATAATGGTTAAAATTCGTTTAAAGAAAATTTTTATGGGAAAAAAAAAAACAATTAATGTTTTGACTGTTTTTTTCATTTCCCATAAAAGTTGTGTCAAAACATTCCTAAAATAGGTTACTAACCATTCCTAAAAAAGGTATTAGTGAATTACTAATTATTGAATAATAATTATATGGGAAGTGCTGACTGATGCCCTTAGAATAATGGTTAAAAATTTGTTTAAAGAAAATTTTTATGGGAAAAGAAAAAAAAAAACAATTAATGTTTTGACAACTTTTTTCATTTCCCATAAAAGTTGTGTCAAAACATTCCTAAAATAGGTTATTAACCATTGTCCAAAGGGCACTCGTTAGTATGATCCTAATTATATTAATCTCATCAATGTACAAATTCTCAACACACTACAACTATACACCATTGGTGCAGTGGTCACTCCATAAGTATAAATGCTTGTGGGGTGTTGGGGACAAGGTCCGGTGTTCAAGCTTTCAGGAGGGGGCTTCACACATATATACACTTAGATTAGGCTAGTGTAAATTCTATCTTGTATAAAAAAAATAAAAAATAAAAAATCTCAACACACTCAGTTGGTTTTCAAACCCAGACCATTCAATGAACTGTTAAAGAGAGAGGCTCAAGATTTTGAAGGTCGGACCGAGGTTGAACCAAGGTCAAACCGTGATTATGTCATAATTAATTTAAATTTTTTAAAAAAGATAAATAAATATTAAAATTAGTAAAATGAGAAAAAAAATTACTAAAATAGCTAAAATAAATATTGAAATTTATCTTTCAAATGTATTTTTTATATCATAAGTTTTATAAGACAAATACGAATTATTAAATTATAAGAAAAAATAAATTAGATATCAAATTTCTTAATCAAGGGAGTTGATAACATAATGGAAATTGTTTTGACAGCCAAGCAATTGGTACAAGTATTTGACACTTACACTTTGAGTCTTTGACAGCCAACCATTTACTGTCTGGTAGGAAACCGTGATAGAAAAAACTAAAAGCTCATATTCATCATCTCATTTGCAAAGAAATAGCAGACTTCAGAAGACCCAAAATGCAGAAACAGCAAAAACGCAGAGAGAGAGAGAGAGAGAGAGAGAGAGAGAGAGAGAGAGAGAGAGAGAGAGAGAGAGAGAAGAAGAAGAAGAAGATGATGATGATGAAGAAATGGAGATGCAAGCTCAAGATCTGACTGCATCTCACCGTGGTTGAGAAGCTTCAACAATGGCAGTAAGTATCCAAAAAAAAAAAAAAAAACTGACTTGGTTGAACCTCTAAGAACCGTCCATGGTTTTCAAAACCGGGAGATTCAACCGTGGTTCATGTGGTTCGCTGCTTTTTCTACATATGCCAATTTTGGGAGCTAAAAGGACCGTTTTGATGAGTGGTTCCTAGTTAACCCAGTCGGACCATACGGTCCGGTCCGGGTTCTCAAGCATTAGTCAAAAGTTAATTCAAACGCTAGCAACACTATATTCTTCTATGACTTTTCGTTTTACCTTTGAAATAGTCAAAATAAAAATCAAACTCCCCCCCCCCCCCCCCCCCTTTAGTCTCATTCATCTTTACTTCTTTACAAAATTAAATATAAACCTGAGTCCACCAAGATATCATGCCTTGTTAGAGGTTTCTCTATTAATTTTAGAATGTTTTATTATTTACTAGAAGAATAATAAGAAGTTACAGTAATTTATATTTGAAAATGGTAATGCCATGGGAATCCAGTATATATATGATAATGAGATGCATGTGATATGTGAGGTAAATGATAATGCATTACATGTGAATTGTGATAATGCATAACATGTGAAACGTGTCAAGGACAACTTTAAACGTAATGTTTGGTTCATTCTATAATATTCTTGACTTGTTTCTTGGAAGTTGTAATGCAACTGGCTTTTCTTTTCAATTCAAAGTCTTCACGGAAATTGTACTCAGAAAAATTACACTTTACCATCCTAAACTATACCCTAAATTATATTTTGTACATTAAGTTTTTCTAATCCACGTTTTGCACTTTAAACTATGACCCTTGTTATACTTTGTGTATAAAGTGTAATCAAGAGTATAGTATAGGGTGATTCTAAAAAAAAAAGTATAGTTTAGGGTGGTAAAATGTAATTTTTCCTTTTTTTCAAAGGAATTGAGAAGAGGGGCAATTTGGTCTTTTCTACTGATGTCATACTTTTCCATCCAAGTTAACTGCAAACTTAACGTCAGGGTGCAAAGTGTAACAAGGATTCTAGTTTAAGATGCAAAAAATGCATTCTAAAAGTTTAGAGTACAAAGTGTAATCAGGATATAGTTTAGGGTGGTAAAGTATAATTTTCCTCTACAAATTTATGAGACATAATTCTTGTTCAGCCCAAACAATTAACAATATAATTTTTTTTTTAAGTAGAATTTGTTTGTGTACACTTTTCTTGTAAGTACTCCTTTGGTCTTCTTTGAGTTCTTTCTCTTCATCCTTTTTATTTGATTATCTTCAATCTACTTTTTTTTTAAAAGCACTACATTAAAAATATTTTTATAACAAATTAAAGGTGATTAGTTGTTATTAATTCTAATTTGAACTTATCAGTGAAATTATTTTTTTAACCCACTAATAACAACCTATAACAACCTACCACCTATGATTTGTTGTGAAATGTTGTGTACACAACATTTTTCTTTTTTTTCTTTTTTTTTTCCTATTGTTATTTATTCAATAAATTTAGCAATGGCATTGGTTCCAACACATTTTGACGGTCGAATCAAATTTAGGTTTTTTGGTGCCCTTAGGAGTCAACTTCAGGTCAAAGTTGACAAAAATCTCCGACAAGCTTCGATTTGATATAAAAGCATGAAAGATGTTATTTCGGGGTGATTTTAACCAACTTTGACTTTTGGTCAACCCAAGGTTGACTAGGGGCATTTTGTTCAATTAAACCCCAAAAGGCACTTCGAGTGTTCTAATGCCTGAACAGCTTGTACCACGTCAGTCTAAATGTTCCTACAGTCTTTCAGTGCAAAATTAATATTTTTGTACAAAATACGATATCTACAATATATATATATATATATTTCAAAAACCTATAAAATAAAAAATAAAAAAAAAATCTGCAATTTAGTGAAGCAATTTGACGCAATTACAGCTTCTAAGCTCAACTTTTATTATATATTACACTAGTCGCTAACTCGTATAGTGCACGGGAAGGCTATTAAAATTTAGAAATAGGAAATTGAGTTAATAATATGCATATTATAGACATTTTGCAAGGTAGCATTTAAAAAAAATGAACGATCATAATAAAATAAAATACCTGGCATATGTGCTTATGCTGTCTTTTTTTTTTTTTTTTTTTTTTTTTTTGGTAGAATGGGTAGTAACATAAAAACTAAAGAAGAGGTACAGAGTTAGCAGGACAACGCCGTTTAAGTACAGACTAGAGTTATCAAACTCAATTAATTTAACGACATCCACAGGCGAATTATCAAATAAACAAAAATCTTCAGATTGTTGAGTTCCCTGCCTAGCCATAAAATTAGCACATCTATTAGGTTTTCTGTAGCAATGGCTAAAACAAATCTGAGAAATTTGGGACACCAGTTGCCTGCAATCATCCAAAATAGAAAGAATGAAGCTATTAGATTGAACTGGGGTTGCAAGCACATCAATAACAACTTTTGCATCTAATTCTAAATCCATATCAGGATATCTTCTGCTAGTGCAAATCAACAGCCCGTCTCGGATATGTGCTTCTGTTGTCATATATTCACTACAGGTGCATAGTTACCAAAACCTACAAAGTAATTCACAATTCTCAAAAGCTATACAAAATTAATACCTTTTGAACACATACATTTTATACAACCAAGTCTTAATTTTCCCATCAACAGTCTTTGAAAATATAAATTACCAAAATCTGCAAAGTAATTCATAATTCTTAAATCAATAAAGCAAAACTCCAAAAAACTATACAAAATTAATACCTTTTAAACACATACATATTATACAACCAAGTCTTAAATTTTCCATCAACAACAGCCTTTGAAAATATAAATGGCATAGATATCAACAAAGTCCATGACATGAGGATACATTGAGCTTCAAATTTCAGCAAACAACCTTTTGAATTTTCTGTACTTATCACTACTATTGCACTTAAACTATTTATAATTAAAAAGAATAAAAAATTAAGCTCATCCCCTAAATATTAATGATATGTCTAATTAAGCAAACAACCTTTTGTCTCCATTTGCTTGAATATCTCTCCTTTGATTCGCCAATCATCCCAAATCCACATAACGCATGAATCAGAGTACCATATGTAGACAAATCTCGAGTACACCCATGATTAGGCATATCACCAAATATCCAAAGTGCATAAATCCATTGTCCCAGCGTGAGCGACAAGACCAAGGTGGGTTGAGTTCTAGCGTGATGCCACCGTAGACTAGCACTAGAGGAACTCTTCATCATCTGACGTGACGCCACGTAGATGGATAACTTTGCCTTACCAAGTTAGGTTTAGGGTTTTGAAATGTAGGAAAAGAAAAGTCCTAACGTGAGTCTCTTTATTTTTTGGATAAATTCCACAAACCCTCCTTGAGGTTTGAACTAATACCAATAAAGTCCACAACATTTAAAAAGTGACCATTTTGGTCCTTTTTCCCAAACGGTTTGTAACACCATTACTTTTTTTTTTCTTCTTATCACTCACAACTCACAATTTCAAAAAAATCAAAAATTGAAAGATAAAGAAGAAAGAGACCTTGGAATCGACGAGATTGCCAGAAAGGCTAGGGCCGCCAGGCTCGCAGAGGTGGTTGATGATGGCATTCATCTTAGCCCCCAAGGCGCTCCTCGTCCATTAGAGCCATCGTCTTTGATTTCACGTTCATCGCCACCATTGTTATGGGTGTGTCTTTCGGTCACCAGCACAGTGGATTACCAACGCCTAAGTTTTGAGCGGTGAGTTTGAGTTTTAGTGAGTAGTGAGTGAGAGGAGATTCAAAAACCTGCTTAGATCCGACAATGTTTAAGCTTAGACCGGTAACATTTCACTCTCCTCCGCTCAAATCCGGTGACGTTTGGTGATATTTCAATCTCCTGTGCTCAAATCTAGCGCCATGGTGGTGGGTTTGCAATTTCTCTTCTCTCTTCCTCTTTGCGGCGGCGCTGTGGTGGTAGGTTTTGTAGTGGGTCGGTTTCAGTTTGGATTGGTGATAGAGAATTTGGTTTTTTGTGGTTGTGTTGGATTTTTGTGGGTTTTGATTTGTGTTTCTGTTCTGGGTTTGTTGTGGGGTGGTCGGTATTGCTGATGGGTTTGTGGGTTTTATTGGTGGTCAGTGGTTCTGGGTTTGTGGGTTTTGTTGATGCCGTTGCTTTGCTGGTGGTTGTTGGTTTTATCGGTGTTGCTAGTGGTCGGTGGTTGGTGATCGTTGGCTTTGTGGGTTTTGTACTCAGAGAATGAGGAAAGAACAAAGAAAAAAGAAGAAGAAAAAAAGGTAATAGTGTTACAAACCGTTTGGGAAAAAGGACCAAAATGGTTACTTTTTAAATGTTATGGACTTTATTGGTATTAGTCCAAATCTCAGCTGAGGTTTGTGGAATTTATCCTTATTTTTTCCTTTTAATACTAAGGGTCTGTTTAAATACCGCTTATTGCTGAAAACTAAAAACACTGTAGCGAAATAATTTTTAAATATGTAAATAGTGCCGTGAGACCCAGTTTTAAAGTTAGATTTATTGAAATCCGTACTTGCGGGTCCTGTAAATAGTGCACGAAACCCACAAAAAAACGCCAAACGCAGGGAGAGAAATAATTTTAGTGCAATCCAAACTCAACCTAACATGAGTGAATCTTTTTTTTTTTTTTGAACGTGAGTCTTTTATATTTTATTATTGAATTGATGATATGATATGATATGATATTTATATGTTTTGAAAATTAAAATTCCCATATAATATACTATTTTCACTCTCCCACACGTGGCTATATTATTCTAACTAATGTGTAATCCCGTGCATATGCACGAGTACATTTAAAAACAATCACAATTACATATTATATATATGATTATGTTTTTTATGGTTTATTATATTGGACTCCTCATTTTCTACATTAAATTAACTAATTTTATACAAAAATTAAAAAATTTAGATTAGATGGGACACGTGGAACAAAATTAATCTCTAATTGAAATTCAATTTTTACCTAAATTAACTCATTTGGCACAAAATTTTAAAATTTAGATTAGATGAGACATGTGGCATAAAATTAGAAACTAATTGAATTCCAATTGAAAATTTAATTGGATTTTCTCTCTGCTTTACTTATTACTAGAACTAGTGTGTAACCCCGTACATATGCACGGGTACATTTAAAAACAATCATAATTACATATTATATATATAATTATTTTTTTATGGTTTATTATATTGGACTCCTCGTTTTCTACATTAAATTAACTAATTTGGCACAAAAATTTAAAAATTTAGATTAGATAGGACACGTGGCGCAAAATTAAACCTTAATTGAAATTCAATTTTTACCTAAATTAACTTACTTGATACAAAATTCTAAAACTTAGATTAGATAAGACATGTGGCGTAAAATTAAACACTAATTGAATTCCAATTGAAAATTTAATTGGATTTTCTCTCTGCTTTACCTATTATTATATATATAGATTATGCCCGTGCGATGCACGGATTAATTAAAATTTATATGTAAATAATTTTTTTATATTAATTTACTTAAAATTAGATAATAGAATAGATAATAAAAATAATTAAATATTTTACTTTTAAGTTATATAATAAATTCATATTGTGTGAAACTAAGGTATTATGAAATGCATGCATAAACATACATACATATACATATATATATATATATATATATATATAAGTAGTAACTTATTAAAATAGTGCAATAAATTGTTTGTTTTCAGAATGCATAAGATGATTTTTTTTTTTTTTTTTTTGTCAATATCATGAAACAAAATTTGTATGCTTTTCTCCAAACTTATATGGATTTGAATTTGTCACTTATTTTTTTGCAAAATTTGTCATTTTTTAATATATATATATATATATAACTTTTTTTGGGTTACTTTATCCTAATTTTTTTTTTACCTAAATTAGATTTTTTTAATTAAATTTACGTTAATGTTAATATATATTAGCTATCATTTGATACTTTATCCACATAAAAAAAAAAAAAAAACAATTAACGTTTAAATTATGCTAATAGTAAAATTGGTACTTAATAAAAAAAGTGATACAATACTTATTATTACTTTATCCAAATAAGTCGATAAGAAAATATAGAATAAGAGTCTTACTTAAACTTAATTTTGTTTGTTAAATGGATTATATGAAGAATTTGGATTGCAATTGTGGGGGTAAAAGGCCCAATGTCAGATAATAGCTGTGGGCCCGTCCGAGGAGACATGGGCCTGTCCCAGGGAGGCCATTATCCCGAGGACACCCCCTCCTGAGGAAAGTACCTGGCCTGACTCCTCTCTATCGTATTAGCTACGCGAAGGAGAAAAGGACTTGTCCGAGGAGAACTTACTGCTCGGATCATCAAAGGAACGGCCGAGATGAATGTTCCAGCACCGGTCCTGATATTTCCGAGGAATCCCCTGACTTATATGGGCCGAAGGGGACAGGTGGCAACCAGGAGATATTTCACAAAAGGCTGCTTACACCGCATTTATGTGGACAGGACCCATGAGCAGTGCTACCTCGGTTTCTGCAACTCACAGAATACTAAAGAGGGTGGCTAATGGGACAGGCACTCAAGTATAGGCCTGGATGATCAACAAATGGAAGGTCCAGATTGTCTGAAAGGGACTATATAATAGGAGAAATCCACCATGGCAAGGGAGGGGGGGAGAACAATCTCCAGAACTCCTGTAACAATTCTGATTCAACACCTTTACTAGAACAAAGCTCCTCGGATTGTGCCGAGGACGCTCTGTCACTCAGTTCATCTTCGTTGGACCCACTAAAGCCTAGCTCTTCGACCCACTCTCTTACAAATTCATTGCGAGGATACCTTTTACACGTTGGGCCAGAGTCAATCTCTCCTGTAGGCCCAATCTGCAATTTGTGTCCTTACAGCAATCAATTTAAAATTTTTATCAACTTAGAAATTATAAGAGAAGAAAAATTATATCTATTTTTTTAAAAATCGAAAAAAAATTTTGCAATTAAAGATAGAGCGTGTAGTGTAGTAATTAAAAAAGAAAAGAAAAGAAGGAAAGTTGTTGCTTTTTTTATAATACACTACTCGTAAAAAATAAGGATTAGATGAAGAATTTGGATTGTAATCAAATTAAGATTAAATAAGGATTAGATGGATTATATGAAGAATTTGGATTATAATCAAATTAAAATTTTTATCAACTTAGAGATTATAAGAGAAGAAAAATTATATTATATTTATTTTTTAAATCTAAAAATATAAAAAAAAATCTAATAAATTTATAAAATATATCTTTTATCTGATAAACAATAACGAAATAAATAATTATTATAATAACAAAATAAATATATTGTATTAGTATAATAACTATCAAATAAAAAATGATAACATCTAAATAATTAACTTATTATTAATTTTGTAACATACTAATTGTGCTCTAATGAGAATTTTGTATCTTTGTGAGATTGTTGAGTATCTCTTTGTACACTATACGTATTCGTGCTCTTGTTTATCATTGTTCTTTATTAGAAAATTTAATGATCGATAAAAATCAAATTGTTATGAACAGTTTATCATCAAATTATCAAGACATGCTTAGTAATAAGCTAAAAAGAATATTGTTCTCTAAATCAAAATTGAGATGATGAAAGCAACATATTACCATTGGAACCCATGTCATAAAACACAAAATAATTTAAAAAATCATGTCTAAGCATATTTAATGATTGATTTTCAAACTATAATCATATAAATTGGATAAAACCTAAAAAATTAGGTTAAATAAAAGACAAAAAATACACAAAACCTATTCTATTTAATGAAAAAAAAAAAAAAAGAGAAAGCAAATACATACCTGCAAGGTTGTAGGTAGAAGAATAGAGAAAAAGAATCGTATGGTAAGTATTCATTATGAATTATTTGATATATATACACTTCACATTAAAGAAGTTAATATGAATAAAAAGTCTAATGTTAGTTTAATTTGTGGAAGTGTAAAGCTAAAGTAAATCTAAAAAAAAAAAAAAAAAAAACCGTGTGAACAATAAAATAACTTTACCAACTTGCAACAATTTTTTCTAAACATAACTCATTTTCAAGTTAGCCACGAATTTGTAGATATGGTCAGATTGTATAGATATGCTTAGATTGTATAATGCTTATCTAAATAGTTATTGAGCACAAAATAATAATAATAATAATAATAATAATAATAATAATAATAATAATAATAATAATAATAATAATTGATAGGGATAAACCCTCCCATCCTGACGGCGATAGCCTGCGCTCGCCGACGGCCATGTCCGTGACGGCTCGAGTACCCGACGGGCGTCAAGGCTTGACGACCCCACTCCCGGGGGCGACGGATAAGGCCGACGGGTGTTGATGTCAGGCCCTGAGACCTGTCTTGCCACGTACGCTTCCCTGGAAAGAGCGAATCTTGTCGCGTACGCTACCTAGCCAGGTATCTTACGAAGCACGATTCCCACCCCCAAGAAGGGAATCGTGCCCAACACACTTGGTCACCTCAGAAGAGTCTTGCGTCACACGCTGCTCGAGGGCAATTTCGGTACAACGATATCTTCTCCAGCAAGCCTTGCCCAAAGGCCACTACCACTACTATAAATACCGCCACACCCTCCAAAAATCGAGGTACGTATACTAAGACCCGGCTCTAGCACTCTGGAGTTGTGTAAAATTCTAACTTAACCATCGGAGGGTCGCTGGCCGGTACCACACCGGTACTTCCCTTTGAGGTTTTTCCTATTTGTGCAGGACCGTCCGGATCGCGCGCAAACCTTGCAGCTCACTGGTTTGATTCTTGACATCATCAGTTGGCGCCGTCTGTGGGAAATTCGCACAAGTTCCTGTTACGTGTTTCCCGGACTAAGGGTTGCATGGTACTCACGCGTTCAAGGACAACCACCATGAACGACCAAGGCAACGAACAACGCACCACGGCCCTTGAAAGGCAAGTCCAGACTTTGGCGGCCGCGGTGGAACGTCTCACGAAGCGCAACAATGACTTGGAAGAGCAGCTGTTGCGAAGGAATGCGACGGGTGACAATCAGGGAGAGAATCAGGAGGAGAGCAGTGCCGAGGAGAGGGACCATGAGGGTCCTGAGGGAAGCCGTGCATTGAGCCAACCTGAAGGACAACAGCCGCATCACCCGTCGGCAGACGGCCATGCCCAGTCTAGTATGGCCGTGGAAATGCGGATGATGAAGGAACGCATGGACTTCATGATGAACGCCCTCAAAGGGCGAGTGTCCAGCGACCTCGACGACCTCGTTCACCGCACGGACTCCCCATTCACAACACCTGTCATCGTGTTCCCTACGCCGCCAAAGTTCCGCATGCCCCAGGTGGAAAGCTACGACGGGTCCAAGGATCCGTTGGACCACTTGGAAACTTTCAAAACATTGATGCACCTGCACGGCGCGCCAGACGAAATCATGTGCAAGGCCTTCCCCGCAACGCTGAAAGGCTCCGCAAGGACATGGTTTGGCAGGCTGACGCCCGGATCTGTCGGCACCTTCAGGGAGCTGAGCGCTCTATTTGCCTCCCAATTCATCGGAGGACACCGTCATAAGAGATCCACCGCGTGCCTAATGAACATCAAGCAGCGGGAGGATGAGACGCTAAGATCTTATATAGCCCGCTTCAACAGAGAGGCGCTGACGATTGACGAAGCGGACGACCGGATACAAGTGGCCGCGTTCACCAACGGGCTGCAGAAGGGTAAATTCCTGTTCTCTCTGTACAAAAATGACTCGAAGACAATGTCAGATGTGTTCTACAGGACAACGAAGTACATGAACGCGGAAGATGCGTTACTGGCAAGAGAAGAGAAGCCGTCCAAGAAGAGAGAAAGGCAAGAAGACACCCGGCAGGACAAGGGGCGGAAGGCGCCTCGGACAGGGGAGAACCGAGACAGTAGACGTCCGAAGCCCAATGCCGGGAGATTCACGAGCTACACCCCATTGACGGCCCCAGTTGATCAGGTTCTGATGCAGATCAAGGACGACGGGTCTTTGACGTTTCCCGGAAAGATGAAATCAGACCCGGACAAACGACCGAAAGACAAGTATTGCCGCTTTCACCGGGACCACGGGCATGATACCGCCGACTGTCACGATCTAAAGCAACAGATCGAAACCCTGATTAGGCAAGGGAAGCTGCAGAGGTTCGTCAACAGAGAAAAGGCCGAAATGCCTCGTCAAGGACAGAACCCCCACCGAGACAATGAGCGTCCCAGGCCACCTATAGGGGATATAAGGGTGATTGTGGGTGGCACACCGGTCGCCGGCTTCACGAAGAAGGCTCTGAAGTCCCACCTTAGGACAGTCCAAAATGTCCAGGCTGCGAGCCCCGTCCGGAAGAAGCCGAGAACCAGCAGCCCCACTATGGAATTCACAGAAGAGGATGCCCAACACCTCCACCATCCGCACGACGACGCCCTTGTCGTCAATATCCGGATAGGGGACTACAACACCCATCGGGTCCTGATTGACAACGGAAGCTCCGCCGATATTCTCTACTATCCCGCGTTCCAGCAGATGCGGATTGACAAAGAACGCTTGACCCCTACCAAGGCACCACTCACAGGTTTCGGGGGGACAAGAGTATATCCCCTCGGCTCGATCACATTGCCCGTCACTATCGGGGAATACCCTCGGCAGCTTACAAGGGACGTCACCTTCCTAGTTGTCGACTGCTCCTCAGCATACAACGCAATCATAGGGCGACCAACCCTCAACGCCTGGAAGGCCGCCACCTCGACCTATGCCTTGAAGGTCAAGTTCCCAACAGAGGACGGGGTAGGAGAACTATGGGGAGATCAAGTGGCGGCACGAGAGTGCTATGTGGCGATGGTAGAGATGAATGGCCAGCTACAGACGATGAACATAGAGCAGAGGACGGGGGCAGAGCCTGTGGAGGAACTCGAAGAGATAGTTCTTGACGAGTCCAAGCCTGAGAGAACCACCAGAATCGGTGCCCTCAACGGTCCGGCAACCCGCCGGGCACTCACGACCTTCCTAAGGGAAAATCAGGATGTATTTGCCTGGAGCCATGAGGACATGCCGGGGATCGATCCGTCAGTCATGGTACATAGGCTGAATGTGGCAACCTCCTTCCGGCCTGTCAGACAAAAAAAGCGAGTATTTGCTCCAGAGAGAGATCGTGCAGTCGCAGAGGAGGTTAGTAAGCTCCGAGAGGCAGGGTTCATCCGGGAAGTCTACTACCCCGACTGGTTGGCTAATGTTGTAATGGTCAAGAAAGCCAGCGGAAAGTGGCGGATGTGTGTGGACTTCACGGACCTGAATAAGGCGTGCCCGAAGGACAGCTACCCCCTCCCTCGAGTCGACGCTCTAGTAGACTCTACGACCCGGCACCAGCTGCTGAGCTTCATGGACGCCTTCTCGGGGTACAACCAGATCCGGATGGACGAGGCAGATCAGGAGAAAACCTCATTTGTCACCAGCCAAGGACTGTTCTGCTATAAGGTGATGCCATTCGGATTGAAGAATGCAGGTGCCACATATCAGAGGCTGATGAACAAAATGTTCGCCAACCAGATAGGAAGGAATGTTCAGGTGTACGTCGACGATATGCTGGTAAAAAGCCAGAAAGAGGAGGATCATCTGAGCGACCTTAAGGAAACGTTTGGGACCCTCCGTTCCTACAATATGAAGCTCAACCCCTCGAAATGCGCCTTCGGGGTAACCGCGGGGAAATTCCTCGGCTTCATGGTCTCCCAACGAGGCATCGAGGCCAACCCGGATAAGATCAGGGCAATAATGGAGATGGCCCCTCCGAAGAATGTAAAAGAGGTTCAGAGTCTGAACGGGAAGGTTGCCGCACTGAACAGATTTGTGTCAAGGGCCACGGACAAATGCCTTCCCTTCTTCCGCACATTGAAGAAGTCGTTCGAGTGGACGGACGAGTGTCAAAAGGCATTCGAAGAGTTAAAAGCCTATCTCTCTTCCCCACCATTGCTGAGTCCTTCACAGCCCGGGGAAGAACTCTTCCTCTACCTGGCCGTATCCCCGGCTGCCGTCAGCGCGGCCTTGATCAGAGAAGAGGACGGGGTGCAGAAACCCGTATACTACGCCAGTCGGGCGTTCCAGGGGGCGGAAGGAAGGTACCCGCCCATGGAGAAACTCGCCTTCGCCCTCGTCACCGCAGCCAGAAAGCTCAAGCCCTACTTCCAAGCTCACACAATCGTCGTCCTAACCGACAAGCCTTTGCGGCGAGCAATGCATAATCCAGAAGCCGCAGGTCGCCTGGCCCTATGGGCAATAGAACTGACTGAATTTGACATTCGCTACACCCCACGTACCACCCTCAAGGGACAGGCTGTAGCTGATTTCATAGCCGAGTTCACCAACACAGAAGACGAGGGGGCAGATGCAGCAAGCCCAGCATGGAATGTACATACAGATGGGTCGTCGACTAGACGAGCCGGTGGCATTGGGGTCGTGCTCCGTTCTCCTGAGGGAGACCAAATTGATTGTATGATCCGGCTAGACTTTCCAATCACCAACAATGAGGCAGAATACGAAGCCTTGATAGCCGGACTTGATCTTGCCAAAGCAGCAGGCGCGGCCCGAGTGGTCGTCTCCTGCGACTCCCAGGTAGTCGTCAACCAGGTCAATGGGAACTATGAGTGTAGAGGCGACAGGATGAAGAGGTACCTCCATCAGGCAAAATCAAGGGTGGATGAGCTCGGAGCAAGGATAGTCCAAGTCCCCAGGGAAGAAAATGAGCCGGCCGACCGCCTCGCCAAGACTGCTTCGTCGGGGCAGGGGAGCAGCATTGACGGTGTGCTATACTTTGTGCAGGTTTCACCACTGGTAGACTCCATTGAAATGCACGAGGTCGGCTCGGAAAGCAACTGGACCACACCGTTGGTCTCATACCTGAAAGATGGCGTCTTGCCCGACGGAAGGGAAGCCGCCAGAAAACTGAAGGTCCAAGCATCAAGGTTCGTCCTGATAGAAGGAGTCTTATACAAAAGGGGCTTCTCTCGCCCATACCTAAGGTGCCTTGGTTCCGAAGAAGCCGATTATGTCATGAGGGAAGTGCACGAAAGGGTATGCGGAAACCATTCAGGGTCGCGGTCACTGGTGCACAAGCTGATCCGTGCAGGATACTACTGGCCGACCATGAGAAAAGACACGCAGGCTTATGTCAAAGCTTGCGACAAGTGCCAGAGGTTCAGCAACATCGTCAGGCAACCCCCCGTGGAGCTGACCCCCATGACGGCCCCGTGGCCATTCGCCCAATGGGGATTAGATATCATGGGTCCATTCCCAACAGCGATACGACAGCTTAAGTTCCTTGTGGTAGGCATAGACTACTTCACAAAGTGGGTGGAAGCTGAGGCATTGGCAACCATCACAGAGAAGAACATACGAAGCTTCGTCTGGAAGTCTATCATATGCAGGTTCGGGATACCCAGGGTATTAGTCTCCGACAACGGCAAACAGTTTGATAATGTTCCCTTCCGGGAATTCTGTGCACAGCTGGGGATAAAGAATCACTACTCTTCCCCGGCCCACCCCCAAGCCAACGGGCAAGTCGAGGTGACGAACCGATCCTTGCTCAAAATTATCAAGACTCGGCTCGAGGGGGCAAAGGGGTTATGGCCCGAGGAACTGCCAAGTGTATTGTGGGCATACAGGACGACAGCAAGGACCCCCACAGGAGAAACACCGTTCAGGCTGGCCTACGGAAGCGAGGCAGTCATTCCAGCCGAAGTAGGTCTCACAACCTACAGGGTGAACACCCATGATGAAGGCCGGAACAACGAAGCCTTGCGTCTGCAGCTTGACTTGATCGACGAAGACAGAGCAGCAGCAGAGCAAAGGTTAGCCCGGTATCAGGATTGCATGGCAAAACACTACAACTCCCGAGTCAGACATAGGGAATTCCGGGTCGGTGACCTCGTCCTGAGAAAGATCATGGGCACTACCAGGGACCCAACCCAAGGAAAGCTCGGCCCCAATTGGGAAGGGCCCTATCGAGTCACGGCATGGCAAAGGAAGGGCACCTACCACCTGGAAACACTGGAGGGGCAGAAGCTGCACCACCCGTGGAATGCCGAGCACCTACGAAAGTACTACCAGTAAGAGAGAATAGCAGCCCCCAACTTGTAATTGGTCTATAATTGATGTACCTCAATGTATTCCTGGTTTTAAAAGGGCATGTTTTCCCCTCACTAAAAATTATGCAAGACACAGAGGTTTATTCAAAGTCTCTCCTACTATTATTCAGTGTTGAACAATCAGAGTAAAGCCTAAGTCTAAAAGACGACGGCCCAAATTCGACGACGGCAAAAAAGCGTCAGGAACCCCAGCTGACGGCTTAAAAGCCACGACGGTTTCCTAAAATGGAACACATAAAAGCCTAAGTCTAAAAGACGACGGCCCAAATTCGACGACGGCAAAAAAGCGTCAGGAACCCCAACTGACGGCTTAAAAGCCACGACGGTTTCCTAAAATGGAACACATAAAAGCCTAAGTCTAAAAGACGACGGCCCAAATTCGACGACGGCAAAAAAGCGTCAGGAACCCCAACTGACGGCTTAAAAGCCACGACGGTTTCCTAAATGGAACACATAAAAGCCTAAGTCTAAAAGACGACGGCCCAAACTCATAAACGGCAAAAAAGCGTCAGGAACCCCAGCTGACGGCTTAAAAGCCACGACGGTTTCCTAAATGGAGCACATAAAAGCCTAAGTCTAAAAGACGACGGCCCAAACTCGTAAACGGCAAAAAAGCGTCAGGAACCCCAGCTGACGGCTTAAAAGCCACGACGGTTTCCTAAATGGAGCACATAAAAGCCTAAGTCTAAAAGACGACGGCCCAAACTCGTAAACGGCATAAAAGCGTCAGGAACCCCAACTGACGGCTTAAAAGCAACGACGGTTTCCTAAGTGGAAAACGTAAAAAGCCTAAGTCCAAAGACGACGGCACAAACGGCAACGGCTCAAAGCCAACCGCACCGTCCTAAAAGGTTAAGACAAAACCCAAGTCTAAAAGTGACGGCATAAGCGGCGACGGCTCAACTACGTTACTATAACAGGTTGGAAGCACAGGCCCCGTCATGGGTGACGGCTTAAAATATCTACATTATTAATCGTGACGGCCTGCAATATTGACGGCTCATCATATTCACGGCTTATTATGTCAACAGTTTCACGAAGCACAAATAGCATTTGAAATGAACCATGCAAGCAAGCAACACAAGCAAAATTTAAAACAGCATATGAATTGACACAGATGTTCCTGAAAACAATATTGTTCTCGACGGTTCAAAAGTGACCGTCTTATAAAAAAAAAAGACTTTATTGTTACAAAAATTCTCCACCAAAAATTACAAGTCTACTGAACGGGTGAGTCAACTACATTCACTTCTTCTTCAGTTTGGACCTTGACGGTTGTCTCGGCGTCGTCTTCGAGGGTCCCGTCACCTCTATTGTTCTGGCCTTCATCAAGGGGACGGCCTGCGGTCTCGGAAACGACTTGGATGACGGACGTATGGGCCTGGCCTCCGTCAAGAGACACCTGCTGGAGATCCGTCTCAGGGTAAAGGGCTTTCACCTGACGGACAGCCTCATCAAAACCGTCCGCCATTATGCCACCGAGCTCCGTCAGGTACTCTTCAGAGTCTCGGTATTCCCTTATCGCGTCGTCCTTGGCCTGACGGAGCTGATCCTTCATAGACTGGATCTCCTGCTCCTTGTCCTCGAGGACCGTCTGCAGATTCTCCGTCTGCTTCTTATACTCCAACCTATCCTCCTTGAGGAGGGAGAGCTTCTTGTCCATCTTCACCTTCCAAGCCTTGTATTGCGAAAGCTCGTCCTCCAACTCCGTTGTCTTCTCCTGTAGACGGCACATAGCCGTCTCCTCCCGGACACAACGGTCCATCAGGCCCTTCATCATGACGACGGCCTGAAAATCAGAAACACAAGGTCAGTATGACGGTGAGGACAAATTCCTATACTCAAAAGATTGACGGTAAAAAAAAAAAAAAAAAAAAAAAAAAAAAAAAAAAAAAAAAAAAAACTGCTTACCTGGGCCAAGTTGAAAAGGCCCGTCTCCCCCATGGCCTCCGTTGAGTGATTCCCGATGTCTTCATAATCGTCCGCCGTCAGTATGGAGGACAGCTTCTCGATCGCATACTTAGAGTCCTCGCGGAGGAGGACGGGCGGAGTATCGGCGGCAGACGAGGGGCCACCCGTCATCAGGCCCTTCCCCTTACCATGTTTGACAGGGACCTTCTGTCCGTCTGCCTCCAGCCCGATGACGGTCTCGGGGGCGGTTTTGGGCTTTTTGGGGGGACGGTCCCCTTCCGGGTCTTGTTTCCTTTTTGTGACGGGCACCTTGGGTGCGCCCGTCCCTGCAGCCTGGTTTTCTCTCTTCCTTGCAGCTGCTTGCTGTTTGATTATGGCTCTCCTTCTTGCCTCGTCCATTTCTGCGAAATAAGACGGTACATGAATTGACGGAAAGGAGAGGGAAAATGGCAAAGTACAAGGCTCAGGTGAACGGACTTACGTGCTCGAACTTGAGTTTCGTACTTTAGGGCTTCCTTGGACGGTTCAGGTCCGTCACAGTACCGACAAATTGCCTCTAGCGTTACTAGTCTGGCCCAAGACCTCTCCGTCAACTCACTTTTCTGGAAGATCTTCTCTAAAAAGCTCCAATCCTCGAGAGAAACTTGTGGACGGTTCTGGGCTGCAAGAGAGGACGGTCAGAAACCCATAAAGCTTGCAGCAGAGAAAAGAATGTGGAAAAAGGCATACCAGACGGGGGTAAAACGCCCCAAGTGGTGTCGACGGGCATAAATTCGGTCTCACCAGGACTCCCCATCCACTCGTCCCCTTCCAGGAAGAAATACCTAGACTTCCAGTCCCTATTGGAATCTGGAGTGTCACCCACCAACCTCAGCAACGGGCTCCTTGCCACGAAGCTGTACATTCCCCTTGATTTTGTAATCTCCACTGGACGGTAACAGTGGAAGAATTCCTCCACCGTCAATCTCTTCTTCCCCTTTGAATACGATCCGTACAGGACCTCTACCCCAATAAAAACCCTCCAGGCGTTTGGGGAAACCTGGTTGACGGACAGCCCCAGGTAATGGAGTAGGTGACGGTGCAGTCTGGTTAAGGGAAACCTCAACCCTGCCTTGAGCATTTGCTCATAGACCCCGACACCCTGGACACCACGGTAATAACACTTCTCTCCTGGGTGGGGTAGACGGATAGGTATGTTGACAGGAATTTGGTATTTGCTTCTAAGTGTTTTGAAATGTGACTCTTTGATTGTGGAGAAAAAGTCATTGACCGTCCACAAGGAAAGCGAGACAAACATCCTCATCCCGTCACCACCCACGACGGATTGGACCTGAGCCTCGTCCCCCTCTCCACCGTCACTAAGGTTGCTCTCTGCCCTATCACTACTCGACGGAGAAGAGGTGGAAGATGAACTCTCTTCACTCGAAGATGTTGTGGCTGCAGGATCCTTTGGACCCGACGGGTTGACTTCATCGTAGCCCGCTCCGTCACGGACAAACGACTGGTTACTCGACGCGCTAGACATGTCACCTACAGGTGACGAAAAACCCTAAGTCCAACTGCCCTAATGACACTGACGGTAAAAGAAAAAGAATGAACGAGCTGTAGTTGCTTACCGGTTACCTGCGCTGATGAAAGATGAAGTCGACGGTTGCCTGAATGAGACGGGTACACAAAGGCTGACGGATAGAATGCTTTTCTGCTAGGTGAACGGATGCGCTCTGATGGCTTGCTTTTGGTAAAGAGTGAAAAATGAGAAGAAAGAAGGAAGGCTTTTATATGGGAGAAATAGCGGGAGACGAAGGGACGCCTCGGTCCAAGCACACGGTCCGCAAGTTGACGACACGTGTCCTGCATTTATTACCGGGCATTAATTACTGATGACAGCCTGTCTATTCGACCCTTGCTATGGAATGAACCGTCACCCCATTAGTCCGTCCATACCAGGTTCACGGACTGATGGGCTGAGGGGGCACCTGATAGGGATAAACCCTCCCATCCTGACGGCGATAGCCTGCGCTCGCCGACGGCCATGTCCGTGACGGCTTGAGTACCCGACGGGCGTCAAGGCTTGACGACCCCACTCCCGGGGGCGACGGATAAGGCCGACGGGTGTTGATGTCAGGCCCTGAGACCTGTCTTGCCACGTACGCTTCCCTGGAAAGAGCGAATCTTGTCGCGTACGCTACCTAGCCAGGTATCTTACGAAGCACGATTCCCACCCCCAAGAAGGGAATCGTGCCCAACACACTTGGTCACCTCAGAAGAGTCTTGCGTCACACGCTGCTCGAGGGCAATTTCGGTACAACGATATCTTCTCCAGCAAGCCTTGCCCAAAGGCCACTACCACTACTATAAATACCGCCACACCCTCCAAAAATCGAGGTACGTATACTAAGACCCTGCTCTAGCACTCTGGAGTTGTGTAAAATTCTAACTTAACCATCGGAGGGTCGCTGGCCGGTACCACACCGGTACTTCCCTTTGAGGTTTTTCCTATTTGTGCAGGACCGTCCGGATCGCGCGCAAACCTTGCAGCTCACTGGTTTGATTCTTGACATCATCAATAATAATAATAATAATAATAATAATAATAATATTATTATTATTATTATTATTATTATTATTATTATTATTATTATTATTATTATAAGAAAAAGAAAAAGAAAAACGAAAACTTATGAAGTTGGCTAATGTTTTCTCAAAAAAAAAAAAAAAAAAAAAAACGGTTAATGGATAATATATATCTACCAAGTACCAACGAAGTAAAAAAAAAAAAAAAAAATTGCAGAAAACCCATGAAAGTTGAGTATGTGGAAGTGAAGTACATTATGGCTATTCATAAAAGAAATAGTGAATTTGTGGAAAATCTAAAATTTAACAATAATATAATTTATGTAAAATTTTATCATTTAAATTTTAATAGATTTAAATTTTATTCAAATTAAGGGATAAAATTAAAAAATAGTATAATTATGTAAAACTTTATCATTTAAATTTTAACAAATTTAAATTGTATTCAAATTAAAAGTCTTTTATAAATTTTTTTAAAACAATCCGCGTTTTTCTTATTCAAATTGTATCAAATTAGTATTTTTTATTAACTTAAAAATTCTAATGAAAAAAAGGATTAGATGAAGAATTTGGATTGTAATCAAAGTAATATTTTTTTTTTTATCAACTTAGAAATTATAGAAGTAGAAGATAAGAACAAAAAAATTTATATCTATTTTTTTTTAAATTTCAAAAAATTTTCTGCAATTTGGTGAAGCCACTTAGCGCAATCACGGCGTGTAAGCCCAACTTTTATTATATATAATATGATATAAAATATAATTTTGGAAGTAAGGAACTTAGGAACTTGTGATTCTTTGGAAGTTGATCGGTGTCTAGGCATCTAATTATTATGTCAAATTGTGGACAACTTTTTTAGACGCAGACAACTTGCTCCAAATTTGAGAATCATTATTGTGAACTCATTACAATGACGTGATATTAAGGTCTTCAACTTATTTTTTTTAACATTATTATAATCTAAAATTATAAATATATCACATCACTTTAACATAATATTACTATAAATAATATAATGTTATATTCTTATATTGAGATAATATTACTATTTGACACTGGAATGGAACACGAAAGAAAAATCAGGACACTCGTAAAAAAAAAATAATTAAAGACAAATAACAACACAAATAAAGCACGCAAGCAAAGTTAAGAGAACTGACAGATTCTTTGATGGGGCCAAAGATTTGATCAATCTTGATTTCCTGAAGGGATCCAAATTTCTCTCTTTCTCAGATCTGAATTGCTAACTGGGATTTTGTGACATGAATGAATGCTGAATGGATTGCTTATATAGATAGATGCTGGGACAGCCAGATGACTGTAAAAGCAAATAGAGCTTCGTGTAGGACTGGGAGTGCGATTAGTTGTTATCCTTTCTTTTCGTTTATTGGTTGAGTTGCATAAGATTGCAACAAATTTTTATGATAAAAGTTTTTTTTTTTTAAACGAATTTTTATGATAAAATTAATAGTTTATTTCTTCTTATCAACTTTTTGTTTACTGCTCTATCACTTTTTTGGATAAAGCAGTTTGATAAACACAAAAATATAATATATATATATATATATATATATCATATCATATCATCTATATCATATCATATTATATATAATAAAAGTTGGGCTTAGATAAAAAAATAATGTTAATTAGATGATAAATATTATCTAAATTAAATTTTTGTATCTTAAATATTATCCCTTAATTTAAGAAATATATCCAAACAAATAAAAAAATAATGTTAATCTAATTTTATTTAATGATAAAAATTAATTAGAGTCATAGTAGTATACTATTCCTTTTTAGTTATTTAAAAATTTAATAAAATTTCTGCAATTTGATGAAGCCACGTGGCACAACCACAGCGTCTAAGCCCAACTTTTATTATATATAATACTAGTCGCTAACCCGTGCGATGCACGGGAGAGTTAAATAAAAATTAAAGTACTTATTTTACTTAAAGGTATATGACTTAAATTTTAAAAATGTATAATTTGAAAATGAATGAAAATAACTAATTTCTTTAATATAATGATTTAGAAAAATTCTTTTTCTTTCATATCATTAGTTTCACATAACACATTTCGAGGTGGACTATTTTATGGTGATAACTTTACATAATATTCAACTGTAATTATATCTACTATTCACTACCAATCTAATCTATGATATCTTAATAGTAGATCTACAAATTGCATTCTCGTATTCTTAGAGCTTGCCACATTATTGTTATTATCTATATATAATATAAAACTGAAAATTTTAACTTTTTAAAAAACTTACGTTAGGATTAAAAAAAATAATTTTTTTTTTTAAATTAGACCTCACGTTAATTTTTTTTTAAGGGCTCACTTTAGGTTAAAAAAAAAAACTCACGTGAAAAAAAAAAAAAAAAAAAGAGACTTCTATTCAGATTAAGGAAAAAAGAGAGAGACTCTTATTAGGACTCTCTCACTATTTAGTTTAACAAATTAAAATTTTTTATAAATTAAAATGATGAGGAAAAAAGAGGAAAAGAGACTCCTATTAAGGCTCTCTTACTATTTAGTTTTAAAAATTAAAAAAAATTATAAATTAAAATGATAATGTGGAATTAAAATTTTTTATAAATTAAAATGATGAGGAAAAAAGAGGGAGAGGGACTCCTATTAGGACTCTCTCACTATTTAGTTTTAAAAATTAAAAAAAAATTATAAATTAAAATGATGATGTGGAAAATTGTGGGAGTTTCAAAGGTTTCGGTTTTTAATATATATATATATAGATATAGATGATATATATAGAATATAGAATATAGATTATTGATAATATTAAAATATTTTTGCATATAAAGTTAAAAATTCTTAGGAAAATTTATTTTAGAATTTACATAGAACTCTAACTCTTTTTTTCTTTTTTCTTTTTTAAAGAAAAACTCTAACTCTATTATATAACAATTTCAAAAAATTTAAAATTCTACTCTAAGGTCGGTCATTTACGCTTAAGGTATATGTTTCTCTTATTAAAAAAAAAAATGTTTCTCAATTATCTTCGATTTTGCATATTGCTAATGGATAATCATAAATTTCTGTGAAAAAAAAAAAAAAAAAAAAAAAAAAAAAAAAAAAAAAACTACGGGAGGATGTGGTGGAATTGGAGTCGGACACAAACTCAAGACCTTAAAATTGTGCCACCACCGTGACCACAGAGTGAAAGGAAAAATATACGCAGTCTATTAATGCTGATTTCCTCCACTTCCATGATGTCTCATTATGTACCGCAAGAGCTAATCAACAGTATACTACCCAGATTACCAGTTAAGTCTCTCATACGTTTTCTCTGTGTTTCTAAGGAATGGTCCGCCTTAATCAACAGTTCAAATTTTATCAAGAAGCAGCTCAATCACTCCATCGAGACCAACAGGGACCGCACCCTGATTCTCAAGGAAACATACATAAATCCACCGTTACAATCACGTTTCTTCTCCGTTCCTTACTCCGACAATGATCAGTTCGGCAAGGCCGTCCAAATTTACCAACCTCTACATAATTGGGACATCTTGAACTTTTGCTACGGCTTGGTTTGCCTTCTCTATTATGAGTACAAAGAAAAGGAAGACATCGCGATTTGGAATCCATTGATCAGGAAGTACAGGAAGTTGCCTAGGGAACCAATAGGCGAACCAGAATCTTCATATAATTCGTTTTTCAGGTTTGGATTTGGGTATGATCCTAGTAACGACGATTATAAAGTGGTGAGGATTGCAGAATTTTATGTGGGACCAGTTTTAATGGACTTGTTTGAAGTGAAGGTATATAGTTTGAAATCACAATGTTGGAAAAAAATTGAAAAACAATTGCCAATCAAGGAGATATGGTCAATGCAATCAGTTTCATTGAATGGAGCTTTCCATTGGATAGTTGAGCAGGATGATGGATTGAAATCTATCCTTGCTTTTGATCTTGCCAGTGAGAAATTCCGACTTTACAGAAAGCCCCTTAATGAAGGGGTGCCCATTTTGGATGTGTTGGGAGGATGCCTATGTTTTATTGATGTTGTTGACGAGACTTATAGTGATTTTTGGTTGATGAAAGAATACGGGGATGAGAGTTCTTGGACTCGGATTTATAAAATTGAAGCAGGTGCAGTGCCTTGGAATATTCACTATTTCAAGCCTCTACTCTTTTCCAAGAATGGCAAAAAGGTTTTGATGGAAGACGTCAGTCTTTTTTGGTATGACTTAGAAAAGAAGAGAGGCAAGAAGGTTAAGAATCAGAGTTTTCCTAAGAGGTTTAAAACCGCAACTTGTATTGGGAGCCTTCTTTTGCTTGATGGTAATAATGTGATTGATCCGAAGTAGACGAAGAATAAGAGGAAGAGGTAAGACAATGAAGTTTAATGAGATTGTTTAGATTTGCTTAATTGGCTTTCTTAGTATTGATTTACATATCTTTAAGTTGTGGTTGTACATGCTGGGGAGATTTTTGTGAATTTTCTCATGTTTGAGTGGCATGCTTTAGATTTTATTGGCTTTTCTCTTTTCCAATACAATTCTTTGATCTTGTAATGATCGAGGTGAATTTTGTGTACACCTTTTGTTTATTTTGATAAATGCAGGTTTCAAATATTTAGGATTAAATGTTTAGATTCTTAATTTATACACGTCTAGATTAGGTATTGTACAAGTCAAGATTCAATAACATGCAAGCTGTAGAAAGAAGAAGTCAGTTTCCATGAATCTTAACCGATAGAAAGAAAGACTCGACCCAAAGCCTACTAAGGGTTTTAGTCCAACACTATAAGTATAAAAGGAAAACCTTAAATACGTTTTAGAAGTTCTTGGAAGTCTAGTGAGTTACTCATATGATATTTGTGAGGTTTTTGTACCCTTCTAACTCAACAAGTATCTATCGGAAGCTAGATCTAAAATTAAGAACTGATGGAAACAAATTGTTGTATAAAGATCAACTACTGACAGTGATCTAAAACCTTTGAGTGAGATTTCAAAATGACAAATGAGGGTGTTTGTTTTCAGCAAATTCAAGATAGAAGTCCGTGGAGTAGGAGCTGTACGTGGTCATGTGAGTAAGTTCTACAAGAGGTAGCTTTAGATTTAGGGAAAAATCTATTGTAAACTTTCATTCTATATATCATAGTGAATTTGTTTACCTTGAGGATGGCTAGGTCAAATCCTTCCTAAGTTTTTTATTTTGAAACTATTGGTTTCATTGGTTTTCCTTGGTCATCATATTGCTTGCCTTCTTTACTTTTCTGCACTAGTAATATGATTGCATGTGTTTAACCTAGATCTCGTAATTAACCTAAGTAACTACTTGGCTTATTAATTAGGTTAAACTAATCTGATTTAAAAGGGGTTTAAACAAACAAACAAATTGTATAAGAGCCAAGGTCATATGTTCGAGTCACGGGAGTGTTAGTATGAGAGAGGGATTGTTGGGAGGACCACAATTCAACTCCCTACAACCATTCTAAAAACATGCCCGTGGGGCGTGATGTTAAATGCCATAAAAGATTTGAGTGTGTCTTCCTCATCACTAAAGGGGGAGATTGTTAGGTTCTAAATATTTAGGATTAAATGTTTAGATTCTTAATTTATGTATGTTGATATCAGAGTCAAGGTCATGGGTTCGAGTAACAAGAGTGTCATTGTGAGGGAGGGATTCTTGGGGGGACCACAATTCGACTCCCTACAATCATTCTAAAAGTAGGCCCGCGGGGCTTGATGTCGAATGCCATAAAAGATTTGAGTGTGTCTTACTCATCACCAATTGATTTGTTTGTTTAGACCCCTTTTAAATAAAATTAGTTTAACCTAATGAATTAGCCAAGTAGCTACTTATGTTGATTATTTAGATCTAGGTTAAACACATGCAATCATATTACTTAGTGTGAAAAAGTAAAGAAGACAGCAATATGATGACCCTAGAAAACCAATGAAACTAACAGTTTCAAGGTAAAAAACCTAGAAATGATTTAACCTAATCTATTCATAAGGCAAACAAATTTATTATGATAAGATGAAAGTTTACAATAAATTTTTCCCTAAATCTAAAGCTACCTCTCGAAGAACTTACTCACACAACCACGTGCAGCTCCGACTCCACAAACTCTTCTATCTTAAATTTGCTAAACACAAATAACCCCATTTGTGACTTTGAAATCTCACTCAAAGGTTTTAGATCACCAAAAAATAGTTGATCTTTATGCAACAACTTGTTTCCACCAGTTCTTGATTGTAGATATAACTTCCGGTAGATGCTTGTTGAGTTAGAAGGCTACAAAAACCTGACAAATTTCACAGAAGCAACTCACAAGACTTCAAAAAACTTCTGAAACATATTTAGGGTTTTCCTTTATACCTTGTAGTGTTGGACTGAAACTGTAAATATTTTTGCGGTCTTTGGGCCTATTTAAAATTCTACAAACTGCGGTCCACCAGTTCTTGATTGTAGATATAACTTCCGATAGATGCTTGTTAAGTTAGAAGGCTACAAAAACCTCACAAATTTCACAGGAGTAACTCACAAGACTTTGAAAACTTCTGAAACGCATTTAGGGTTTTCCTTTATACCTAGTAGTGTTGGATTGAAACTGTAAATATTTTCGCGGTCTTTGGGCCTATTTAAAATTCTACAGGCTGCGGTCCACCAGCTCTTGATTGTAGATATAACTTCCAGTAGATGCTTGTTGAGTTAGAAGGCTACAAAAACCTCACAAACTTCATAGGAATAACTCACAAGAATTCAAAAAACTTCTGAAAGTATTTAGGGTTTTCCTTTATACCTAGTAGTGTTAGACTAAAACCGTAAATGTTTTCGCGGTCTTTGGGCCTATTTAAAATTCTACAGACTGCGGTTTTCAATTGGTCAAGCCTTCCTTTCAATTGGTCAAGCTTCACAGAAATTGACTTCTTCTTTCTGCAACTTGTATATTCTTGAATCTTGACTTCTACAATCTGCAATGTCTAACACCTAACCTAGACACGTTTTTATTCTTGGTTTGCCGACATACATAAATTAAGAATTGGTGATGAGGAAGACAAACTCAAATAATTTATGGCATTCGATATCACGCCCCACAGGCTTGTTTTTAGAGTGGTTGTAGGGAGCCGAATTTTGGTCCCCCCCCCCCCCCAACAATCCCCTCCCTCACAATGACACTCCCGTAACTCGAACCCATGACCTCGACTTTGATACCATTTTTTCGGACTGTTAGTTGTGCCATTTCCTTTCAAAACCAATTGATGAAGAGGAAGACACACTCAAATATATTATAGCATTCGACATCACGTCAAGCAGGCCTATTTTTAGAATGGTTGTAGGGAGTCAAATTGTGGTCTCTCCAACAATTCCTCTCCCACAATGACACTCCTATGACTCAAACTCATGACCTTGACTTTGATACCATTTTTCGGACCATGAACTATACCACTCCACCTAAAAACCAATTGGTGAAGAGGAAGACACACTCAAATCATTTATGGCATTCGACATCACGCAACGCAAGCCTGTTTTTAGAGTGGTTGTAGGAAGTCAAATTGTGGTCCTCCCAAAGATAACTTCAAAGAACTTTTGAAACATATTTGGAGTTTCCCTTTTATACCTAGTAGTGTTGGACTAAAACCTTAAACGTTTTTGCGGGCTTTGGGCCTAATAAAAATTCTGTAGACTGCAATTTTCGATCAATCGAGCCTTTCTTTTGATCGGCCAAGCTTCATAGAAACTGAATTTTTCTTTTTACAACTTGCATGTTCTTGAATCTCGACTTGTACAATCTTAAGCAATGTCTAAATCCTAATCTAGACATATTTTTGTTCTCAGTTTGCCAACGTACATAAATTAAGAATCTAAGCATTTAATCCTAAATATTTAGAACCTAACAATCTCCCCCTTCGGGAATTCGTGACAAAACACAAATAAACATGAATTGCTCAACTCTAGAACTATCCCAATTATAAAGTATTGCCCTAATACAATTCTATCACAATCTACTATCTATAAGTTGCTAAAATAGGCAGCAATTGATGAAAGAATTAACCTGTAAATTCCTGAAACACTAAAAACAAACCATAAACACATGTGTGGAAAATACAGTATAAACCAAAAACTGAACTTGATTTCACAAAACAGATATAAGAATCAAATATTAAATGAAAAATATCAGCAATACCATCAGTATCATCAATGTATCAACAATAGATATCAAGTTTGTAACAAAAGAACATATACGTCAAAAATATCAAACTCATCAAAATCTCATCTACTCTTCCCCCCAAATGCAAGACCTCTCTTCCCTAAGTACAAGAACTCTCTTCACATCTACTCCCCCTTTTGTTACGTATTGCCAAAGGCAATCATCAAGGATCAGAGGGTAAAGGAGGTGGAAAAGCTCTCCTATACTCAAATTAAAATCCGCTCTCAAAGCAGCAACCTCAATAATCAGCTCATCCAAAAGTTGTCCATGAGTTGCTTGAGTCGTCATAAATGTCTCCATCATAGCATGAAGAGAAAGATGAGGAGGAACAGTAGGCTCAGCATTAGCAATGTCAACATCTATCTCATCAACATCATCATCAGCAACACCAGTAGCTATAGGATCAAAAGGAATCTCCTTAGCATGCACATCTTCAGCGATAGACTCTACTCGTGGTCTCTTTGAAGAACCAACACTTGGCTCAACAGACATCTTTTGAGCATTCCACTTGTTAGGTTCTAAGAAATTAGGAACTAATGTATTAGAACTTCATTTTGTAAGGTTGGTAAACCATGATCAAAACGATTTTAGTCTTGTTAAGACTTGCTCAAAGTATGTGGTTTTTATGTAAAGTTGGAATCAAGTTACTGCAGAAGTTACTGTGCAAATTTGCCAGGCTCGATCGATCGAGAATTAAACTTGACTGATTGAAAGTCGTGCAGATTGTTTTTTCTGTAGAATTTTCAACTCAGCCCAAGCCCATTTGACGTGTAGGGTTTTATGTTTTGCCTTAAGTATAAAAGGGAAAACCCTAGCCACGTTTTGGGTGTTCTGAATACTGTGTGTGTGAATCTTATTGTGAGATCTAGAGATGTTTGCCTTCACATACACTTAGGATTTCTAAACTCAAGATTGATGTCAAGAGCTTGGTGATCACTCAGTTGCAGATTCAAAAACTTAAAGATATACAAGCAGGAGTGCTTGTGCTTGCTGTGAATTCAAGAAAGAAGTAGTCTGTGGACTCGAAGCTATCACGTGGTCGTGGTAGTAAGTTTCCTACTTAAGGTAACAATAGGATGTTAATGGTCTAAGTCGCTATTGTGTAAACTTCAATTCTTTCATAGTGAATTCTATTTTAACTTGAGGATAGCTAGGTTAAATCCTCCCCAAGTTTTTTACCGGTTTGGTTTTTTTGGGTTATCATATTGTGTGTTCTTTATTTTCCACACTTTGCATAATATGATATATTTGTATTAACCTAAATCTGCTTAATTTACCTAGTTAATCACTTGGCTAAATATCTAGGTTAATCTGTTTGGGTTTAAGGGGTCTAAATTTCTTACACCACTGTTTAAGAAAAGAGGATCCTATAGGTGTGATGAGATGAACATAATCGGAGGAAGGAAAATCCTCAAGCTCCAAGTTTGCTAAAATCCTACTAATGAAAATAGGAAAGAATAGACGATGTTTCCTAAAATTGTTTCTATGCACCTCAACTAAGGTTTGAATGAAAAGAGATGGAAAGCATATAGAACCATCAGTAATGAGGTAGTATAGAAAGACACATCTATCGATAGAAATTGTATGCACATTAGAGTTAGGGAAGATATTGTGACATGCTATCCTAAAGAGCATATAGTTAACCTCAATCAACTCACGAGAGTTAAGTCTCGGTTCAAAACCCCAAGTAACAGTTCTTACACAAGAAAGAGACATGACATCATCTATGGGAGGAGTCTCAGTGTATGGATATGTAGGCCTAGGAACAAAAGGCACTTGAAGAGCTTCAAAAACTATCTTCTTGGTTGTTTGAAATTCTTAATTATAAAGCATTGAAACAACCAAAAGCTAGGTTATAAGTCCAACTTATTTCTAATATGATTGAAACAATGGCATCCTGCGTGTTCAAATTACTTTGTAATAATTTGATGTTGTTGTGATGTACTAATTCTGTGGAGATTAATATTCTTACCACGATGATGTTCATACAAATTCATAAGCATACTTGAATTAATTTTTGGTTGCTAATGTCCGCCTGGTGTTTTTTATTATTATTTTTTGAAGAAAAAAATTTGACTCCAAACTAGTTTATAGTTATCTTGCTCCAACCTATGCTATGATTGTGGGCGCAAAATGCACTGTCTACAATGATGTGGCGATTAAATAAGTCATCTATGTGGATATTTAGTCACATAACTTTTTTAATGAGTGATGTGACTTATTTAAATAAGGATAAGGTTCCTCTCCAAACTTTTTTTTTTTTTTGAGGAAGAAGACATTAATTTTATTAATCAAAGTTGGTGAAATCCGCCTAAGCTACATTGTAAATTTGTGGTGGAGCATCCTTCATCCACACAACAAAAATTTGAGACATTCCTAGCATACCTAGCTAGATTGTGAGCAAACATGGTTCCTCTCCAAACTAGTTTAGAGAGAAACTCTTTAAACTCTTCCTATATCATTTCATTGGATGTGAATTTTGAAAATCTAATACCTAGATTGCATTTTCTTTATGTTCTTAAGAAGCATGTCTAATTTCGCTCAAATTGGATATTATTGTTCGATTAATAAACTTATTTTTTATTCATAATTTATACCACAAAAATAATAAATCAAATTTAAACATTTGATTGATAGCATGACTATTGATATTTGATCTTCTTGAAATTTTGCAAGTATGGAGGATATGATAAACAGATGCAATCTAACCATTAAATTTTCAAAATTCACATCCAATAAAAATATATAGGTAGAGTTTGAAAGATTTCTCTCTAAACAAATTTGGAGAGAAAATTGTTCCTTTAAAATATAATACATGTGGATAATCTTATAGATCACAACATAATGGGTTATAAAAGATAGTTCCAAACTAATTTGGAGCTTTATTGTCCTAGTTTAGAGCCAAACTTTGTCTTGTTTAAATGGCACCTAATGTTTACATAGCATACATTATTGGAGGTTGAAACTTACATTTGCTAATTCTTTTTTCTTTAAAAAGAAAAACATTTCCATTTAGAAGAATTATTTGTACATTTTATAGTATTCAGTCAAAAATATTCATTATTTATTTTTAAGTAGCCTTATGCCATGCCAGCATGACCACCAGATGATGCCTTATGCCATGTGATTAGGGATGGCAACAGGATTGGTTGTCAGATTATGGGTCCCCATCCTTAACTTTTTCCCTCTTTGAGACTGGGAAAATCAGTGCATGGTAGGCAAAGACAGACCCGAGATTTTAAGGTAGGAGGGACCGGAGTATAAAGAAAAAAAAAATTTAAATAAACATTCATATAGTATTAAAAAATTATAAATACACAAAATCGTTATTTTTAAATACATTAAGATGCAATCATCTATCACCAAAGATAAAAACAAAACAAAATAATGTTTTTTTTTTAAATACTAGGCTAGCTAGGACTTTTTTTTTTTTTTTTAGTTAGAGCATTTACAGTGGTGATGCTAAAAATTTTAGCTTTTAGTATCTGAAAAGGTTACTTTATATATTTTACCACCTCACTTTACAATACACCTAATATGAAATGTTCTATTATTTTATCATTTCATTTAAAATAATATAAACAACTCATTAATATAATAAGGAAGAGAGAAAATTTAAGTTTTTTAATTGAAGAAAGAGATATGATCTTAATAAAATATTTTATTTTATTTTTAATAACTTGCTATAGTCAGCTGGTATTTATTCCAATTTACTGTAGTTGCAAAAAATTTAGTTTTAGCTTCTTCAATAACACATGATTTTTTTTTCTTTGGTGGTAAAATATATATATATTTTTTTTTTTACTAGAATACAGTCAATATTGTGAATATTTGTATTATTTTTGTTAAGTTTTGGGGTTAAATAGTTGTTATTGGGGTTAGACTAACTAGACTAATTAGGAAGGAGTCCCAAATACAATATATAAATAAATAAATATATATATATATATATATATATACTAGTCGCTAACCCGTGTGATGCACGAGATAGTTAAATAAAAATTAAAAGTACTTATTTTACTTAAAGGTATATGATTTAAATTTTAAAAATGAATAATTTGAAAATGAATGAAAATAACTAATTTTTTCAATATAATGATTTAGAAAAATTCTTTTTCTTTCATGTTATTGGTTTCACATAACACATTCTGATGTGAGCTATTCTATGATGATAACTTCGCATAATACTCAACTGCAATTAAATCTACTATCCACTACTAATCTAATCTATGTTATCTTGATAGTAGATCTACAAATTGCATTCTCATATTCTTAGAGCTTGCCACATCATTAGAATTTTTTTTTTTTTTAATTAGACCTCACATTAGAATTTTTTTTTTTTTTAAGACTCACTTTAGTTTTCAAAAAAAAAAAAAAAAAAAAAAGTACTCACGTAAAAAAATTTTGGATTAAGGAAAAAAGAGAAAGAGAGTCCTATTAGGGCTTTCTCACTATTTAGTTTAAAAAATTAAGATTTTTTATAAATTAAAATGATGAGAAAAAAAAAAGACTCATGTTAGGACTCTCTCACTATTTAGTTTTAAAAATTAAAAAAATTATAAATTCAAATGATGATGTGGAAATTTGTGGGAGCTTGCCACATATAATATGAGAATGCCACAAATTTGTGGCATTCTCATATTCTTAGAGTTTGCCACATCATTATTATTATTTATATATAATGTAAAACTAAAAATTTTAACTTTTTGAAAAATTTACGTTAGAATTAGGATTAAAATATTTTTTTTAATTAGACCTCACTTTAGAATTTTTTTTTTAAAGGACTCACTTTAGTTTTTAAAAAAAAAAAAAGTACTCACGTCAAAAAAAAAAATTTGGATTAAGGAAAAGAGAGAGAGAGAGAGAGAGAGTCCTAATAGAACTCTCTCACTATTTAGTTTAAAAAATTAAAATTTTTTATAAATTAAAATGATGAGGAAAAAAAAAAAAAGACTCTTGTTAGGACTCTCTCACTATCTAGTTTTAAAAATTAAAAAAAATTATAAATTAAAATGATGATGTTGAAATTTGTGAGAATTTCAAAGGTTTCAATTATATATATATATATATATATATATATATATATAATGACTAAAAAAAATATTTTGGACCCAGTGGGGCCCAGGCCCTAGGCCCTCACCTGGGCCCGTCTTCAAGTATGGAATAAATTAGAGATGCTTTATAAAGCTTAAAGAGACAGATGAGATAAAGATGAAAAATAAAAAGAAAGGGTGGTTATAATAAGAGTACTAAGAGTTAATAAGAGACAACTACTTTGAAAATGGTAATAGAATATTTTCTATAATATATATATATATATATATATATATATATATTATAGAAAGAGCAAATGATGAAAATGGCAAAATTAGATATCACCTGTAGTGGATGGCAAGTCTATTTTTGTGAAACATGAATTGCAAAAAGTGCTTTATGAGTTGGAAAAGAAAGATTTTAATTTTTCATTAAGAAATCAATCAGTAGTACAAATAACTCTATCTTTGCTCTAACTCTCACATAGTATACAACACTTCGTAGAGCTTTAAGTGAAGCTCCTAAGAAAAGGGATAAATGATTTTTACTCTCAAGGGGATAGTGGTGAGTTTAGTGACTATAACGATAGAAAGATTAACTTATGAGAGGGTTTCATGGAGCGCCCTCTCAAAACATGTGAATCTCACAAGTGTGTGAGGCTCATCAAATGTGAGGGCACCTCATAAGATTGTTTTAATGGATACTTTCTCGATGGTAGTCTATTGTATCGGTGGCTTTAAGAAAGTACACAAACTTACAGCATCATGTTTGCTTCCGTAGTTGTGATGTTTTAAAGGGAAGAGATAATGTGTGATCATGGGCAATGCTCAATTTGTGAGCACTAGGCAAAGAATTCTGGCTGAAGAGGTCTGAAATCTGAATTGCTAGTTCGTGGAATTCTCTTAGGAGCATTTGGAGGATTGTAGCAAGCAATGAGGGGCTTAATAGACAAAGCCATAGAGAATGAGTATCACAAGTAAAGTAAATGGGAGAGAGGAGAGGGAGGGAAAATTTTCTTATGGACAAAGCCATGCGTTGATAAGTATTACGATGTTTCAGAAAAGTTTTATACTGTGGGACCCACACATGCACTCAATGAAAACAAAATTGTTTGTTTGCGGTCATTAACATATACATATATATATATATATATATATATATATGTTAATAGGTATTGGCCCAACCCAAGTAGGAAATGATTTTTTTTTTTTTTTTTTTTTTGGAGAAGAAGTTGGAAATGTTATATACTTATAAAATATTACTTTTTCAATATTATAATTGTTTCTTTGCTTTGGAACCTTTGTCAGGCTGCACTACACTTATTTGTCTAAAGAGCATCCACATCAACTCTTGTACACTTTTGCATAATAGAAAAAGAGATGAATTTTACACATTTAAGCCACAAAACTTCTCACACCAGTTCTTCTAAAATTGTATATATTTACAAATTTACTACAATAACCGCGTATATATACACGGTTATTATAGCTATGCATACTATTATTTTATTAATTTTATAATTTCGCACCTTTTTTTTCTCTCTCTTCTTCTTCTTGTGCAAAACGAACTCAGTCTCAAATAGACATGGCAAAACGGATCAGAATTTTCTGACCCGACCCGTTTGACCCGCAACCCGATTGACCCGTAACCCGATTAACCCGTTTAAAAATGACCCGTTTTGACCTGTGACCCGATTGACCCGAACCCGAACCCAACTCGACCCGTGACACGTTTTGACCAGTGACCCGATTGACCCGAACCCGAACCCGACCCGACCCGCCTATTTTGCCATGCATATCAATGTTGAGTAAATTGAGATTGAGATGTAATTCTTATAAAATATTTACTTATTCTTTTTTACTTAATATGTTATGTACTCCATTATAGTTTGTCATTCTTTACTTGTCACTTTCATTTTCTCTTCCTACTTTAAATAGATTGAAGATTATACCAAAATTAGCTTCTAGAAAGCTGGAACAAGAGTTGCACCAAATTTGGGTATCAAGTGTTTAGTGGTAATTGATAAATGGTAACAGTATCATCAGTGAGAATCTACTCACAGTTAAGAAACTCTTAAACAATTGACAGATTGCATCTATTTCAAAAAAAAAAAAAAAACTTGTTTGACAAATACGGGTCAACTCGACCCGACTCGTGACCCGACTTGACCCGACTCATGACCCGACTTGACCCGCAACCCGATTGACCCGCAACCCGATTGACCCGTTTTAAAAAATGACCCGATTGACCCGTGACCCGATTGACCCGCAAACCCGATTAACCCGACCCGAACCCGACCCGACCCGCCCGTTTTGCCATGTCTAGTCTCAAACTTCTCCTCTCCTCATCTTCTTTTTCCTCAAGTACACACCCACACAAACACATCCACACAGAAAAATCAACACAAAGATACACAAACACACCCACATGGACAAACCAACAGAGAGAGAAAGAGATTGGTACTAGTGTTGGCCGCTTGTGGATCGGTGGGTTGGTGCTGGTGATAGAGATCAGAGTTTGTGGGTCGATGGAAATGGATCTGCATGCTTGTGAATCGGTGCTAGCAGAAGAGATTGGTGCTTGTGTTGACAGAAATGGGTTTCGATGCTTATGGATCGGTGCTGGCGGCGAAGATCGGTGCTTATGGGTCGACGGAGTCAGTGCTTGTGGGTCGACAGAGATCAGTGCTTGTGGGTTTTGATTTTTGTGGTGCTAGTGGTGGAGAGCTAATCTGACTGTGAGAGAAAGAATAAGAAGAAGAAGAAGCTACTTGTGGAGGGAAGGTGATCTGACACGCGAAAGGAAGAAGAAGAAGCGGAGAGTGGTCCGAGAGAGATAAGGTCAATGATAAAAGCTAACGATAAGAAGATAAGTACAAAGAAAAGATAAAAGAGATAGGTACAAAAGAATAATAATAAAAAATTAAAAAGATATTATTATTTAAATAGAATAGATTATAAAATAAACGAACTAACGTGAGTGTTTTGAAAAAGTGATAGTGTAAAATAGAGAAAGTAGGTTCTTAGTATAAAATAAACAAAAAATTTTGGCCAGACTGATATATTTGCTCTAAGGGTTCGTTTTGTTGGAGGATTAGAAAAGTGGGAGGATAAAAAATATTTTAATTTCCCTCATTTTTGTTTGATTGAGAGTAAAAAATAGGAGGGATGAAAAAAGTGAGTTTGTATAAATTTATGTATATACCCTTGTTAGAAAATGATGCCCAATTAAAACCAAAAAAAGTGATAAACAACCAAAAAAAAATTAATCACCTAAATTTATTAAAATAAAAATAAAAATCATGTTCAGAAAAAAAAATCACAGCAAAACCAAAAAAAAAAAAAAACAAGACAAAAGAAAGCAAAAGAAAAGAAAAGAATATGAGCACTGGACAAGCCTGCCTAGTAAAATAATAATAATAATAATAGAAAGAAGTAGAAGAAGCAACGTCCAGGCAAGAGAAAGAAAAAAAAAAGTAGAAGAAGCAATCACAGTTGAACCAAAAAAAAAAAGCAAAAGAAAAAGAATGTGAGCACTGGACAAGCCTGCCCAGTAAAAAGATAAAAAAAAAAAGTAGAAGAAAACACAAAAGAAAGCAAAAGAAAAAAAAAAATATGAACACTGGACAAGGACAAGCCTGCTCAGTAAATAATAATAATAATAATAATAATAATAATAATAATAATAATAACTAGTCGCTAACCCGTGCGATACACGGGATAGTTAAATAAAAATTAAAAGTACTTATTTTAATTAAAGGTATATGACTTAAATTTTAAAAATGTATAATTTGAAAATGAATGAAAATAACTAATTTCTTCAATATAATGATTTAGAAAAATTCTTTTTCTTTCATATCATTGGTTTCACATAACACATTTCGACGTGTGCTATTCTATAGTGATAACTTTACATAATATTCAACTGCAATTATATCTACTATCCACTATCAATCTAATCTATGTTATCTTGATAGTAGATCTACAAATTGCATTCTCGTATTCTTAAAGCTTGCCACATTATTGTTATAATATAAAACTGAAAATTTTAACTTTTTGAAAGACTTACATTAGAATTAGGATTAAAAAATAATTTTTTTTTTTAATTAGACTTCATGTTAGTTTTTTTTTTTTAAGGGCTCACTTTAGGTTTAAAAAAAAAACTCACGTAAAAAAAAAAGACTCCTATTAGGATTAAGGAAAAAAGAGAGAGACTCCTGTTAGGGCTCTCTCACTATTTAGTTTAACAAATTAAAATTTTTTATAAATTAAAATGATGAGGAAAATTTAGAAAAATTTTTCAATATAATGATTTAGAAAAATTCTTTTTCTTTCATATCATTGATTTCACATAACACATTTTGACGTGGGCTATTCTATGGTGATAACTTTACATAATATTCAACTGCAGTTATATCTACTATTCACTACCAATCTAATCTATCTTATCTTGATAGTAGATCTACAAATTGCACTCTCGTATTCTTAGAACTTGCCACATTATTGTTATAATATAAAACTGAAAATTTTAACTTTTTGAAAGACTTACATTAGAATTAGGATTAAAAAATAAATTTTTTTTTAATTAGGCCTCACGTTAGTTTTTTTTTTTTAAGGGCTCACTTTAGGTTTAAAAAAAAAAAACTCACATGAAAAAAAAAAAGACTCCTATTAGGATTAAGGAAAAAAGAGAGAGACTCCTATTAAGACTCTCTCACTATTTAGTTTAACAAATTAAATTTTTTTATAAATTAAAATGATGAGAAAAAAAGAGGGAGAGAGACTCCTGTTAGGACTCTCTCACTATTTAGTTTTAAAAATTAAAAAAAATTATAAATTAAAATGATGATGTGGAAAATTGTGGGAGTTTCAGAGGTTTCGGTTTTTAATATATATATATATAGATAATAAAGTAGAAGAAACAACGTCCAGCAAGAGGAAGAAAAAAAAAAAGTAGAAGAAGCAACGCCCAACAAGAGGAAGAAAAAAAGAAGTGTGAAGAAGAGTAAGTTGGACAAGTCCATGTGCAACTGCACATGGGCATTTTCGTCAAAAAAATGATGTCCAGTTTCCCCTTTCAGTTTTCTCTCCATTTTGGAGAGAAAACTTTTTGATGGGCCCGAAAAGAAAACACATGAGTCCCACCATTTATTTACCTTCCTCCTCACCTAACCTAACAAACTACAAAAAAGTTTTCCTTCCTATTTTCTCTCCAAAGTTTTCCAACCATCATATTTCACCTTCAAACAAACACACACTAAGGGTTTATGATAGAATTGCGTTATTCTGAATAGGCATAGTCGTATAGCCTCATCACTTGGAACTTCAGAAACCATCGAAAAATGATGCAGTTTTGAAGTTTGAATTTAGGTTGCATTTGGTTCAACATAAAATATTTTTAGGTAAAAATATTTTTTGAAAAATAAATTATTTTCAAGTGTTTGATTGTGTACCTAAAAATATTTTAGAAAATATTTTAAGTGTTTGTTTACATTCCTAAAAATGCTATATATGGAAAACATATTTTCTACTATTTTCTCATCTTTCAAGCACATATATAATAGAAAATAAAAATTTTAGATTAAAAAATAAATCGTGGTTCGAGACTAGTGGCGGTGGTTAGCCACCAGAGACCGGGGATGTTAGTGTGGGGTATTGATTTGGTAGAAGTGGGGAAGATGGTCTTATGTTCGGTAAATCTCCTATTCTCAAAATAACAATAATAATAACAATAGTAATAAATAATGTTCCTTAAATTTCTTTTGTAATTTTTTGAGAAAAATTTTGAAATATGGAGGTCTTTTTAAGAAAAATATTTACAATTGGATTAATTTTTTATAGTGTTGCTTTGAGCTTTGTTTTTAACATTATTGTGATTGTAAAAACTGCTGAGATAGGATTTTGTGTTTAAGTAGGTAATATTTATAATTTATATGACAATATGTACGTAGCTGATGTTGTATACTTGTATACTATCTATTTTATGCTAAATCAATTTATAAAGTTTTTTTTAAAAGGAAAAAACAGAGCTAACATGTGTAATCGCCGCCCATGCCTCCGTGAAATTTATAAAGTTCTTAAGTAAAATTGCAATAAATTAACATCAATATTTCATGAGTTCTTATCGCAACTATCTCTCTCTGAAAATATGATGAAAATAAAAGCACGATAGGTTGAAACTTACGTCTAGGGGTGTCCGGCAAGATCCGGACTCGATCCAACTGACCAGACCCGATCGGAATTGACCCACCCATGACCGATCCGTGAGTTCTAGTGGTCGGCGGCGGTTTACAAAGCCCAGAAATCGAGTCTGGCGGGTCGGATGGCGGGTTATCTCCTCTAAAACTTGCCTCAACTGACCCGACCAGAGCCTTACCAAAATCGGGCGAAATAAGAATTTTCGGCAAGTTTTTGGTAAGAATACCTTAGATTTTTATGAGATTTGGCATAAAATCAACTATTTTGGCCGGATTTTCCACCGAGGACGGTTTCAACCGAACCGATCATGTTTCTGGCTCAAAACCGACCGCTCCGATCTGACTCCCTCGCCAGTTGGTGGCGGGTCAAAACGTTCTCCACCCGATTCTATTGGATCGGTCTCGGGTTGGGCATAAACCCGACCCAGACCAACCCGTGGACACCCCCACTTACGTCACTTGAAAAAGCAAAGATATAAAAATAAAATCTCAAAGAAATGACCCATTAACCAAATAAAACAAATGAGATTTGACTTTGAACGAGAATTGCTGAAACTTGACACCAAAATATCAGTGTCAGCTACAACTAAATTTCTTACGAGCACTCTCCACAAGATATCACCTTTAATTACAAGTTTCCCAACTCCACGCTATGCAACTACACATCAATTCCCTCATATTTTTCAACCATTTTATCACGCCACATTATCAACTACAATAAATAAAATAAATTTCCCCCTTTCCTTAATTGCTGTTTTTATTTTGTGTGCTGCGGTGTTGCCTTCGAAACTGTTAACATTTTTTGTTTTAAAGATTAAAATAAGGTTTACTTGGAAATCGTCCTAAATATTAGTAATATCAATTACATTTATTAAGAATAGATTAAATAAATGATAAATTTAGCTTAGTGTATTTGATAGTGGGCAAAAAGAGACAGAATGAGAGCACAGACCATGGGATGGAAGAAGCTAAGCAAATTAAGTTCAGTGATAGCATAATACAAATTGGATTACCAATGGTGGAGCTCACTACAACAAACATGGGCTTTAGCCACGTTTCAAAAACGCAGTTATAGACCCTAAAAGTGCGGCTATAGGCTATAGTCGCATTTCCTATAACTGTGTTTACACACGCAGCTTTTACTTCGCGACAATAGCCCTCTGCAGGGTCTATAGCCGCATTTTTTTAAACGTGGCTACAAGTCCCCCTATAGCTGCGTTTTTCCACCCCCTATAACTGCGTTTCTCCACCTCCTATAGGTTGAGACTTATAGATGCATTTCGTAAAAAAACGAGGCTATAGACCTACTTTGGGCTGCATTTAAAATGTGGCTATATGTACAATTTTGGCAGCATTTTAAAAACGTGGCTAAAGCCTCCTACAGCTACGTTTTTGAAACGCGGCTATAGGTTTTTATTAAAACAAAAAAAAAATTCTGGGTTTTTTTTTCCCCAAAAAATTTAAAATCAAACACAACATACTCATAATACAAACACACCCAGAAAATTCAAAATCAAACACAAACCCAAAAAATTCAAAATCAAACACAAATCCAGAAAATTCAAAATCAAACACAACATATTCACAATATAGACACACCTAGAAAATTTAAAATCAAACACAACATATTGACAATACAAGCACAACGTGCTCCAAAATATAAGAACACAAACCCATGAATCTTCTCTCATTCAACAAAACCAACCCAAATCTAACACTAAATCCATTCAAGGAACACAAAAGCACAAGCTCAAAAACACAAAAGAACAAGCTCAAGAACACAAACTCATTTAAACATAAGCATAATATCAGCAACACAATAGCACAAATTCAAGCATAGACCCAAAAAATTCAAAATCAAAACTCAAATCCAAATCAAGACATAGACACAAATATTGCTAGAATATCCACTTCACTCAAAATTTTTAGCATCTCCTCCATTTTCTTACTAAATAAACATAAAATAACAACAACAAAAAACTAGATCTATAGTTAAATCAGTGTGCTTGAGATGAAGAAAAGAAGAAGAAGAAGAAGTAGCTGCAAGAAACAAAGAAAAAAAAAAGGAAAGAAAGAAGAACCACTGAAGAGTTGCACTGGAGTGAGTGAAGAATGAAAAAAAAAAAAAAAAAAAAGAAAGAAAGAAAGAGAAAAAGAAAGAAAAGATGAAAGTGGGGGTAGGTGGGAAAGTGGGGGGTACGTGGGGAAAGAAAGAAAAAAATTTTTTTTTTAGGTGTTACATATAGCTGCGTTTTTTAAAAACGCGGCTATAGCTAACCTACAACTACGTTTAAAATGCCTATACGTCACCCTTTAAAAAAAATTTATTCGGCTGGACCTATCGCTGCATTTTAAAACGTAGTTATAGGTTAGCTATAGCCGCGTTTTTAAAAAATGCAACTATAGGTCACCCTTAAAAAAAAATATTCGATTGAACCTATAGCCACATTTTAAAAATGCAGCTATAGGTCCCCCTTTAAGAAAAAATTATTCGTTTGAACCTATAGCTGTATTTTTTGAATGCAGCTATAGAATTAACCTACAGCCGCGTTTTTAAAAAACGCAGCTATAAATTAAGTCTATAGCCGCGTTTCTTAGAAATGCGACTATAGATCAGTTATAGTTGCATTTTTTGTAATTGCGGCAATAGCCCGCATTTTTTGTAATGGAGGCTGATGCTCAACCTCACCAGTCATAATGATTGTCCTAAGCTGAACTGCCAGGGGCTTAGGAATTGTAATGCAATTGAAGTCCTTATCGAATTGGTAAGGAAAAAAACTCCCACAATTTTGTTTCTCATGGAAGCAAAATTGTTTGCTTATGAGATGGAGTCGATAAAAATAGAGTTGGGGTTCTCCGCTATGCTTGCTGTGTCATGTGATAACCGTAGGGGGGATTAGTACTACTTTGGAAAGCAGATGATGTGACCGTGGACACACAAACTTACTTACCCAACCATATTGATGTGAAAGTAAATACACATGCTTCACCTCTCTGGAGATTAACAGGGATATATGGGCATCCCGAGGAAGAGCTCAAAATCGAAACATGGAGACTCATGAGACAACTACAGGCTCGAACATCTCTCCCTTAGGTATGTTTAGGTGACTTTAATGAAATCTTGTCCTTTGACGAAAAAAATGGTGGCAACCTTAGACCGATGGGAGCAATGATTGGATTTTGACAAACTCTCCTCCATTGTGGACTGGTTGATTTGGGGTTCAATGGCTATCGCTTTACATGAAGGAATGATCAATTTGGAGCAGCTTTGTTGAGGAAAGATTAGACAAGATAGTTGCAACAACAAAGTGGAGTGAGATGTTCCTAAGAACCAAAGCAAGGCACCTTTCAGCATCCTACTCCGACCATGATCCTATTCTGATGGACATGGCTCCACCTACCTAACGTAGCGCCGAAGACACAAAATCTAGCGGTTTATAAAGAAGTGGGTAGTTCACACTAATTGTGAGACAATAATCTGGGATTCATGGAATCAAACATAGCCCCAAGGCAACCCTATGTGCCTATGTGAGAAAAAATAAATGCCTAATGGACCTTATAGCATGGAGCTGAGTCACCTTTGGGAACACTAGAACTCGTTTGGATACAAAACAAGGAGAACTGACCACATTGATGGAAGCAGGCTATGGGTCGAATGTGGAGAAGATACAAGTGATGAAAAAAGAGATCAATGAACTCTTACACCATGAAGAGGTCTTTTGGAGACAACGATCGCGATCCATATGGTTATTGGTGGGGGATAAAAATAAAAAATTCTTCCAACAAAAGGCGAGCCAAATAAGAAGGAAGAACAACATTGAGGGGTTCTATGATAGGGATGGAGTGTGGTAAACTAATGAGGACAAAATAGCCAACATAGCAGAGGAGTACTATAAACAACTATATACATCTTCCAATTCACTGGATATGGAAGATGTGATTGAATCAGTGGACCAAGTGGTGATCGAGGGAATGGCCCAATCCTTGACTCACACATATACGGAGGAAGCAGTGAAAGCCACGCTTTTCTAGATGCACCCATCCAAATCACCGGGCCTGTTGGTATGTCACCTTTCTTTTTTAGAAAATTTTGGCATATTGTTGGACATGATGTTACTGCTGCTATATTATCTATTTTACACTCAGGGAAATAACTAAGAAAAATGAATTATACACATTGCTCTCATCCAAAAAAAAAAAAAGACCTAGAATATATTATGGAATATTGCCCTATTAGTTTGGGTAATGTTGTATCACGGTATGGTTCTTGCTAGCCAGCTAAAACCACTTTTACCCAATGTAATATCTAACTCACAAAGTGTTTTTGTGCTTAATAGACTCATAACAGATATAACTACAGTTGCTTTTGAAATGGTCCATCATATGAGAAATAGGAGAAAAGGAAAAAAGGGCCACATGGCAGTGAAACTAGATATCAACAAGACATATGATAGAGTGGAGTGGGAATTCCTCCAAAGGATAATGCTAAAGATTGGCCTCCCCGATCAATGGGTTAACCTAGCCATGGAAACTGTGCACATTGCATCATATTCGACTCTCATCAATGGAGAAGCTAAAGACTTCATCACTCTAACCCGTGGGATCAAGTATGGAGACCTATTGTCTCCCCACCTATTCTTGCTATGTGCAAAGGGTCTTTTCTCTCTCATTCGTTGAGCCATGGAGAATCAACACTTGAAAGGAGTGCTGCCATGCAATGGTGGGGTCAAGATCTCACACTTACTTTTTGCCAATGACAATTTACTATTTTGTGAAGCAATAACAGCTGAATGACGAAACCTACTTGATTTATTGGCATTGTATGAGAGAGCATCGAGTCAAGCGATTAATAGACAAAAAACCACACTATTTTTCAGCCCTAACACAAAGCAACAAGTGAAGTTCGCTATTCGGAACATGTTGGGAGCACAAATCATGACTAGTTGTGAAAGGTATCTAGGATTACCAATGGTGGGAGGTAAATCCAAGGTGAGCACTTTCAGGGAGGTACAAGAACGAGTAACAAAAAGAGTGATGGGATGGAAAGAAAAAAACATCTCAAAGGCGGGTGGGGAGGTGTTAATCAAGACAATAGCACAAGCAATCCCAACTTACTCCATGAGCATGTTTAAAATCCCAAAAAAGATTTGTGATGACATAAACTCGGTGCTAGCAAAATATTGGTGGGGCCAAACTCGGGATGAGAAGAAAATTCACTGGATCAAATGGGGTAAACTGTGCAAACCGAAGGATAAAGGAGGAATGGGGTTTAAAGATATTCATGCTTTTAATCTTGCCATGCTAGCCAAACAAGTGTCGCGACTGATCCAAGGTACCCACTCACTTTTCTTCAAAGTATACATGATGTGCTACTTCCCTAATTGGTCATTCATGGAAGCCGAGTTGGGCTACAATCCATCCTTTGTGTGGCGCAGCTTGCTTGAGACAAGGGAACTAATTCGGGCAGCCACAGTTTGGAAGGTAGGCAATGGGAGAAGAATCAAAATTGACGACCATAAATGGCTACCACACACCCTTCAATTCAGACCTGAAGCGGATAAGAATTTGAGGGTGAGTGACCTCTTCGACCCGGCCACAAGGCAGAGGCATACGCAGGTACTTCTCAACACTTTCATGCACAACATTGTGGAAGACATTCAACTCATCAACCTCACTAAAATAAATAACTGAGACAAACTAATCTAGAAGGAAAACAAGAAGGGTGCATTCTCGGTTAAAACGGCTTATCAAGTCACAATCTAGCTAAAGCAACAAGAACAGGTGGAGCACTCTTCGGCTCAAAGGGACAGAAAAATGTGGAACTATATATGGCAGTTACATATACCCCCTAAGGTTTGGAATTTTGTTTGGCAAGTGTGCTCCGATATACTCCCTACCAGTACAAACTTATGTCGAAGGAAGGTCCCATTGAAGCTGGCCTGTGCAGTATGCCAACAACATGATGAGAAGGTGGCCCACGCCCTATGGGGCTGTCCATTTGCCAGAAATGTATGGGTGTTGGTGGCTAGTAAACTGTGGAAATGAAGCTTAGACGTTGAGGATTTTTATATCCTCGTGCAAGAACTAATGGTGGCCCTTACAATAAAAGAATTGGAAGTGTGGGCTATAATATCTTGGTCTATTTGGAATGCACGCAACAAGCACCATTTTGACAAAGAACAAACCCAGCCTTGCGACATTTTGCGAGGAGTGATGACACTGCGGCAGGATTACCAGAGGCTATATTAAACTATGTACAAAACTGTCTAAGCTACAAGTAGTTTACAAAGTAGTTTAGATTAGGAATACTTAAGCTACATGTAGTTTATATATAGCATTTGATTAGCTTTTTGTTTGATACTTGTCAACTCTATATTGGAAGTTAGTTACAGTAGTTAGTTTTCTCTCCTCTGATCCTACTATATAAAGGGCAGAGTATCAGATATTTATAATATAAGAATATACAATTCTCTCATCTCTCTCTCTCTCGTGGTTTGACTGCTTTCCTCCATTGATGAAGATTGTATGAGAGCTTGGATTCTAACATGGTATTAGAGCTTGAACTAGTTCAGAATCTTCGTTCTTGGTACACTCTGTAATTGCTAGTTCAATTCTTTGTCTTATTTGTTCATTGTTTCAGATCAAGTAGAAATTTTCTTCGCATTTTTTTTTCTTGATCCACGCACAATTTCTTTTCTTTCTCCTCTGTTTTGATTTTCTTTGCAATTCTTAGCAAATTAAATTCAGAACTTAGGGTTTCAATAATTGAATTTCACTTGGATCTTGATTTGATCATTAAAATTCAATTCTCAATTCTTGTAATAGAACCTTAGGGTTTCTGTGATTGAATTCATCATCTAAATCTTCAATTCTTCAGAGATTTAGATACAATTCTTGGATTCTGGTTCAATTCTCATTTTGAGAATCTTGAAGCTTTCGTCGTTGTTTTTTGTTGAATTCTGGTCTAAAGTTCAACAATTCTTGATCTCTGATTTGAAGAAATGAGTGATAGCACTTCAAGTACCTCTATTCCTACCATTCAGCTGTGGGAGAACTCTTCTAGCCCATATTTCTTATCTAACAGTGACAATCCTGGTGTGTCACTAGTTGTGCAACATCTCACTGAAGAGAACTATAGCACCTGGAGTAGGGCTGTTCTCATAGCTTTAGATGCTAAGTCTAAAATAAGTTTCATTGATGGGTCTTTGTTGAAACCTCAATTTGTGGATCATCCTCTCTATACTGCTTGGTGCAAATGCAACAGCATTGTTCTAGCCTAGTTGTTCAATTCTGTCTCAAGGGATCTTCAACCTAGTGTGGTTTATTTCAAGACAGCTAGGGAGGTTTGGTTGGACTTACAACACAGATTCTCTCAAGGCAATGGACCACGCATTTTTGAGTTAAGCAAGAAATTTGCTCTTTATCACAAGAGGATTTGAGCATTAGTAGCTATTACACCAAGTTTAAGTCATTGTGGCAAGAACTTTCAGATTATAGAACCTGTTCTTGTGGACATCAGGCAGAAGATTGTGTTATGTCTTTTCTGATGAGCCTCAATGAAACTTATACCACAATTAGAGGGCAGATTTTACTGATGGATCCCATTCCTTTTTTGGGCAAGGTATTCTCTCTCATGCATCAAGATGAGAAGCAAAGAAAGGTTGGAAAGAAGAATACCTTTGAGTCTTCTGCTCTAGTAGTCAAGACTAATGGTTCTAGCAAGACATTCAAAAAAGCTAAGTCTGGCAGACCATAATGTACTCATTGTGGTGTTTTGGGCCATGTTGCTGATAAGTGTTACAAGCTTCACAGGTGCCCCCCCGGTTATAAGTTCAAGAACAAGGGTTCACAAGTTACTCCTTTTGCTAACAATGTTGTAGCAGCTGATGCTTCCTTTGATAAAAGTGTGAACTTGACCCGTTCAGAGTATCAACAATTGCTTAGCTTGTTGAATTCCCACAGTCACTTTGGTACACAAGCACCACCAGAAGGAGGTTATGACATACACCAAGTTGCCAATATCATCACTCAGTTTACCATTGGTCTTCAGGGACATGAGATTTCAGGTATTTGGTCAGCTCCTTCTTTAGACTATTTTGTTTTTTCTTCTAGTGCAGTCAAAACTCATATTAGTTCTAGTGATTGGATTTTGGATAGTGGTGCTACAGACCATATGATTCATTCCATAGATTTTTTTTACTTCTATAACCTCCATAGTTCAAATTTCTGTTAGGTTGCCTAATGGTGATATGGCTAAGGTTTCACATATTGGGACTGTCCAAGTTTCTTCTACTTTACTGTTAGAGAATGTGCTTTGCATTCCTAGCTTCTCTTTCAATTTAATCTCCACTAGTAAATTGACTCAATCCTCTTCTTGTTGTTGCATCTTCCTTTCACAATTTTGTCTCATTTAGGACTTACAGCTCTGGAAGATGATTGGGTTAGGTAAGAAGCAAGGGGGACTCTACACATTGCAAAGCCAATCTGCTACTTCACTCCCTGTATCTGTTTCTGATGTACTTGCTAAATTATCTAGGTTTTCTTCTTTCAGTTTCAATTCTTGTACATCTGATGTTGACAAGACTAGCCTATGGCATTGCAGGTTAGGTCACCCTTCCCCACAAAGATTAGCCTTGTTGCAATCACTTGTACCAACTGTCATTACTTGCAATATTAATAAAACATTTGATTGTTCTGTTTGTCCTCTAGCCAAGCAAAAAAGGTTGCTTTCCTACATCTGTTTCTTCTTCTACTTCTTGTTTTGATCTGATTCATGCTGACATTTGGGGGCCTTATTCCACTCCTTCATTGAATGGATCTAAGTATTTCCTTACTTTAGTTGATGGTCATAGTAGATGTACTTGGGTCTACTTAATGAAACACAAGTCTGAGACTTCATGCTTAATTCAATCCTTTTATAATATGATTTTTACACAATTTTAGGTTCCTATTAAGATCCTTAGATTTGATAATGGACCTAAATTTGCTTTAACCTCCTTTTATGCTTCCAAAGGAATTATACATCAGCTTAGTTGTGTGGAAACACCACGACAAAACTCAGTGGTTGAAAGGAAGCATCAGCATCTTCTTGTTGTTGCTAAGGCTTTAAGATTTCAAGTTAACCTTCCTTTGAAGTTTTGGGGTTTTCTTCTTGTTTTCCTTTTAAACATTGGACTACCAAATCCACTCATATTCCTTCTTTCTCATCTTCTGATTTAGTGTTTCCGCGTCAATCTATTCTGCCTGATTCTAGTTCCTCACCTCAACCTCAACCTGTTTCTGCAGACCTTTCTAATATTCCTGTTTCTACAGAATTCACTCCTGCCTTTACCACAGATATTGCATCTCCTCCTGATGAATAACCTGATCTTGTGCCTCTTCCTTCAACCTTAGAGCAGCCTCGTTCTGCCCCTGATTTACCTGTGATTCCCACTTCTGTTTCTCCATCATCACCTCAACCTCACAGAAAATCTTCTAGACCTCACAAAGCACCCTCTTATCTTCTTGATTATCATTGTAACCTTGCTTCTGTACTTGTGTTGGCTTCAGCTTCCATTACTCAATCTCTTGATCCCAATGCTTCCACTAATTCAGGTATTCTCTACCCCATTTCCTCTACTTTATCTTATGATAGACTCTCTACCTGTCATAGGGCTTTTTCCATTTCCCTTTCTGTTTCTAAGGAGCTTGATTCTTATGCTGAAGCCATCTTGGATCCTAGATGGCAAGAGGCAATGCAAGATGAGATTGATGCTCTTAAGGCTAACAACAATTGGGTTATGTGTCCACTTCCTCCTGGCAAGGTTCCTATAGGGTGTAAATGGGTTTACAAAGTGAAATTGAAGGCTGATGGCTCTGTGGAGAGGTATAAGACTCATTTGGTGGCTAAGGGGTTTACCCAAACTAAGGGAATTGATTTCTTTGAGACCTTTTCTCCTGTGGTTAAGTTTGTCACTGTCAGGACATTACTTGCTCTTGCTGTAGTTTCTGGATGGCATTTGACACAGCTTGATGTCAATAATGCTTTTCTCCATGGTAATCTTCATGAGGAAGTCTACATGCATCCACCACTTGGGTTTGGCAGCAAGGGGGAGGTTTGTAGATTGCTCAAGTCATTGTATGGACTAAAACAAGCTAAATTGTCTACCACAATTGTTGATCATGGGTTTGTACAATCCAAATCTAACTATTCAGTCGTCAACAGAGTTAAGGGATGTTTTGTTATTATCATTTTGGTATATGTTGATAACATCTTAATTGCAAGCAATGATGTGGATGCAGTGAATTCTTTCAAACAGTTTTTGGATAGTAAGTTCAAGCTTAAGGATCTTGGTATATTGAAGTATTTCTTGGACTTGAGGTGGCTAGAACTACAAAAGGTATCTCTTTATGTCAGAGAAAGTATACCTTGGATCTTCTTGCTGATACAGGTTTGTTGGCTAGTTAACCTGCAAGCACACCTATGGAACCATCTGCAAAGTTTAGCAACTCTATTGGTGAACCAGTTTCAAATGTGTCACAGTATAGAAGACTAATTGGCAAACTTCTTTACTTAACCTTGACCAGGCCTGATATATGTTTTTCAGTACATAAATTGAGCCAATTCCTTAGTTCTCCTAAAGTTCGTCACTTACAAGCAGCCCATAGAATCATTAAGTATTTGAAGAAAACACCAACGCAGGGTCCGTTTCTTTCTGCAGATTTAAGTCTACAACTGAAGGCCTATTGTGATGCTAACTGGGCAGCTTGCATTGATACAAGAAGATCTGTTTCAGGTTTTTGTGTGTTTCTAGGGGATTCTCTAATTTCTTGGAAATGCAAAAAACAACAAGTTGTCTCAAGATCCTCAGCTGAGTCTGAGTATAGGGCTATGGCCACAGTAACTAGTGAGATTGTGTGGTTAATTGCCTTGTTCAAAACCTTTGGGGTACATCATACACAAGCTGCTTACCTATATTGTGATAGCAAAGCTGCTCTGTATATTGCTGCCAATCCTGTGTACCATGAAAGAACAAAGCATGTGGAAGTAGACTGTCACTTTATTAGAGAGAAGATTCAAGCTGGTATTATCAAGACTTTCCACACTCCAACACAGCATCAAATAGCTGATTTCTTTACTAAAGCCCTCGGACAAAGGCATTCCTTTCATCTTCTTTCCAAGATGAACTTACTTAATATATATAGTTCATCGTGAGGGGGAGTATTAAATTGTGTACATAACTGTCTAAGCTACAAGTAGTTTACAAAGTAGTTTAGATTAGGAATACTTAAGCTACATGTAGTTTGTATATAGCATTTGATTAGCTTTTTGTTTGATACTTGTCAACTCTGTATTGGAAGTTAGTTACAGTAGTTAGTTTTCTCTCCTTTGATCCTACTATATAAAGGGCAGAGTATCAGATATTTATAATATAAGAATATACAATTCTCTCATCTCTCTCTCTCTCTCGTGGTTTGACTGCTTTCCTCCATTGATGAAGATTGTATGAGAGCTTGGATTCTAACAGGCTATGCCACTAGAGGGATATAATGTGGGTTAGCACTGTGTTTTTTCAGTCACTAGTCTAACTTTGTAACCAAGTTTATGCACATGCCCATGCTGGGTACTTTGCTTGGATTGGCTATACATGCCTAGCCAACTTCCAAATGATGACTTGTAATTCTATACTATTGTTTAATAAAATTCTATCTTTTACTATCCCCCAAAAAAAAAAAAAGATAAAGTTTGGCTACAAACTTGGCTGTAGTCTAAGGTAATAATTCTACTTAATATCTTTTTATTAGATATGAACTTTAGTAAATCTACCATTAAATTACATTTTCTTCTTATATTATTCATACTTGTAAAAAAATAAAAAAAATAAAAAATTAATAGTTACGTTATCAATCAAATGTTTAAATTTCAAATTTTTGTAGTGTAAAATTATGCATAAAAAATAAGTTTATAGATCAAATAATAAATTATATCTGATTTACATGAAATTTGACGTATGTGTTAAAAATATAAAGAATATACAATTTAACAATTAAATTTTAAAAATGTGACCATGTTAATCTTTTCCGTGGGAGTAGTAAACAAACTTTGTAAGAAAAAAAATTGAATGAATTTTTTTTTTTTTAAGTAAACAGTAATACTTATTAGAACACACACAAAAATTATATGATTAAGGCTTTAAACCGGGTTTAAAATGTGAATGAGAAATATGAATTTGATTTTTTCCATAAACAAAAGAAAATTAATTAAAAGTTCACTAAATAAGGATATAAAAAAAAATTTGGAGAAAAGATTTTATATTTTATTATCGCCTGATATGGAAGTGCTATTGGAGCATGAAAGATGTATGACAAGGCTCGTCCATTAATCACAACTTGAAAAAATAAAGTGTAAAGGAAAAGTGAAATATCTTGCGGATTTCTTAAATGCAATGTGAAAGAAAAAAAATGTGGATTTCCTTTACTTTTTCGTTAAATCACAATAAAACCAATTTAAGGTTTGTTTGGAGACAATTTATTTAGCTGAAACTGAAAACTTTTTGTTGAAAGCTAGTACTATAAATAAAGCTAAAACTAAGCTGAAATAGTACAGTTGGACTCATGAATAATACCAAAAAGTGTAATAGAACCCATGAATAATAACAAAAATAAACTAAACAATAAAGAGACTGCATTTTTCAGCCAATACCAAATGCAACCTTACTCTAGAATTTTAATACTTTCTTGGATGGAAAGTTAGAAGCTGGAATAAAATTGTGTTGTGGACCATTATAATAATAATAATAATAATAATAATAATAATAATAATAATAATAATAATAATAATTAAAAAAGGGGTTCAAACATCTAATTTGAGGGATGAGGGCATTAGTTCTAAATAAGCACGAAAATTCCAAATACTAAAGTATCTGTACAATACATGTGTATATATGTTTGAATTTGAAATGATTCATAAATTAATATGTGAAATTATTGTAGAGCAATGTAAATTTATGAGAGTAAATACTTGCAAGTTGCAACATGTGTACACCGCGTTTACCAAAGAAAAAAAAAGTGTACACCTTTTCTATAATATATATATATATATATATATATATATTGGCTAGGGTTTCTCTGTCGCTAGTGAAAGGTGGGATTTCCATCTTCTCCTAGGCTGTAGAATCGTCAGCTCTTCTTGGAAGAGTTTGTTGTACCCTTAGAATAATACGGTTACCCTAGGGCCTTCGTTTTTGTCTTTTCTTTTTACGGGTTGTCCAAAACAAACACTTTCTCCATGGATGATCTCACCAAGCAGTGGTCCGGCCTCACCATCTCCCAGAGAGAAGGTCCTAAGGTCCGGTTACAAGATGAGATGGCTGCCTCTGTCTCCATTATTGTTGCCAAGTTCCTTACCAAGAGGGTGCTTAACCCTATGGCCGTTGCAGCCACTTTTACGCCTATATGGAGGCCCAAAAGAGGCTTCAAAATTCAGAACCTGGGAAACCATATAATGCTCCTTACTTTTGATAGTGAAACAGAGGTTGATACTATCCTTGCGAATGCCCCATGGAGCTTTGATAAAAACTTGATGATTTTGCAAAAATATGACGGGGTTAGTAAAATTGAGGACCTGGAATTCAATAGCACCCCGTTCTAGATTCAGTTACATGGTCTTCCGGTGAAGTTTATGACTACGACAGTGGCAAAAACGTTGTGTGAACCCGCTGGGCAGATTTTGAAACTACCAAACGCAAAGACTGAAGAGTGTGGGGGTTTCATGCGAGTTCGGGCTATGGTGGATGTTTCACAGCCACTTTGCCGTGGGAGGGTGGTTACACTTGATGACAGTAGAGAACTCTGTATCTCCTTCAAATATGAGAGATTACCCAACCTTTGCTATTGGTGTGGACGTCTCACACACAATGACCGCGACTGTGATCGTTGGATTGAGAGTGAAGGATCACTTACTAATGCAGACAAGCAATATGGGGCATGGATGAAAGCTTCACCATGGTTTAGAGCTCATAATACTGTAGTCGAGGTGCCGGGTTTTTACTCGAAGATAAAGGTAGAACGCGATGGCCAACGGCAGTCTAATGAAACAGGGAACTCAACAGCGGTGAGGGTTACGCCAAACACACCGACCTCTGACTTGTTACACGGCCAATATGGTAACTCCCTTTCAAATTTGGTCAAGGCTGATTCTTTCCAAAATAATTCTCATTCTGTTTTTATGTCAACTGACCCTATCCATGTGGAAAACGATACAGCTGGCCCTACACACTTACACATGAACCCTGGACCTGTGTCCAACTCAGACTTAACCTTTGACAAACAATTAGAAGCTATAGACCAGGACTTGATGAAATTTGATAATCCCATTAATGCTACGCCTATTACACTTACCTCACATTACTATATGCTTCCTCAACCTGTCTCTCCCAACCACCATTCCCATGACGCTGATGACACCCCAAACATGATCACCATACCGTCTGACCCCCCATTCATAAATCGCACTCATACTTCTAACCCAAATTTTCCAACCAACCCAATCTCCCCTCCCCACCCGAGCCATATCTCTTCTTGGAAAAGAATATTCAGAGCCACCATTGCACACACACCCAATTTAAACCCAATCAATAGCAGCAAACGTACTCTAAATGAGGATCAGCCTGAGTTACCAAGTAAACGTCATGCGATTTCACAGGTTGTGGACAACAATAAACAAATACTAGCAGAGGCTGGTTACCAGCCTTGCCAGAAGCAATGAGTCTCTTAGTTTAGAACTGTCGCGGGCTTGGGAACCTGTGAACAGAAGACCAGCTTGCAGATTTTGTGTGGGCAAAAGATCCCTCTGTTGTGTTTTTAGCCGAGACATGGACAGATAAAGCAAGGCTAGAACAGGTTCAAAGACGTATTCAATTTAAAAATCTTTTTGTGGTTCCCCGTTGTAATAAGGCAGGAGGGTTGGCCATTTTGTGGAAAGAAGGATTTCCCTTGAAGGTTGAAAAATATTCAAAGAATTATATTGATACAGTCATTAATAAGGGCAAGGAGAATGCTTGGAGGTTCACTGGGTTTTATGGAGAACCGGACACCACCAAGAGACATGAAGCATGGTCCAAGTTACGAGCTCTGAAAAACAATGGGTCTCTACCTTGTCTATGTGCGGGGGATTTTAATGAAATCATACAGCAATCTGAGAAGCAAGGTGGGCGATCTCGGCCCCACCATCAAATGCAGGCTTTTAGAGATATTCTTGATGAGTGTGGATTTATGGACTTTGATTTTGTTGGTTTTCCATTCACTTGGCACAAACACTATCCCAATTTTACTATATGGGAAAGATTAGACCGAGCAGTTGCTACTAATGAGTGGTTCTCAATGTTTGCAGGTACAAAGGTGCACCACTTAGATGTCACATCATCAGACCATAAAGCATTGTGGATCTCACCAGAGCATATGTATTGCAAGTTTCAAAAACCCTTCCGCTTTGAACAAATGTGGTTGACTGATAAGGGTTGCAGTGACACCATGGAGGCTGTGTGGAATATAAATTCTGAGGCAACATGGGATACCCGTGTGCTAAGAAAGCTGGAATCATGTGGGGCTGCTTTGACAAAATGGAGTAAAAAGTCCTTTGGTAGTGTCAAGAAACAATTGGACTCCGCTCGTAAACGACTGAAAGCAGCTGAGAATCCGATCTGGAGACTCAAGCCGTATGAGGTTGTTGGAGGATGAGGTTAATCAACTTCTTGATAAAGAAGCCAAAATGTGGAGACAGCGGTCCAAAATTGCATGGCTCCGTGATGGTGATTGTAATACTTGATTTTTCCATAACAAGGCCTCTCAACGCCGTCGGCGAAACTATATTACCAAGTTGCATGATGCTAATGGTGGATGGTGCTCAAGCCAAGATCAAATTAATGCCACCATTGCAGACTTCTACCAAAATCTCCTTACCTCGGGTAGCCCTAGCAATTTTGAGGAGGTTATTGAAACTATTCCACATGTTGTAACTGATGAGATGAATGGTACGCTTATGGCTGAATTCAATATTGAGGAAGTGGAGATTGCTCTGAAGCAGATGGCACCCCTAAAAGCCCCCGGTCTGGATGGTATGTCTCCTTTCTTTTATCAAAGTTATTGGTCCTTACTTGGGTCTGATGTGTCCACCACTATTTTACACTATCTCAATTCATGTTCTCTCCCCCAAGCCCTTTGCCATTCTTTTATTACATTGATTTCTAAGGTAAAGGATCCCACATATGTCTCTGAGTTTAGACCTATTAGCTTGAGTAATGTTTTGTATCGTATCTTTGCTAAGGTTCTTACTAATCGCTTGCAAGCTATTATGCCTAATCTTATTTCAGAGCATCAAAGTGCATTCTTGTCTGATAGTTTGATTTCAGATAATATGTTGGTGGCATTTGAGACTTTACATTATATGCGGAATCACAATAAGGGGAAATCTGGCTTTATGGCTTTGAAGCTTGATATGAGCAAGGCATATGATAGGGTGGAGTGGGAGTACATGGAGAGAGTGATGATAAAGATGGGTTTTCATTCTAGGTGGATACAATCGATGATGATGTGTATCACTACAGCCTCTTACTCGATACTAATTAATGGGGAGCCCCTTGGGCGTATCACTCCAACACGGGGTCTGCGCCAAGGAGATCCATTGTCCCCTTATTTTTTCCTCATGTGTACTGAAGGTCTCCATGGTTTAATTAGTAACGCAGCCCGCAATGGTGACATTCGGGGTGTCTTTCTTTGCCGGAATGGACCTAAAATCACTCGTCTATTTTTTGCTGATGATAGCCTAATATTCTACAGAGCTAGAGAGGAATGTCAAAGCTTACTTGAGGTGTTGGCCACGTACGAGAGAGCTTCTGGGCAGCAAATCAACCGTACTAAGACCACTATTTTCTTCAGTAAATCCACCAATGCAGACACTCAAACAATGATTCAAAACTTGTTGGGTGTTAATGTTGTTCGGCACTATGAGAAATATCTTGGTCTTCCATCACTAGTTGGCCGTAATAAAAAGGAAAGTTTCACCTACATCAAGCAGCAAGTATGGAAGAGGATTCAAGGGTGGGAGGGTAAGTTACTCAGTCAGGCAGGTCGAGAGATATTAATTAAGGTGGTGGCGCAATCCCTCCCAACTTACACTATGGCATGCTTCAAACTTCCTACATCACTTTGTCATGAACTTGAGAGCATGATTTGTAGATTTTTTTGGGGGGCAAAAGGGTGATAATAGGAAGATTCACTGGGTGAAGTGGTCGAAACTTTGTAAGCCTAAGACACAGGGAGGTATGGGGTTCAAAGATTTATCTTTATTCAATGATGCGCTCTTGGCCAAACAAACTTGGCGCTTGCTCCATGACAAGTCATCTTTATTCTACATGTGTTCAAGGCAAAATTCTTCCCTAATACCTCAGTTATGGAGGCCAAAATTCCAACCAACTCCTCATATGCTTGGAAGAATATTATAAAGGGTAGGAATGTGATCGAACGAGGAGCAAAATGGAGGATTGGGTCAGGCAAGTCTGTTCCTATTTGGGGTGAGAATTGGCTGCCCAACTCATGTCACCCCAAGGTCTTATCACCACTGGCTGAAGGGAGGGGAGTGTGTTTGGTGGCTAATTTAATTGATCCGGACATTAAGGAGTGGAAGGCAAATGTCATTGATAATTTATTCTATGATTTTGAAGCAGCTCTTATAAAAAATATGCCTCTCTACAGATCCATACAGGATGACGTCCTGATTTGGCCGTTTAACCCCGATGGAGTCTATTTTGTCAAATCTGGATACAAGTATCTACATGAGTAGCAACAACACGGCCTGCCTGGGCCATCAGACAATTCGGTGCTCACGCCTCTTTGGAAGAAAATTTGGGGGCTTCAAGTTCCAAATAAAGTCAAGCACCTGGCTTGGAAGGCTTGTAAGGATGCATTGCCAACCAAGACTAATCTGATCCGCAGAAAGTTCATTAATGAGGGCTGCTGTGACGTTTGCAAATTACACCAGGAGGATGTTGTTCATGCTTTGTTCCTCTGCCCTGCTTTGCAACTCGTTTGGAGGTCTTGGGCTCATTGGAATCACAGCACACTTTAGGCATGCTCCTCTTTCATTGATATTTTTGAGCTTATTTTTGCAGGTAATAGGGAGCCCGAACTTTTTGCTGTTGTGCTATGGACACTATGGAATAAAAGGAATAATTTGCGCTTGGGCAAGCCTGCACTCTACCTCGGTCAGGTGATTGATTTTGCTCAAGATCGAATCCTGGAGAGAGCTTCTTGCAGTGATGGTTTTCACCAACCCCGACCCCATTAGGCAGCAGCTTGGCAGGCACCGGTTCAAGATGCTTATAAAGTCAACTTCGATTGCGCAATTTTTACAAAAGAGAGACTTGCTAGCTTGGGACTTGTGATCTGTAACGACCATGGACTGATCATGGCTTCTCTTACTTAGCAAATACCTCTACCTGGTTCAGTTATAGAGGTGGAAGTCTTGGCTGCGCGGAAAGCATTGGAGCTTACACTTGATCTTGGCTTTGACAATATCACTCTTGAAGGGGACTCTGAAGTTTTAATCAACTCTTTAGTGAAGGGCGGCAATTCTCTGGCTCACTATGGTCATTTAATTGCAGACATTCATATGCTCATGGCTCGGTTTTCATTGCTTGGTTTATCTCATGTTAGGAGACATTGTAATAATTTGGCACATGCCTTAGCTCGACGGGCATCCTCTACCCTTGATTTGTCCATCTGGATGGAAGAATTACCACCAGACCTTAACTCTGTATACATGGCTGATTTGAGTGGCCTATGCTAATAATATTTTGTTGTCTTGATTCTCAAAAAAAAAAAAAATTATCCTTCGTCTTCTGTCCCCTTGTCTCTTTCGTTTGACTATTTTCCCTCTCTCATTTCCATTTGTTTTTACTGTTTTTATTCATGAGAGTTGTGAAACACAACACAACACTACCAAAAAAGTTTCTTAGGGCGAGATTGGTACACTATAAAAATGATTATAGTATAATAAAAATAAGTATTACAAGAAACAAAAGATGCTGGAATAGAATAATAATTCCTATACATTCGTTTGGTGATAATAGATAAATAAAGTGAAATGACATCATATTTAGCCAATTTCACAAAATTAACACCATTTTTACAATATTATATATTTACACATTTGGATTAGGCTTTGAATTAATTTTCAATTTCTTATGACATATTGGAGTTTCTCATTTCAAAAATATCAAACTTAAAAAAAAAAAAAGAAAAAAAAAAAAAAAAAGAAGAAGAAGAAGAAGAAGGAACCTATAATTTTGCGACGTGACTACGTTATAATTTTGCGACGTTTTAATCTCATTTTCGCAATTCGCACCATAGAAAGAAAGTGATGCTGGGAATAGTTGAGTATTTTATCCTTTTGTATTTAGTTTAAAATGATAATTAATAGTTAAAAAAATGAAAACTATCGATCTAGAATTGGGTCTATTAGCCAAAAATTAAAGTTAGGTCTCTTCCTTTTGGTACTAAAAGGAATAATAGAAAAATTAATAAAAGAAATCTCATCAATTAAGAACAAAGGCAAGAAAAAAAAAGGTTGAAACTCTCTCAAAAGAAAAAAAAAAAAAAAAAAAAAAAAATAAAAGAAGAACAAAGGCAAGAAAGACTACATAATGAGTAGAGAATAAATGAGTTAAAAAATATATATTCTTATTGAGAGAGAGGGAGAGAGGGTATAGACGTTTTTAGAACTTAAATTTGTATAAGTTAAGGAATATCAATTACTTTTCATTTTTAAAGAATAACTATTAATTTCTAAGGAATAACTATTCATTGTAGATTCTCAAAAAAAAAAAAAAATTATTGTAATGAAAACACAATCAAACAATTGAATGGTTATTATTGATGAATAGCCACTCTATTATGAGGTCTATTACAGTTTACTAAACCTATCTTTAGTTTGACCAATTTGATTATAGATATTATAAATATATTCCTAATTTTCATATTTAGTTAGATTTATTATTATTATTATTATTTTTTTTTTTTTTGCATATGTGATGGTAAAATATTAGTATTATTAATTTAAAATTTTACTAATTTGTAACAAAAATTCCTTATATATGCTTTTAATCTTTTTCATTAAATAAAAATAATATATAGATGATGTACCCAAATATAAGATACATAAAATAAAAATCAATTTACAATCCGAATCATATTTTGACAACTTTATTTTTATGAATACTTAAACAATCTATTAATTTAATTGTAATTTGTGGAAATTAAATTTCTTGACTTGAATGGTTGTCACTTGTTAGTTCTATTAATCTTACAATAGTTTTTTTTTTTAGAAGGTTTTTTTTTTTTTTTTTTGAGGGGTTTTTTTTTTGAGAAGCTCTTACAATAGTTTCACTCAAGAAAGAAAAAAAAAAAACCACCTATTAATTTGGATTGTTATTTTATTTATTTTCATTTTCATTTTATTTGTTTTAATATTTTTGACTTGGCTCATTATAAGTCCAAAATTAAGGGTTGTTATTGGATAGTCCAGGAGTATACTACATCCCTCTCACATAGAGGGAGACTCACTATGGGGCACGCTTCTATATAAGAGAGATGAAGTACACTTTTAGATTACTCAATAATTCTCCCAAAAGTAATGACCCTATTTTTGGGTAATTTCTATTGGAACCCAAATATAGCCCGAACCTTAGAGGATCAGTGGATTCAATTCAAACTTTAACATGCTCTTTTTTTTTTTTTTTTTTTTTTTTTTGAGAAGATGAACATGATCTAAATAACCAAGTGCCAAGATTACAAAATTAAGTTCATGCACACTCCACCATTATCCTCATCTTCACTCATATCTATATGACAAAGTTATCTTCTTCTTTTTTTTTTTCTTTTTTTTTTTTGATGAATTCTATGTGACAAAGTTATCATGTAGCGATGGATTGGAGACTGCATTTTCTTTTTCTTTGAAGAATTCTATTGCCTTTTTTTTATTTTTTATTTTTTACTTGATCCCGATGTGTGTTTAGTTTTATTGGATGTCGTTACTCGAGACGGTTTGGTTTATCTAGGTAAGCTGAAGGGCGTGGTTAGCTTTTAGTGGATGTGGTTGCAATTTTTTGCCGTTATTTTCGAGCAATACTGCATAAAATTCTATTATTTATTTTAATAAAAAAAAAAGAAAACAAAAAGGTATTAGTGAATTATTGAATAAAATTTTATTAATCTCATCAATGTACAAATCAAATTCTTAACTAAAAAACACGATACCAGGTCATTCTTATCAAAACTTAATAAATAAATAAAATATATATATATATATATATATATTTATATAAATAGGCATTTGTTACCATGTGCCCTTAGGCACACGTTTATGCCAATGATAGTGGTGGCCCCTTTGCATAGAAACTTGAAATAAGCTAAAAAGTGGTTCTTTTTTTATCTTGCCAGCAATCTTTTGATATGGCCGGATCTAACAAAACAAAATTACTCTGTTGTTCTCAAATTTTTTTAACAAGACAAAAATGTTCTTTTTGCAATTTCCCTTCATTTCCTATTTCATCTCCCCCAATACTTACTTTATCAATATTTACTTTTTCTTCTCCTCTACTTTACCAATATCATAGAAAAAACTAAAAGAAGAGTTCAATGTTCAACAAAAAAAAAAAAGAAAGAAAGAAGAGTGCAATGAATGATTAAAGAATGTCTACAAGAATATAGTATTCAAGAAATTATAAATAAGTTACATATATTTCTTTTGTTCTTAATTTATTTTTCAAATATATTGAAATATGATGTTAATATTTATTTATCATTTTTGTTATATTATTTTAGAATCAATGGATGAGAATTTTGTTGCAAGTGAGATTCATCAATTAGTTCCAATGAGTTGGTTTGACTTAAATGAATTACCTCAAGAATGTATACTATTTTATTTTATTTATAGTTTATATTTCATTTATAATTGAATATGATGTTGATTTTTTTTTTTTTTTTTTTACAACATAGAACAAATGAATGATATTGTTATTGCAAGTGAGATTTATCAAAGTGTTTCAAGGAATTGTGTTGACTTAAATGAGCTTCCAAGTGATGGAGAAAATAATGACATTTGTGGGGAGGAAATAGTGGTTTGGAATGAATATCCAATGGAAGAAATAGGAATTATTGAAGAAAAGGAAGATATTAATTCAATAGAAAATGAGTTTGGACCTTTTGTTGGTCAATGTTTTCTTAGTGAAGAAGAGGCTTTCATTTTCTATAAAAATTATGTAAATCGATATGGTTTTACAATTTGAAAAGGTCGTTTTGTCACAAAAAATGGAGAAAATGTAAGACGTGATTTCTTTTGTCATTGAGAATGTAGACAACAATTAAAAATAGTGGATTCATCTAAGGAGCAACGAAATAGGATATCTACAGTATGTGAATGCAAAGCTCATCTAAGAATCACATTGCAAAAGTCATTTGAAATTTTTCCACGAGAATGGCATGTCACTAAGTTTGTTATAGATCACAATCATGAAATGTTGTTCCATTCGGAAGTGAGATTTCTTCCGGCCAATCCAGTTATCACTAAAGAAGATAAAGATCGCATTCTCTTATTAAAAAAGGGTGAACTTTCAGTTAGTCAAATAATATGCGTTATGGAGCTTAAGAAAGGTGTGAAGCATGGAGATCTTCCATTTTTTAAAAGAGATATCCACAACCTTTATGTGAAAATGAGAAGGATGCATGCAATGAATGATGCTATGGGTCTCTTACAATTGTGCAAAGTTGCTAAGGAAAAGAATTCTAAGTTTCAATATGCATATACAACTGATGAAGAGAGTAGGTTGGAGAATATTTTTTGGATGATTACTCCTTGTTTTGATTGGTACCAAAAGTATGGAGATGTGGTTATTTTTTATACTACTTACAAAGTAAATGCATATGACATGCATTTTGGTATTTTTGTTGGTATCAATAATCATGGAAAGAAATCTCTTTGGTTGTGCACTTCTTCAAAACTAAACAACTAGTGCATTTCAATAGTTAATGAAGGTACGTAAATTATTTAATTATCTTGTAAGGTTGGGCAATTACTTTTCGATTTTATTTTATTAATTAGTAGTTTAATAGTATATATCCTTCTATATTTTTTCATGTGCTAATAACTTTGTATTTGATTAATGGACTTTTGCAAATTTAATGAAGAAGCCACCTAAGGCAATTTTAACAGACCAAGATCCATGGATTACAGAGGCAACATCAAAAGAATTGCCATCCACAAAACATGCTTTTTGTACATGGCACATTATTGCTAAATTTAGTGGTTGGTTTACGACAATTCTTTGTAGTCAATATTCAAATTGGTGCATAGATTTCTACAAGCTATATAAGTTAGACTCATGAAAAAATTGAGCATCAATGGTCTCAAGTTATGGCAAAATATGACATGCTTACTAACAAGCATGTAAGTGGTTTATATCAAATCAAGCAGTTTTGGGTATCGTGTTACCTTCATGGCTATTTTTTTGTGAGAATGACAACAACTGGAAGATCCGTATAAATGTATTTATTAAACAATTTGTTAGTTCCCACATAAACTTGACCCACTTTATTGAACAAGTAAGTCATTATTTATTGTTGCTTTTCTTTTATTGTAGAATTTGATTTATTTTTTTATTTGTTAATATTTATAGTCCCTATGTGTCTTTAAATTATTTACAATTTGTAATTTTAGGTTGACCTTGCCATTGAAGATATTAAGCAAACACAATCACATGATACAATGTTGAAGAAATATAGAGGTTCTTCTTTAAGAACATTGTCACTGATAAAAGAACAAGCACATAGTGTGTTGACACCCTATGCTTTCAAAAATTTTCAAGAGGAGTTTGGAAGAGCCACATAATATTCGATGCTTCAAGAAAACGGTATTGAATTTTGTGTTGCAATATTATGAAGAAAAAACTAGTCAAAAGCACTTGATCTTATGGGATGGTGAAATGACTAGTTGTAGTTACAAGAATTTTGAATTTTGGGGTATACTTTGTTATCACATACTTAGTGTATTCATTCACAAAGATTGTTACCAAATTCCATCTTTGTATCTTCCATCACGTTGGTGTCACGAAGCATTATTAGGTGGAAAAGAATTGATAGTGTTAAGTGATGAAAATTTAGTGGACGAATAAAATATGGTTGATGCTAATGCTAATGATGCCATTGATGGAGATAGTTTTGTTCGTTGTCCTCCGATCTCAAAGACGAAAGGTTGCCCAAAGCAAAAAAGAATGAAAGGTGGAAAAGAATTGGGAAAGCAAAAGAGAACTTGTGGGTTTTGTAAGCATATTGGCCGTAACATCTCTACATATCCGGAGAAGGAGAAGGAAAACTCAACTTCCTCAAATGGTGCAAAGAAAATGAAAAATTGTACTTCAATAGATATGGGATTGAACCCAATATTTTATTTGAAATGTTAGGTCTTTTGCTTAAAAAATCACCAATATGATGTTTGCGAACTTTTTTTATTTTTGTTGGTGTTATATTATCATTTTGACAATATTATGCCAATGAATATCATGCATTCTTGAAAAAATAGGAAATTTTGCCATAGAATTAATAGTATTTCACTAAAATTGAAATCTAATGTCCCCTATCATATCATGTATTATGACACTTTTTCAATCCAAAGCAAATTGGTTTTCTCATGACATTTGAAACACAAAATAGCGAGGTACTATTTTTAAACTTAAAATAATTTTAAAAATTAATATTTATGTTTTATTGTCTTAGGACACTAAATCTCTAACACCTCTAACTCACTACTAATCAATAAAATATTTTTATTTCTTTCATTTTGGATTTTATTATTTTTACTATTTAAATAAAAAAAATGTTGACTCCATGTAAAACCCTAAATTTATGAGGAAATATAGCGGGGCACCAACACAATCCCACCAATTCACACGGGTTTGTCCCAACAAAAAGTTGGTGGACTGAGAGTGGGGCCTCTCACATACTTACTTTGATAAGGCTAGTGGTACAGGACTAGGAAAAAAAAATGCAATGTCTCAAGCTCATGCCATCACATATACAAATAAAAATTGCGGACTCAAAAGGAATTGGTCATTGTTGCAAGAAACAAGATTTTATTGTCATGATACTTATTGACCTCATATCATCTTGAAATGTTACAAGCATAGAGGTTATAAGAAGAAAATGTAATGCAAATGTGTATTTGTCAAAATTCACACTCAATAAAAACTTGAAATTTGAAGATTTTATTGATGTGATCTTTATTTTTCTTAAATGTGTGATAAAAAGCTAAAAGTTAGTTTATTTTCAAAAATTTTAAAGTTAGATTATTTGCATAAAGCAAAAAGAAAGTTTGTTTAAAGCAAAATCCAAACACATAATTGATATCAAAATTTTTTTAAAAAGGGTAAATTGTAAATTACACTCTTAAAGTTTTGGGTGTTTGAATTTTACATCCCGACGCTTCAAAATTTAGATTTTACCTCTTAAATTTTAGGGGTGTTTGGATTTTACTTTCTAAAGTTTTGAGGTATTTGGATTTTACACCCCAAAGTTTCTAAATTTAAGGGTGTAAAATTCAAACACCCCTAAACCTCTTGAGGTTAAATCTAAATTCTAAAACATCAAAGTATAAAATTTAAACACTCTCAAAATTTAGGGGTATAATTTGCAATTTACTAAAAAAAAAAAAGTCAAACTAATTTTGATATCAAAATAGGCTAAAGTGCAAACTACACCCTTAATGCTTGGGTGTTTTTGGATTTTACATTCTAAAGTTTTAGAATTTTGATTTCACCTCTTGAAGATATATGTTGTTTGCATCAGTAGCCTTTTTATTTATACTTTTCCACTAAGTGCCACAAAATAATATTACACGTGTTTAGTTTGTCCAATAAAATAATGTCACATGGCAGAATAAAATGACGTGAATAATAAACACAATTGATACTTATAATAAATTTCATAATAAATTTAATTTTTCACAAATACTTATAATAAATTTCACAATAAATTTCATTATGGTTAAAATAATTAACTATAATAAATATACTTAAATAATTTCACAAACACTTATAAAAAGTTGCATTGGTAGCATTATTTAGGCCTTGTTTGTTTGGTTTATTATTATTATTATTATTATTATTATTATTATTATTATTATTATTATCACTCATCACTCCTCACTCAATTTTCATCACTCATTACTTAAAATACCCCAATTCCCTACACCCCACCCATTTGGCACTATCACTCAACTTGTCATCACTCAAATTTTGTTTGTGGGCCCCACGGATTGACTTGGTGTAGCTTTTACTTTTTTTTAAAAAAAATATTTTTTTTCGTTCCACCCCTACTACCCAAACTCACCGAACCTAGTGAAAAAAAAAAATCCAAAAACACACCGAACACAGTAGAAAAAAAAATGTCAAAAGTTGCAGCTGGTGGGTCCATGCATGTGGGTTTCATTAAGGAAATGTCATTAGAAACTGAGTTTTGGAAATTGAAAACACTTAAAATGTGTTTTCAGTTTCCATAACCCATCACTTAAAAATTAGAGAATTGAGTAATGGAAACAAAAACCAAACTAGACTTCTCAGCAATGGGTACCACCATTTTTAAGTTATGAGTGATAAAAACAGAGTTATAAGCGATGGAAACACAACAACCAAACACCCTATTAGGGGTTGCTTGGATGACTTGTTTCCATAACTCAATTCTCAGTTTTCATAACTCATAACTCAAAAATAGTGGGACCCATAGCAAGAAGTCTGTTTGGGAGCACCATAACTCTATTTCCATCACTCAATTCTCTGATTTTTGAGTGATGAGTTATGAAAACTGAAAACACATTTTAGGTGTTTTTAGTTTCCATAACTTAGTTTTTAATGCCATTTTCGTAATTAAACCTACAATTTTTTACTTTTTAGCTGCATTCTTTAACTTTTTTATTTTTTATTATTATTATTTTTTTAAACAACTCATTTGCCGCATTCTTTGACTTTTGTGTTTTTTTTTTTTTGAAACAAAATAATTGAGTGATCGAGTGTGTTTGGGTGGGTTTAGGGAAATTTGGGTATTTTAAGTGATGAGTGATGAGTAATGAGTGACGAAAATTAAGTGAGGAGTGATGAGTGATGAAAAAAAAAAAAAAAAAAAACTAAACAGGGCCTTAGTTTTCATAACTTATAACTCTGTTTTCATAACTCATAACTCAAAAATGGTGGGACCCATAGCGAGAAGTTCGTTTAGGAGCATCATAACTTTGTTTCCATCACTCAATTCTCTGATTTTTGAATGATGAGTTATAGAAACTGAAAATACATTTTAGGTGTTTTCATAACTCAGTTTTCAATGGCATTTTTGTAATTACACCCACAATTATAACTTTTTAGCAGCAATGTTTGACTTTTTTTTATTTATTTATTATTTTTTTTGAAACACCTTTGTTGCATCAAATCAGCCGCAATCTTTGACTTTTTTTTTTTTTTTTTTTTGAAACAAAAGAACTGAGTGATGAGTGCGTTTGGATGGGTTTGGAGAAATTATGGTATTTTAAGTGATGAGTGATAAATAATGAGTGACAAAAATTAAGTGAGGAGTGATGAGTAATGAAAAAAAAAACCAAGCAGGGCCTTAGACTTTTTGAAAAAATATAAATTGTTAAATGCTTTTCTCATGTTCCCATAAAAGTCATTCATGTCTTGTGAAAAAGCAAAACAAAATTAATAAACTATTTTCTTAGAGCATATATTAACCGAATTTATAAAAAAATATATCCATTAATATATGTTTTTTATTTGTTAACGAGTTAGTTATTATTTTTTTGACATGTCTTTTACTTATTGAGTAAAGTTATAATCACAAATTATTTTATAATATTTTTACAAAATATCGATATGGTTCATCTCTTATTAGTTTTTATTTAGACCAATTATTAATATTATTTTTTTATTTATCAATAATCACTTTAACCATTTTTAAAATTTTTTATAAAATAATTTGTATCTTGGATTATTCTTACTTGATGTATATTGAGACGCTTACATTGAATTGATACCAACACTGTTCTTCTCTGACTTTTCGTTTCACCTTTGAAATGGTCAAAATGAAACTCAAACTTTTTTTTCTCCTTTCCAGTCTCCAAATGTTAAAGTCAAACATAGAAGAAATGGTCAATTCAATCACAAAATTACTTTATTAAATTCATTTTTAATTCATAAAAAAACCAAATATAAACTTTTTTTTTAAGAAAGAAATTAAATATAAACCTGAGTCCACCAGGACATGACTTGTTAAATTTTTAGAAGTTTATCTATTAATTTTAGAATGTTTTACTATTTAATAGAAGAATCATAAAAAGTTACAATAATTTAGGTCCCATTTGGTAGAGTTGTTAAATAATTAATTTTTAATTTTTAAACAATATTATACACTTTTTCACATTTTTTTCACTTATACATATTTCAAAAAATTACCAAAAATATATATATATATATATATATATATATTAAATTTCCGTGGCATTACCATTTTAGAGTATGGCCGTTTGAGAGTTTGAGTAATATATATATATATATATATATATATATATATATGAATGATAACGAGATGCTTGTGATATGTCAGGTAAATGATAATGCATTACGTGTGAATCGTGTCAAGGACAACTTTAATATTCTCTTGACTGTTTCTTTGAACTTGTAATGCAGCCGGTTGGACTTTTCAATTCAAACTTCAAAGTCTGCACAGGAAATTGTCCTCTGGGTTCTGAGACGTTCCCGTCGATCGATACCCAACAAATTAAAAGGTATATAATCAGCTACTGGTGGACGCCTTTCTGATTCAGTTTTGGTTTGAAACGTTAGAAGTTAAAAGCTGTACAATTACAATCATTTCTTTCTTTTACTTATGCAGAGGTCAAGAGTCTCAGCCATCAATTTGTTGTATTTATATCTTTCAATTAACAACAAGACCCTTCAAGCTTCTTCATTTGCAGTAGCATCCCCACCCCTTCCAAAGAGGCCTTGCCTTGGTATGTCATATCATCCTCATGCTTAAAGGTCCATTTGGTAAATGTGTTTAAATATATATATATATATATATATTTAGTTTTTAAATAATATTACGTGTATTTTTATACATTTTTTCATCAACACTTATTTAAAAAAAAATTGTTGTTTAAACACACGTATTAAGCGGACCCTATGTCTTCATACAAATATTACCTATGCTATGGTTTTTTTTTTTTTTAATAGTTACAACAATTAAGAAGAGAAGATTTAAAGCTCAAACTTGGTTCTCTTTAAAATGAGAACTCTTGCTTAGTTAGAGTTTGGTCATAGTTTGACCCTTCAAGGCTTAAAATGAAAACTTTAACAATGTATAGAATATAAATAATAGAAGTAAATATTGATCTCATTATTGTTTATATGTTTGAAAGGAAATTAATGCAATAGATAGTAAGTTTGTCTGCGAGTTGGATGGAAAGTAATGGAAATATCTTTTATAAAAACATTACTATTAACTCATTTCTATCTATATCTATATAAAAAGTGTGAATAATGAGCAGTTTTGTTGAGTTACTTGGATAGTGGTTTTGTCGAGTCACTAAAATCAAATTAGGGCTGTTTTTGTGAATGATTTTATCATTTTATGAGAAATACTATTTTGTATTTTGAGAAAATTAAGCTTTACAAAACGTGTTAGGAGTATTTGGTCTTTTCGGTTGTTTTGCAAGCTCAGCTACAATAAATTTGAAAGAGACGCAACAAACTACCTTCTCGATTCTCAAAAAAAAAAAAGAAAAAAAAGAAAGACTACCTCTTCCTCTCATATAAAGTTTTTTTATTAACTACACGCATTCCTTTACTAGTGGGAAATCCTACAACTTATCTTCAAATACACACACACACACACACACACACACACACACACATATATATATATATATATATATATTATATCCACTTGTTAATTTTATTATTATTTATTTCTCTATCTCTCTGAAAGTTTGATGCAAATAAGGAATTTTTATTCTACATCTTTCAACTTTATATACTCATTAAATTATGGTCATTGAATAAAAAAGTCATATATTATGTAATATATTAAAGTAAAAGTTGAGAGAAAATTCAATTTAAAATATGAATTAGATTTTTTTTAGAATCAAATTAAATTTTAATTGAACTCTAATTTTGTGCCAAGTGTCATTTGAATTGTCATATATTGATGCCATGTGTCCTTGCCGAATAATTTCATGTTAAGAGTACTTTCAATAATACTCTAATTTTATTTTAGTTATATTTACAGAAAATCATTCATCTAAACCTTGAAAGAGAAAGGTTGAATTCAATTTTTTTAATCTTTTATATAATAATATAAATATATACAATCCGTTACTAGATAGAAAGTTTTGTGTACATAATTATGGTTATATTTAATTATACTTATGCATATATACGGTCTAAGCTAGTTCTTAGTAAGTGAGAAATATGCATTTAAGAGGGGAAAAAAAAAAAAAAAACGAAAGGGTTACTGTGGAAATTTTAAAATAATAATTGATGATGCACAACAAATCAGTAGGCTGGACACTTCGGATTTCTACGGCGGCGATGACAATCTACTTGAAAATCTGGAAAGATAGACAACACAGTCAGAGGTGACCGGGGTGTACCGGCCAGAAACCCTCCGATGGCAAAGTCAGTGTCTTCTTTAAACTTTGGAAGTCCAAAACACTTGGAAAATATTCCGTACCTTTTTATTTGGTGATCGTTGTTCTTATATAGTCCACGCCATGAGCAGTTACTCGCTTCATAACTTCTCCTACATTGGAGGATGCCGGAAGGTTCGTAAGTAACTTCCATAACTGCCATGGAAGTTACTTTATTAAGCCGTATGTTCTGTAACCGTCATTGGAGGTGGCTTCACGGCAATGCCTTGGTTACAAATGCGTTATGGAACAAGTATATAAACTTCGTCCAGGGAATCTCTGCGATGGCCACGTTTGAGGTCGTGACAGTCCGTCCAAGGGTCTTCGTCCACGGACGAGTCTACCGTGGACGAATCTACTGTGGACGAATCTACTGTGGACGAATCTACTGGGTCATGGGTCAAGGTATTTCTCTTCTTCTATGGACGACCCCTATGGACGAGTATGGAGTAGGGTGTTTTTCAGGACACCATCAGTTGCCCCCAGTCCGTGGGTCGTCTAGGAAGATGTATGGTGTTGTCCCTTGGACGCTTGTGTAAACACTCCACATTTTAACTTGTTACGTGTCACGATCTTAGTAGCGGAGATTCACGTCGACTCATTTTTCGAGGAGTGTGCCACGTGTCAGCTTATGACTGGTTGTGACGTTTCAGGTACTAAAGTCTTCGCCTATAAATAGTACAATTCCTGAGCTACCCTCTCATTTCTGAAAATTTTCTTCACTGACACTCCTCGTCTTAGCGCCTCGTCTAGAAGTTTTCCGCGTCCATAGTCATCTAGATCCAGGTATTCTCCTTATTCTCGTCCTTAGGGTTCAACTTAAAAAATGTCTGAAGTTATCCTCTCCTCGTCTAGCAACAGTGTTGAGAAAGCCATAGACGAGTTCCATGATCCCAGTAGTTTTAGTGGGTCGAGTAACAGTAGTAGTAACAGTAGCAGTGATGGAAATACCTCAGACGAGTATACGTCTGGGGTCCCTGGAGTTCCTTTAGAGGTTCTCCAGGAACAGCTTATGACGAGGACTGAGTCCGGGTCAAGGGCAGGTACCAGTGCTCCCTCGTCTATCGTTCAAGACGATGAGGAGGTTGTTTACAGCTGTGCCTTAGATATCCCGTCTAGGACTGATACCAAAAGGTTAGAATCTTTGAAATCGTGGTATCAAATCCCAGATGACTTAAACCCTAGGTTACCCGTCCGTGGGGAGTGGTGTTGCCAACCCCATTTTGGAGTTGGTATTTATGAGGCTTACCTTTTGGGAGGCTTGAGGTTGCCTCTTAACGCCTTTGCTAGGGAATTGCTTTCTAGGTTAGGTTTGGCCATCTGCCAATTTAACCCCAATGCATGGAGACTGATTGTCTCTATGCAAGTCTTATGGAGGGAGGTGTTTGGGGGGAATCGTCCTCTCACTGTGGACGAGTTCCTCTTTTGCTACAAGCCCTCCGAGATCAATCAATCCCTGGGCTTTCATCAATTTACAGCTAGGGGGGCTGATTACAGGTTGATCCAGTCCTTGGTTACTTCTGATAGGAACTGGAAGACGGAGTTCTTCTTCGTCTCTAGCCCTTGGGCTGGGAAACCAAGTGAAGTTGGTAGGGATCCCTTTGGTCCCTACACAGGAGAGTTAGGGAACCTTCGTCCTGAAGGTACGTTTAAGGTTGTCCGTCCTGAGATGTTTATATGTTTCATTTATTTATTCTCGTCTAACGCTCTTCTCTCTTTTTTTTTTTTTTTTTTTTTTTTTTTTTTTTTTTTTTTTAGGCGTCAGACGACCTCACCTGAGCAGGTTTTACATTGAACGAGTTCAAAAGGCTCGTCTGTACACCGATAGAACGTTCCACTCTTTGGTGAGCTTAAGACGCCTTGCAGCGTGGGGCTTAGGTCCAGAGCCATCCCCTGAAGCCGTCGCTCACGAACGTACCGTCCGTAGACGTAAGTATTTACTTGCTTTTTACTTTGTTTATTTCTTGTTCTTATTCACCATCTTCTTCCATTCTTGTAGGAATGGCAACAATGAATCAAAATAAGGGTAAGGAGGTGGTGGACGAGGTGGCTGGGCAAGGTGCTCGATCCCAACCTCGTCCATTAGTTGGTGACAAAAGGAAGTCCGTGTCAAAGGGGGTTGACCTGGGGAGGCTTCCAAGTCGTCGGAAAGAGAAAAGGGCCAAGCATGGGTCGTCGAAATCTGGTGCCGTCGAATCCGGTTCTGTACCCATTGTCCAGCAGACTCCCGTCCACATTGTGGACGACGAGCTCTTGGATCCTCCGTCTGTGCATGTGCCGTCCACAGTCCAAGCGCCTGTTTCACCCCTACCCTCTAGCCAAGTCACTTTGAACCTTCTTGGAGATGAAGATTTAGCTTGGGAGAGGTTCGAGAGGGTTGTCACTGATCAGGACGTGGAGGCCTGCTACAACATGTCCTTGAAGGATTTTGAGCACTCTGGTGTTCACGATCTTTTCAAGGTGAGTTTTTTTTTATCTCGTCTTCTTTTTTTTTTTTTCTATCCATACACGTCTAAAAGCAAATCTTGTGCAGGCCATGTCTAAGTTCATTGCCGCGTCCAGGCAAGCGACGGAATTAGACAAGACGAGGATCCTGCTGGAGAGGAGGATACAGGAAGTTAAGGACGAGAGCAAGAGGTGGGCTGAAGTGGCGGCCAAGGCTAAGGACGAAGTAAAGGAGTTGCAGGTCCATATGGACGAGCTTAAAACTGAGGCCATAGAGAAGGACACTCGTCTTGAGAATCTCCAGAAAAGGAATGACGAGCTGAGTGGTCTTCTTGAAACGGCTAAGGGAGACGCAGTTGCACAGTTCAAGGCGTCCAAAGAGTACACCGATTCTTTGGACACGAACTACGCAGCTGGGTTTGAGGATTTTAGATTGGACGCCATGGAGACCTTCCCCAGCCTTGACTTCAGCTCGATAAAACTCAACCTTGGTGGTGCTACTTCGAGCTCTCTTCTCCAGACGAGCTCTGAAGATATCAATATTGAGGACGACGCCACTACTCGTCCTGTTCAAGACGGCCCTAGTGTTGATCCCTCCCCGTGAAGACTTAGTTTTAATAGTAGTCTTTTATGTATTTTTTTTGATTTAGTCTATTTGCTCAAAACCTTTGAATGTAATATGAGTACAATTTCTTCGTCCAAAGTTTTAGGACCAGGACGAGGCTTTTAAACAGCTGTTTATTTCTCCTGAGGGTTTTTGGACGGGTTGTCCACCCTTATTATTTGATGAATGAATGTTTCATTTACTTTTTGTATAGACGAACTGTTTTTGCATTCCAATTATGTTTTGATCGGTCCATCATAGGTATTTGTTCACCTTTTAGCTTATAAAGTGAACTTTATTCACCCGTCTATGAGTGTTGACTTCAACATTGTTCCTTCGCCCTTTTTTGTTGGACGAGAGTTTGCCTATGGACGAGTTAAACTTTATTCACCCGTCTATGAGTGTTGACTTCAACATTGTTCCTTCGCCCCCTTTTGTTGGACGAGAGTTTGCCTATGGACGAGTTTTCAGTTTGTGCTTAATAAAAATAGATTTTCATTTACTCGTCCAAACTTTGGCTGTTGATATGTTTTGGATTGTGCGTTTCCTCGTCCATGGTCGGGTTGGGTTATCCCTCGTCCATGGTTGGAATAACACATTGTGGCATCAATTCGTCTACTGGAAGAACGTGCCTTATTATTGCTTTATCCTGTTTTAAAGGAAAGCTTATGGACGATACATCCTTGCGTCCAAGGATTTTCCTCGTCGTTGGTTCATTTTCACACATACTTAGATATATTTTAACATACATCACATATATGCTATAAATGTAAATATTCGTCCATAGGAATGGCACATGTTTGAGAGCTTTTGAGAGCTAGTGCCTTTAGGGAATTACAAACGTATTAACACAGTTCATAAGTAGTACACGTCTAAAACATTAGTAGTAAGCATTTATTAGAAAACTACTTCGACACATCCATGACGTCTGATGCTCGTCCATGGTTTTTATTGATAGTATCTTCTCAGATGTTCAACGTTCCAGGGGTGCTCTAGCTTCCGTCCGTCCAGAGCTTCCAAATAGTAGGATCCTTGCCTCTTACAATTAATAACCCTGTAGGGTCCTTCCCAATTTGGCCCCAGCTTGCCATGAGCAGGGTTTTTGGTGGCCAAGGAAACCTTCTTTAGGACGAGGTCCCCTATGTCGAACCGTCTGGGCTTGACCATAGTATCATAGTGCTTGGCCATCAAGTTTTTATACCTTGTTGCCCTCTGTTCCGCATTCATCCGTACCTCGTCTAGGAGATCGAGGTTAAGACGAAGCTGATCATCATTTTCTCCATCCTGATATTTCATCACCCTATGGCTGGCCATGTGCACCTCCGCAGGTATAACTGCTTCGCTCCCGTAGGCTAGTTTAAAAGGTGTTTCCCCTGTGGGGGTTCTTGCTGTCGTCCTGTAAGCCCAAAGGACTCCTGGTAGTTCATCTGGCCATACACCCTTTGCCCCGTCAAGCCGAGTCTTGATAATTTTCAGCAAGGATCGGTTTGCTATTTCTGCTTGACCATTTGCTTGTGGATGGGAGGGGGAGGAGTAATGATTCTGGATGCCGAAGTGTGCACAGAAGTCCCTGAATAATGCATTGTCAAACTGCCGTCCATTGTCCGAGACTAACACCCTGGGTACCCCGAACCGGCATAAAATGCTCTTCCAGACGAAATTTTTGACATTTTGTTGTGTGATCTTCGCTAGTGGTTCTGCTTCTATCCATTTAGTAAAGTAGTCTATACCCACCACCAAAAACTTCATCTGCCTGGTTCCTAGCGGAAAAGGACCCAAAATGTCTAACCCCCATTGCGCGAAGGGCCAAGGGGCCATCATAGGAGTGAGGTACTCTGCGGGTTGTTTGGGGATGTTGCTGAATCGTTGACACTTGTCGCATACTTTGACATAAGCTTTTGCGTCTGCTTGCATTGTGGGCCAATAATACCCTGCACGGACGAGTTTATGCACTAGTGCTCTTGCCCCCGAGTGGTTTCCACAGGATCCTTCATGAACCTCTCTTAACACATAGTTTGCTTCGGCCGGAGCTAAGCATCTTAAGTAGGGTTGGGAAAATCCTCTTTTGTACAACATATCATTTATGAGGACGTACCTGGCCGATCTGATTCTTAGTTTCTTGGCCTCGTCCTTCCCCTCTGGTAGCTTTCCATTTTGTAGGTATGCCAATATCGATGTCATCCAATTGTCTTCACCTTCTATCTGCTGTACTCCCGGCAGATCTATGCTTGGCATGTATTGTACTTCGTCAAACTCATCCACTTGTCCACTTGCCGAGGCTTCTTTTGACAAAGCGTCTGCTTTCATGTTTTCTTCCCTAGGTACCTGAATGAAGCGAGCCTCCTTAAACTTTTTCACGAGGCGTCGCACCTTACTAAGATATCTCCTCATGCGTTCTTCTTTCGCCTCGTATATCCCATTCACCTGGCCCATGATTAGCTGGGAATCTCCATGGACGAGTATTGATTCTGCTCCTAAGGACTTTGCCAACTCTAGCCCCTTCAAAAGAGCCTCGTATTCAACTTCGTTGTTGGTTGCTGCATACTGTAGGCGGACGTTGTATTCCAGTTCATCCCCTTCTGGGGATGTCAAAATGACTCCTATCCCGCCGGTATGTGATGTGGAGGATCCATCAACGTGGATAACCCATTTTTGAACGCTGCCCGGCTCGTCCAAACCTTCAACGTTAGGGGTAAACTCTGCTATGAAATCTGCTAGTACTTGTGCTTTTATTGCGCTTCTTGGTAGGTACCTGATTTCGAATTCTCCCAGTTCAATAGCCCATTGGACTAGTCGCCCTGCAGCTTCCACCCTGTTCATTGCCTTCTTCAATGGATGGTCTGTCAAGACATTGATGACGTGCGCTTGAAAATAGTGTCTCAACTTCCTCGAGGCCGTGATCAAAGCGAAGGCCAATTTTTCCATCATAGGATATCGTCCTTCTGCTCCTCTCAGAGCTCGGCTGGTGTAGTAGACTGGTTTCTGTACCTTTCCTTCTTCTCTGATTAACGCCGAGCTAACAGCATGTGGGGACACCGCCAGGTACAAGTATAGTTCTTCACCAGGTATGGACGGGCTTAGCAGCGGAGCAGTGGTTAGGTAGGCTTTGAGGTCTTGGAAGGCCTTCTGACATTCGTCCGTCCACTCAAAGGCTTTTTTAAGAACCCTGAAAAATGGCAAACACTTGTCAGTTGCTTTGGAGACAAACCTGTTGAGCGCAGCAACTCGTCCAGTGAGTGCTTGGACTTCTTTGATGTTTCCTGGCGGCTTCATGTCAATGATGGCCTGGATCTTATCGGGGTTCGCTTCGATCCCTCTATGCGACACCATGAATCCAAGGAATTTTCCCGACGCAACTCCAAAAGCGCACTTGCTAGGATTCAGTTTCATATTGTACCGCCTGAGTGTGTTGAAAGTTTCCTGAAGGTCACCCAAATGGTTCTTCTCATCCAAACTTTTCGCTAGCATGTCGTCTACATAAACCTCCATATTTCGTCCGATTTGCGACTGAAACATCTGATTAACCAGCCTCTGGTAAGTTGCCCCTGCGTTTTTTAAACCGAAGGGCATCACCTTATAACAGAACAGCCCCTGGCTTGTCACAAAGGACGTCTTTTCCTGATCTGCCTCGTCCATCTGTATTTGGTTATAGCCCGAGAAAGCGTCCATGAAGCTTAATAGTTGATGTCCGGCTGTTGAATCCACCAATTGATCGATGCGTGGCAAGGGGTAACTGTCCTTGGGGCAAGCTTTATTCAGATCAGTGAAGTCCACACACATTCTCCACTTGCCGTTTGCTTTCTTGACCATCACTACGTTGGCCAGCCACTCTGGGTAATAGACTTCCCGAATGAACTGCGCTGTCTTCAACTTCAGGACTTCTTCCTTTACAGCCTTGTCCCGTTCTGGAGCAAAGACTCTTTTCTTCTGACGGACGGGCTTGTAAGACGGACATACATTCAATCGATGTGTGATGACACTTGGATCAATTCCCGGCATGTCTTCGTGGCTCCAGGCAAACACATCCACACTCTTTTGTAAAAAATGGATGAGGTCTTGCTTTGTTTCTTTCTTCATGCTTGTTCCTATTCTGGTGAACTTTTTGGGGTCGTTTTCGTCCAAAAGAACATCCTCAAGTACTTCGGTAGGCTCTGCAACAACTCTCCTTTCTTCTATGTTCATCGTCTGAGTTGCCTCGTCCATGGTTAGCATGGCTAGATAGCATTCTCTCGCTGCTAGCTGATCTCCTTGCACTTGCCCTATCCCGTGCTCTGTCGGGAACTTGACCGACAAGTGGTAAGTGGACGTCACTGCTTTCCAACTGTTCAGGGTAGGTCTTCCAATGATAGCATTATACGACGATGAACAGTCTACCACGAGGAAATTTATTTCCTTTGTAGTCTGTTGTGGGTGTGTTCCCACCACCACAGGCAGCGTAACCATTCCTACTGGTTGCACCTTCATTCCTCCAAAGCCTACCAAGGGTGAGTTCACTGGGCGTAATAAGTCTCGTCCGAGATTCATTTGCTGGAAGGCGGGGTAATACAGGATGTCCGCGGAACTTCCGTTGTCAACTAGCACCCTTCTGGTCGTATATCCTGCGATAAGCAGGGTAATAACGATCGCGTCGTCATGGGGGTGGTGAAGTCTCGCAGCGTCCTCGTCTGTGAAGGTAATGGATTGTTCCCCGGCTTCCCCCGTTCTGACAGGTCGTCCTGAGAGTTGAACATTCTGTACTACCTTCAGGTACGTCTTCCGTGACCTGGAAGTCTGTCCTGCTGAGGTTCCTCCAAAGATTGTCCTTATTTCTCCTAGCGGTGGTCGGGGCGCCTCTTCTAGCTTTCCTTTCAACTTTTCATCCTTCTGATCTCGTCCAAGGAAATTCCTCAATTTTCCCTGCCTGATGAGGTTTTCTATTTGCTGTTTCAAATCGAAACATTCGTCCGTGTCATGCCCGTGGTCTCTGTGAAAACGGCAATACTTGTTCTTATTGCGCTTGTTGGGGTCTCCTTTCATCTTTTCTGGCCATTTGAGGGACGGATCATCCTTGATCTGCATAAGCACTTGGTCAAGTGGGACATTCAGAGACGTGTAGTGCTGACTTCGTCCTGAGGATGAAGCTGGCCTCCTATTATCTTGATCCCTTTTTTCCCCTGCACGGGCCTTCTTTGGACGGGGAGCTTGCTCCTGGTGACGGGTGTTGTCTCCTTCCCTTCTTTCAGCTCTCTTCCTCTTCTTAGCTATAATCGCATCTTCTGCGTTCATGAAATTTTGGGCCGAATGGACGAGCTCAGCCATGGTCTGAGGCTCTTGCTCATAGAGCTTGTGGATGAACAAGTCAGAATTGACCTCGTTGTGGAAAGCTGCCAGTAATAGTTTGTCGTCCATCTCGTCCACAGTGAGGGCTTCTCTGTTGAAGCGAGTAATGAAGGAGCGCAAGCTCTCATTTTCCCCTTGCTCAATTGTGAGCAAACTGGACGAGGACCGCTTATGCCTTTGTCCTCCAATAAAGTTGTTGACAAACAGTTTACTCAACTCTTCAAACGAACTTACAGAATTTGGAGGTATTTTGCTGAACCACACTCGTGCCGGTCCTTTGAGCGTGGTTGGGAAAGCCCTACACATGATCTCGTCTGGAACTCCTTGGAGATGCATTGTGGTTTTGAAGGTTGCTATGTGATCGCATGGATCACGCGTCCCGTCATATGAGTCTAAGGAAGGCATCTTGAACTTGGCAGGCAGGGGATGGCTGTTAATGGAGGCTGAGAAAGGGGAGTCCGTACGGTGAACCAAGTCTTCCACGGGATTCGTTCTCCTCATGTTCTCCCTCATTTCTTCCATGGCTTTACGCATTTGGTCCATTTCCCTCTCCAAGTGTGGCACTCTTCGTGAAACGGTACCCCTCGACTGGCCTTCGGGGTCAGCGTTTTCTCGAATCTCTTGACTCTGGGCTTGTCCTTCCTCGAACCTCTCCTGGCGTTGCCTCCGCAAGTGAATCTCCCTAGTCAACTCCTGGTTCTGACGGGTTAATTCTGCCATGGCGGCTGCCATGGATTGTATGTGTTGGAGGGCTGGCTGTTGAGCGACTGGCGCTGACTGTCGATCGCGGTTAGGATTGCTGGAGGCATCTCTACTTTCTTGGTGGCCTGGGCTGGTAGCCCTTGATCTTGTCCGAACCATACAGCCTTTCGTTGAAGGAAAGTAGTTAGTACAAACTCACTCTGTTCCCACAGACGGCGCCAACTGATGATGCACAACAAATCAGTAGGCTGGACACTTCGGATTTCTACGGCGGCGATGACAATCTACTTGAAAATCTGGAAAGATAGACAACACAGTCAGAGGTGACCGGGGTGTATCGGCCAGAAACCCTCCGATGGCAAAGTCAGTGTCTTCTTTAAACTTTGGAAGTCCAAAACACTTGGAAAATATTCCGTACCTTTTTATTTGGTGATCGTTGTTCTTATATAGTCCACGCCATGAGCAGTTACTCGCTTCATAACTTCTCCTACATTGGAGGATGCCGGAAGGTTCGTAAGTAACTTCCATAACTGCCATGGAAGTTACTTTATTAAGCCGTATGTTCTGTAACCGTCATTGGAGGTGGCTTCACGGCAATGCCTTGGTTACAAATGCGTTATGGAACAAGTATATAAACTTCGTCCAGGGAATCTCTGCGATGGCCACGTTTGAGGTCGTGACAGTCCGTCCAAGGGTCTTCGTCCACGGACGAGTCTACCGTGGACGAATCTACTGTGGACGAATCTACTGTGGACGAATCTACTGGGTCATGGGTCAAGGTATTTCTCTTCTTCTATGGACGACCCCTATGGACGAGTATGGAGTAGGGTGTTTTTCAGGACACCATCAATAATTAAAATGCATCTCATTTTCTCCCATTTTTGGAGGGGTTAAAAAATGAGTTTATAAAAATATTCTTTTCTTTTCATTCAATTTTATTCTATTCTTTCCGTCAAAAAAAAGTTGAGCTGACTCATTTGCTAAGTTTTGATAGCTGTAAAAAGCTGTATATACACTAAAAAACTAGAAGAAAGAGAAGCTAAAAATCTGAACTTACCTTGGATGGAACATTTCGTAATATTTAATTCAAATCATATTTATTTAACACTCTAAGACTGTCTAAATCATTTTTGCTAGTGGGGCATAAGGACATCACCAGTCCCTCTTCAAAAAAAAAATTTTTTTGAGAGTAATTATTTCATTTTATCTTTTACTTATTTACTTTTTTAAATATACTTTTTTTAAAATTATTTATTCTTTTCTTCATCTTATTTAAATATTATTTTTTCATTCATTCATTCATTATTTTTTTTTATCATCATTTATTCTTCTTATTTTCATTTCTAACCATTACATTTTTCAATAAAAAATGATATATCCACAATTTATTTACAATATTTATATAAAAATCACATCAAAATCTAATGTGAAAAGTTATTACTAGTTTTAATTTAAACCCACTACTAAAATTATTTTTCAAACCATTAATATTAGTTAATAACAATTCTTTACTTAGAATTTATAATAAAAATATTATAGTACCATTTCTTACTTATTATATTATTTTTCCAAACTTAATTCTCTCCGTACGTTTCTTTTTCTTTTTCTTTTTCTAGTTCATTCCGGATCTCACTTGACTTTCTCCAGCTCTCTCATTCTTTCTCTAGCTCTCTCTTTTTCTTAATTGTAGAACACTCTCTACAGTGATAAGAAACAGAGAAGTTAAGAACAAGCGATTGCTTGCTCCACCGTTGATCGAAGAACACAGGCAGGCGTTGTCTCTCTTTTGCTCCACCGTGGGTTGCTTGTTTGCTCCACCGTGGGTCAGATGGCTTCTGTCTCTTTTTTTTTTTTTTTGTTATGATTTGATTAATTTTAAGATTGTGTTTTTGAGTTTGTATTTTGATTATGCTTGAGTTTAGAGATGTTTAAGAGAAATGATTGTTGTGTTTGTAGCCGTTGTGAATGTTTGATTGAGACTGAGTTTAGAGATGTTTGAGAGAAAAGATCAAGAATAGTTCTGTTGTTACCGTTGTGATTATTGAGTGAAAATTAAATTTTTTAATCGGTTGTGATTATTGAGACTGAATTAATTCTTTTGCTCATGAACAGGTCTCTCTCTTTTCTCTTTTTTTTTTTTTTTCATTTGGCTTATGAGAAAAATTATTTTCGTGTTCCGTATTTTGCGTTTTGTAGCCGTTGAGATAAAGAAGAGACAAAGAGAGTGAGAAAGAAAGAGAAAGGGGGGAAAGAGAAAAAAGTAATTTTTTATTTAACCTGGTAATATTTGAAGGGAGGATATTGTTTAAAGGGGCTACAGTAATTGGTACAGTAGCTCTCCAGGCATGGAGAGTTACTGTAGCAAATCTAAAAAAAATTTGGAGATGGGGAGGCGTTGGAGTGAGTTTTTGGGGGTAAACAGTGGCTTTTCTCCAAAAAATAGATTTAGCCAGCCTGCTGGGGTTTGTTTTCACCCACCATTTTATACTTTGTCAAAATTGGGTCTTTGTTTTCAAGATTTGGTAATATTCTTTGAGTCGTGTTTCTGATAATTTGTTACCGTTGGATGAAGTCTTAAACTGAACTCAATGCATGACTTTCTTTCTTTCTTTCTTTCTTTTTTTTTTTTTTTTTTTGTTCAGCTGATAGATTTTCATTCTTGATCAAAAACATGTCGACTTCGACAAGCTCCATGTCAGTAGAAAAGCAATTCATGCCTGAAAATAGAGTTCAACAAGTTGAGCTACTAAATTCAATTAATGATTTACATGGAGGAGTTGTCGTGAACATTGAGCAGCCTATGGACTCTAAGGCCTTTTCACCATTGCTTAGAGCTTCAATATCACAATGGAGGCAACAGGTATATATATAGTATCTTTTAATCTTATCAGTCTATCTCCTGATGTCCAATATCCACTTGATGTAGAAATTTCTGCTACCTCCTATTATGTTAAAAACTTGGGATGTAATTTGCAGGGCAAGAGAGGTGTCTGGATCAAATTGCCTATCGAACATGCAAATCTTGTTGAAGCTGCAGTTAAGGTAAGCACATTTATCCAATGTAGATTATACACTGGGTTAGCCCCGGAACTTATTTTGAATGTAGAACTAAATATATTTGTGAGTAAATTTACAAGAAATTCTAAATTAAAATGAAGCTGATTAGGTTAATGACAAATATAACCTGTTTATTTGCATAATTTTCATGTCCATTACTATGAGAGTGGGAGCTTTCTGTACTAACAAATTGAAAGTCTTATACCTTTTCATTTACCATTGACAATAGGTGTATAATTTTTAATAATCTTGTTTGCTCATTTTACAGGAAGGATTTAGGTATCACCATGCTGAACCAGATTACTTAATGCTTGTATGTTGGCTTCCTGAAACCACTGATACTATTCCTCAAAATGCTTCGCATCGAGTAGGTGTTGGTGCTTTTGTCATGAACAATCAAAGAGAGGTATTTTTTTAAAATTAATTTCTGGGTTTCCCTTTTCCCCACCATGACATCAAAAAGAAGCAATGATTTGGGAATTCCAGTTTTGCTCTTGCTTTTCCAACAGTTTTCATATATATATATATATATATATATATATAATGTTAATGGTTATTAGAAAAGAACTCACTACATAATCAAATGAATAAAATTTACTTTTCACGACTTGAGGAAATGGCTAACCACATCTATGGTATGCTCCAAAAGGGCTAATTAAGTTAAAATTAGAACTATTCGTAATCATTATAGCCCGTAGCAGCTTAGTACATGCCTGATGTAGGACTCAACACATGTTCCCAAAACACCCTTATATCCAATCCAAAGAATTCGGTGTATCACATTATTTATGTTTGAACTTCTTATAATTTATAAGTTGCTTTGTTTATACTTTATTTATGCAAAACAACTTGCTCTGGTGTCTTTGACTTACCTATTCCAATACTTAAATACCAGAAATTAAATGGCTGTTCTGTAATGGGTTAATGTATCTGACTACTTAAATTGAATTATCTTATGCTAGGTGCTTGTAGTTCAGGAGAATAGTGGCAAATTCAAAGGAACAGGCGTGTGGAAGCTTCCTACTGGGGTTGTTAATGAAGTGAGTACACCCTGAGTGCAATTCTTTACATATTCTTTAGAAACTGTTTCAGTCTGTATTGAAATTTTCCTTATGCAGGGTGAGGACCTTTGTACATCTGTAATTAGGGAAGTGAAAGAAGAGACAGGAGTAAGTGATAAAAGCAGAATTTGTGGACTTAAATGAGTGATATTTTACATATGTGTAGGTTTAAACATGAAACAGTAAATCCAAGACTTTTGCTTTTATTTTGTTTCAGGTTGAGACAGAATTTATTGAAGTTTTAGCATTCAGGTTAGAAAATTGCCTATTGCTATCTAATTCGCCTGCATTTGGAGATATTATTGTTTAGATGTGTGAATAGTCTTCCATGTAAAAGCAAGTCTAAAAGTTAATGTTATTATATGTTTAGCGAAAAGTGATGTTATTATATGTTTAGCGAAAAGTTAATGTTATTATATTAATTGTTTCTAATAAAATTGTATGTTCCCTAATCTAATTTTTTAAGTTTTGGCTTCATTCTAATATCTCTCTCACACGCAATACAGGCAAAGCCACAAGTCATTCTTTGGCAAATCAGATTTGCTTTTTATTTGCATGTTACAACCACGGACCTTTGACATTGAGAAGCAGGATTTAGAGATTGAAGCAGCACAGGTACTTTTTGATAGCAATAATACTTCAAAGACTGTTTTGCTTGGCATCAACTTAAATTAGAGATTTGAGTTTAAAATTGCATTAGTTTTGTTAGGAAAAATGATGTTGGACAAGTTACATTGTGGAAATAGGCATTCAGAATAATATATTCTTTTCCAGCATATAGTGTAGTCAGGTTATAGTTGATAAGTCCTATAGGGAACTTTTTGATTGTGCTTATTCTTAATTCAAGATATTTTCTTAACTCTATTTATTTACGGCTGAGACTAGCATGAACTATATCTCATCCCCCATTCTTGAAATCCTCCTCTCATTCATGTATCATTGAGGCAATTTTCCTTTTCAATTTAAACTTGAAACACATTTAGAGCCAATGTAAAACTTTAAAAGATGAAAATACCTCCTTTTTTTGACCATTTGGTGGTGGAAGATATTACCTTGTCTTGTCTGTCTGCTTTATTGCGCTTTTGATTTAGTATGAATAAAGTGGCTTATCTCCTATTTTCCCGTTTTGATTTGGAATGGCATAACTTAATATTGAAGCAATGGAAGTTAAAGAAAGTCTGACTCCTATTAGGCCTTCTATAATTACTGAACTATGGCAAAATGGTTTTCTTATGTTCTATTTCCATTCTTTAGTGGATGCCGATTGAAGACTATGCAGCCCAACCTTTTATCCAAAAACAAGAGCTCTTCAATTTTGTTGCCAAAATATGCTTATCAAAGTCAGATAGGAATTATGTTGGTTTTTCTCCTCTGGCTACAACTACAGCCTCTGGCAAAACAAGTTACCTCTACTTCAACAATCAGAATATGAAACACCTTGTAACTTCTGATAATCAGCAGTAGAAATTCTGATGTGATGTGAACAAAAACACCATATAATATTTGCATGAGTTGTGACAATTACAACTCTAAGATAGAAACCCTAGACATACTGTAGAGGATGCCATATACTGTGACAATTACATTTATTTGTAGTCTTATACCACCAAAAAAAAAAAAAAATTCTTTACATCATAGTGAATCAACAAAGATGTAATTTGAAATATATTTATGCAAAATTTGTTAATAAAGATTCAATTTTTGTTTGTTTATGCCCTATATCTTGCAATGTACAGTACAAAATACATTCAATCTTATGCCACTAAAAAATATTGTATCATTTTTTTTTTTAGTACTCTAATTGACACAATGACAAGAAAACTAATAGAACTGGATGGCGGGGCTAATTGCTAGATGGAGGGACTAATTGCACTCTCTTTTTATTTATTTTTATTTTATTTTTATATTTTAAAGATTAAAAACGCTCATTTGAAACTTAATAGATTAACTTAATATATAAACTTTAGGAACCAATAGTTGCCTTCTCTCCCTCTCGTCGCCCACTTCTCTCTCTCTCTTTTTCAATTAGATTAACTTTTAGGCATTGTTCTAAAAAGTAGACAATTTAATATTAATAATTTGGTTTTAAAGTATTAGCAATAGAGTTTTTGTTACACAGGGCTTTAATTAAAATCCATTTAGTGTTTTAAATATTTAACAAATTATAGTGAACACTGATTTAAAATTCTAAATTTAAGCATGAATTGTAAATTAGAGTTTTTCTTTAAAAATCCATATTTCAACTTAAAAAAAAAAAAACCTGTTATTTAAAAAGCTCCAAGAGTTTTATGGGGCTTAAAAACCATTTTCCCCACTTTTACCAAACACCATTTTCTTTTCTTTTTTCCTAAAAGCACTTTAGAGCTCTTAAAGGCTTGTTTTGCAAGCCATATCCTACACAATAGACTTGGCAATATTGGATTTACTACAAAAAAAAATTGGGTCTATAGGGGCGTTCGTGGAATGCCACTAGAAGTCCTAAAAACACCACTATAAGTTCTTTTGGGCTATAGTGGTGTTTTCTATAGTGGCGTTTATGAACGTCACTATTGTACCATGACTACAAATTTATAGTGGAGTTTATAAAATGCTGCTATATGCTATTAAAAAAAAAAAGGCTATAGTAACATTTTTAAAACGCCACTATAAGCTGCTATAGACCCTTATATTTTTTTTTTTTAAAAAATTGGGCAGTGTTTCAAAACGCCACTATAGTCAAAAACCATCAACAACAAAAATTTTGAAAGTATAAAATTATGAAACATAAAATTTTGATTATCCCTTTTTCATAATTTTCAAAATTTCATATAAATTAAATAGATTTTAAAATTTATGAAACATAAAATTAAATGCTCTAAAATTTTAAAAATTCCATAAACAAATAAAAATAAAATAAAACAACAATAACAGATTTAAATAAACAAAAGAACTAGAAAAATCAAACACTAAGCATTGTTCCCTAGCAACAAAGTAGTTGTCCTAAAGAAACTTCGTCACTTAGAAGTTGAGGATTCAAATTTTGAAGGGATTGGTCCAATGAAGTTTTTATGGTAACGTATACAAAGCATTGTCACCTAGCAACAAAGTAGTTGCCTTGAAGAAACTTCATTGCTTAGAAGTTGAGGATCAAAATTTTGACAAGAGTTTCAAGAATGAGGTTAAAATGCTATCAAAAATCTAACATTGAAACATTGTGAAGCTACATGGCTATTGTTTGCATAAACGGTGCATGTTTTTGGTCTACGAGTTCATGGAAATGGGAAACCTATTTTGTGCCCCAAGCAATGATGTTGAGACTGTGGAATTGGATTGGGCCAAGAGAGCAAACATCATCAAAGTCATAGCGCATGCCTTATCTTACATGCATCATGAATGCATCCTGACAATTGTTCATCGAGATATAAGCAGCAACAATATTTTGTTGAACTTTAAGTTAGAGGCATTTGTTTTTGATTTTGGCATGACTAGACTTCTTGATCTGAATTCCTCCAATCAAACTTCAATTGTTGGGACTTATGGTTATATTGCTCCTGGTGAATTATATATAATTTTCGTAATACTCCTAGCTATAATTTTTGTAATACTCATGTTAGTTAATTAGAAACAATTACTTTTATGACGGAAGTAATCTGCACTAGCAAGTTTTGTCCAGATGTCCAGAAAGAAAAGTAAAAAAAAAAAATGATTAAAGATAAACAAAACATCTTACATTTTTTTCGTACCTATTTTTTGTCCAATATTTGCAGAATTGGCCTATACTATATATGAACGTGACTAAAAAAAAGTGATGTGTATAACTTTGGAGTGGTGGCATTAAAAATGTTAATGGGAAGACATCCAAGCAAACTCTTGACATCAATATCATCATCTCAAAGAGTGATGCTAAATGAAATATTAGACAAACGTCTTCCACCTTTGAATCATTCAGTAGCGCAAGATATTTCTCTTGTTGCTGCAATTTCATTTGCTTGCTTATGAACTAAGCCAAGGTCTAGGCTAACAATGAAATGGGTGTCCCAACAATTTCTTTCTCACAAGAAACCAACAATGAACTCCTTACAAGCAGTTTCACTATGGTAGTTAAGGAACAAAGAAACTTACACGGTTGGAGAGAGTAAAACTTAATATGGAAGTGCTTCTTTTTCAGTTGAGAACTATATTGTTTGATGAACTCCTATGAAAAATATGTTGTGTGTTGCAATAGAATTATCTTAAAATTCCTGTTTGTAAGTTGTATTTGTTGTTCTTTATGATTATTAGCATGTATTGGTTGTTCTAATAATCATATCATATGTAATTGCGGAGGTTGCAAAGGCTTATCTATATGCTTGATGCTTGACTCGGAGAAATACTTGTCCGAGTTATTCCATAAGATTCAACAATAGTAAAGAGAAAAATTTAATGAATAAACATTTAAAAAAAGTCCATCTTCTCTAAAATGTTTAGGTTTGAATCAATGTGGTCCAAGGATGAACAATGTGATGCAGTAGTGTCCGAAGCTTGGGAGAGAGGGAAAAGCATGGGTTCTTAAAATTTGTTTACACAATGCGTGGATAAATGCAGGAGGTCACTTTCCTCATGGAATAAAAATACATTTGGACACGTAGGTCAGAAGATCTCAACACTCTAGAAAAAGATTCAATGGTTGGAAGGGAAACGTAAAGGTGTTGTGGATATGGAGGAGGTTGAAGAAACATGGGTGGAGCTGAACTGAATGCTGGCGGTGGAAGAAGACATGTGGCATCAACGATCAAGGAATTGCTGGTTGAAATTGGGTGATCATAATACTTCCTTTTTTCATGCCAAAGCCTCTAACAGACATCAGCAAAACACTATTTTTTCGTATCAGGGATTCAAAAGATAATTGGCAGGAGGATGAAGGAGAGATTGGCAGAACTTTTGTGGAATATTTTGAGAACTTGTTTACTTCCTCTCAACCCGTTGTCAATACAGAACTACTTAGGGCCCTCCACACCAAAGTGACCGATAGAATGAATGCCAGACTTTTATAGGAGTTTCAAAATTCAGAGGTAAAGAAAGCTTTAAAACAGATGCATCCCATGAAAGCGCCCGGACCTGACAGTATGCCTCCCTTATTCTATTAGCACTTTTGGCCTACTGTTGACTCTATTGTTATAAAGACTGTGTTGGATTTTCTTAACCATGGTGCAGCCCCCCCTAAATTTCATGAAACACATATTGTCCTTATCCCAAAAACCAAAAACCCAGAAAGAGTGACTGACTATAGACCAATTAGGCTATGCAATGTAGCTTACAAGTTAGCTTCCAAAGCAGTGGCAAACAAACTGAAGCTGGTGTTGCAGGATATAATTTGTGAAAACCAGAGTGCTTTCGTTTCAGATTGGCTCATCATTGATGATGTGCTTGTAGCTCATTATCAATCTGGTCATGAGATGTGTCTCATCAGTCACTTACGCAATATGTGTCAATGGACATGCATGTGGTCAGATTGTCCCTACGCAAGGGCTGCATTAAGGGGACCCACTATTGCCATACTTATTCCTAATATGTGCTGAAGGCTTGTCAACGTTGCTGCACAAGGTTGTATGAAACAAGGATTTAAGAGGTATAGCAGCATCTGCAAAAGGGCCTAGAACTCACACCTATTTTTCGCCAATGACAGTTTGATTTTTGGGAGGGCAACAGTGAAGGAATGCTCTTAAATCCAATGGGTCCTCCAAGTCTATGAAAAGTCATCCGGCCAACAATTGGATAGGAACAAGACCTCACTATATTTAGCCATAACACAGCCAATGGTGTCAAGGAAACAATAAAAGCTATGTTTGGAGCACAGGTCATCAAGCCACATGAATCTTACCTTGGGTTGTCATCCTTGGTAGGCAGGTCGAAAAGAAACACTTTTGCTCAACTGAAACTACGAGTGTCAAACAAGCTAGCAGGTTGGAAGGAAAAATTGCTTTCAAGTGCAGGGAAGGAAGTATTGACAAAGGCGGTCGCTTAAGCAGTCCCGTCTTATACGATAAGCTGCTTCAAGCTACCCAACACTTTATGTGACGAGTTGACGGGGATGGTAAGGCAATTCTGGTGGGGGCAAGTGAAGGATGAGAAGAAGCCAGCATGGATGACCTGGGAGAAGATGTGTTTGCCAAAGGGAAAAGGTGGAATGGGTTTTAGGAACCTAAAGCTATTCAACCATGCTGTCTTGGAGAACCAGAGATGGGGATTACAAGCGAAACTCGTCCTCACTCTTCTACCGTGTCTATAAGGCCAAGTACTTCCCATGATGTGATTTTATTGAGGCTAGTCTAGGGAGCCAACCATCATTTGCATGGAGAAGTATCTGGGCAGCCCAAGACGTGGTTAAAAGGGGGTTAAGATGGCAGGTGGGTGATGGAGAAAAGATTCAGGTATGGAAAAATAAATGGCTTCAAAAGCCGATCACTTATAGAGTTGTAACACTGGAAAGCACAAGTCAGCAAGTGGCAAGGGTTTGCGACCTGATTGATGGGAATAGAAAGGAATGGAAGGAAGACCTGAATGGGACATGAACAGTGCTTCAAGGCAAATAAACAGTGCACTCTTCATGTGAAGAGTAACATGAATACATATTTTTATTGTTTTTAGTTTTCAGCAAAATAAGCAGTATCCAAATGCACACTAGATCTACTTATCCAAAAACCTAAATTCGGAGGCTAGGTTACAGAATGGGAAAGTGTTAGACACCTATTCCACCCAGACAGAGTCTGGTCTTCTAGAATCTTGTGACCTATGTACTTTTTTATGCATGTCATGAATGATATGTTGAACATGTGACACAAAAATTAAATCACACAAATTTTTTATGAATGAAGTCTCTACTTTTGAAAAGAATCAGATCTGTTTTGATTGGTGAAAAAAAATTGATTTTGTTTTGTCAAAATACCATATCTATTTTGTAGTATGTAGAGAAAAGTGGTTTTTGGAGATAAAAATTCAGATCTGTGTTTATCACATGAAATAAAGTCTTTTGGTTTGAAAAATATCAGATCTGTTTTTTTATATGTTTTAAAAGAATGAAAAAGATTTTTTTTTTTTTTTTAAGAAGAGAGCTTCACTCATAATTTAAATTTATGCAACATGAATTAAATAAAACAAACACAAATACAATCATGTTTAATCTTTTCTTTATTTTAAAAATCTGCATATATTAAAGAAAAATCAAATATGTATCTAAGAAAGATACAAATCAGTTTTTTACTTAAGAAAAATTCAGATCTGCATCTAATGAAGATGCAGATCCGTTTTTTATTAAGAAAAATTCAGATCTGCATCTAATGAAGATGTAGATCCATTTTTTATTAAGAAAAATTCAGATCTACATCTAAGAAAGATGCAGCTCTGTTTTTGTTTTAAGAAAGACTCAGATCTACATTTAAGAAAGATGTAGATTTGTTTTTGATTATTGAGAAAAATTCAGATCTACATCTAAAAAAGATGTAGATCTGTTTTTTATTTTAAGAAAAGAATCATTCACATGCAGATTATTGGAATTAAGAAAAAGATCATAACAAATGTATAAAAATCAAGATCATGCTTTAACAAAACAATAATTAGTAATTCATGGATAAAGAAAAAACCATTCATCATCATCATCATAAAAAAGAAGCAAAAAAAGAAAAGGTGATTGAAAACAACCTCTTGCATGAGCACTCTTTATTCTTGAGAGGATGTTTTAGGGTTCAAAGAAACTTATTCAATTATCCTTGAAACCTAAAAACCCTAATTTTAGCAGCAAATCTCAGAGAGGATCAGCAGATATTAGCAATTTGAGAGCCTCAAAACGTATGCCTCTCAGAGCGTAGACAAAATGGTGTTGAATTATGAGACCCAACCTCTATTTATAGGGGCTGGAAAACCCTAAAAAATAGCCTCAAAGTGTAGAATGCGAATCAGGATTCATCCTTCTACGAAAAGATCGAAAAGGGTGTGCTTTATCGTCACTGAAGGGCGTTGGGCCAAAGCCCACAATGAGGAAATTCGGCCCTTTTAAAGTGCTGTTTGGCACTCCAAAAGTGCCGAATGGTGCTTTTGGACGCCGAACATTCTTTCGTGTTCGAGTGCATTTTGGACTCTCCTTTTAGGGTTTTTTATATTCGGTCCTTGCACCTAGACGTGTTTTCATCCTTAATCTATAATTTTTTTTTATCTATTTTCTGGATAATTCAAGCTTTTTCAAGAATAATTATCTTATAGATAAATACCCTAAAATAAATCTTGGTAAAGTTCAGATTATCCACAATTTTATTGTTACCCAATCTTCCCTTTTATTCTTATGCATGCATCCCTATTTTAAACACTAATTATCAACCAATCACAAAATTATTTAATCAATTTCAATTTTTTAACCAATCAGAATTAATTTAAATTAATTATGTGCGGTTGACTCTACCTAGACACAATGCATGCTAATCGTGCAAACTTGATCATGCGATATCTTTTAATCCGATGGTCCGATTTGAAAACTAGGCACACCGTTGTAACTGTTAGAAGCTCATGATCATTTTTATAATATACAATGAATGAATTGATGCATGTAATGTAAAGATAAATTGATGCATATAATGCTATCATGATTTTTGGGGTACATGGATGATCACTCAAGTCATTCTCCTTGATTAAATCATGGGTGCAAAATTGAGTGTGTACAATGAGTTTTTACATCTTTTTTTTTTATTGAAATATATTTGAGCGAAAATTTTTACTTTATACCAGTATGTATATATGTATATATGTGTGTGTGTGCGTGTGTGTATAAAGGATTCCTCTCATTGAACTAGACTTTTATGTGGTTTAAAAATACCCTCATTAATGAAGGGTAACTTCTATTAGAAATAGGGTTATAAGTGTCAAATAACAAATTTCATTTTGAATTTAAAAAGAGAACTCCTAAAATTTTAGGATTATTTTTCCCTTCACTTGCATCTTCTTATCCTCAAAAATTTAGCATTTTTTTTATTTCTTTTTTCATCCGAATAAAAGAAAAAAAAAAACACAATTAAAAAAATAAAAAATAAAAAACTAAGAGAACTCCTAAAATTTAGCCTTTTTTCCCCTCATGTTCATCTTATTTTTCCTATCCAAACTTTTCTCTATATCACTACACCACTTTCAAACATAGGTTTAAAAAAGAAATTACTATTTATATCTAAATTTTATCATTTTTATTTATTTGAAAAAAAATATTTTCTAATTATAATAGATGTAAATTATTAACCTTTATAAAAAAAAAAAAAATTGAAGAGCCCTTGAGGCCAGTGTGTGTGTGTGTGTGTGTGTGTGTGTGTGTGTGTGTGTGTGTGTATAATGAAATAAATTAACAATAAAATTATTATGGGGTGTTACAAACCTCAAAACCCATATCAAAATAGTGAACCCATGGAGGATATACAAACCAATTGTATTGTACCCAAAAAAATAAAAGAATAAAGTTTAGCTACAAAATTGGTTGTAACCTAATACCACAACTTTACTCAATAAAATAAACATTAATATATATTTTGAAAATCTAACCGTTAAATTACATGTTCTTTACGTTCTCAATACACATGTCAAATTTTATGTCAATCAGATATTATTTATTATATGATCTATAAGTTTATATTTTATGCATAATTTTAAATTACAAAAACTTACAATTTAAACAATTTATTAATGACATAAGTATTGATCTTTAATTTTCTATAAATTTTGCAAGCATGGAGGATATAAAAAGAAGATGTAATCCAACGGTGGATTTATCAAAATTCACCTCCAATGCAAAGATATTGAGCAAGATTGTAGTCTTAAGTTGCAATCAATTTTGTAACTAAACTTTGTACAAAACAAAACCTAGCAACCAGCTGAAAATTTAATCCACAAAGAACCACACAGAAGGAGGAGAATAGAAAAATAAAACAGAAAAAAAAAATAAAAATAGAATTGGTCTATCAAAACACCTAAGTAAAGAACAGCATGCCAAACAAAAAGAAAAAAGAAAAAAGAAAAATAGGCAAACAATTCGCATGAATAAGCCATAAAGAGAGAGAACCATACCTTAGAGAGAGAGAGAGAGAGAGAGAGAGAGAGAGAGTGAGCCCTAAGCTTAATGCCACTTGTCTGATGCACACACACACACACACACACACAAACCTCATTGCATGCTTGTTGCACATGTGAATAGCCTCTTCTAATTTTATTTTTTTCTAAAGGACAAAACTTTCACTTATCATAATTCAAGGTTGATGTATTTTCCAATTACCAAATTCTTTAGGAGTGTGATGAGATGTAGCACAAAATATAAACACGTTCTAAAATGCATAAATCCCATTACACTCCTAATTATATTTGTGATAATTATGATGAATAAAAAGTTTTATCATTTACAATATATATATATATATATATATATATAAAAGAGCCTCAAAGCAGTGTTACATTGCAATGACTTGAAATATATATATATATATATATATAGAGAGAGAGAGAGAGAGAGAGAGAGAGAGAGAGAAGAGCTTGAAAGAAATGTTACATTGCAATGACTTGAAATAATTGTTTTTGTGTTTGACAATGCCTTGGGCCACATATCAGGGCCGACCCTAGGCCTAGGTCATTTAGGCCATGGCCTAAGGCCCCCTACCACAGAGAGGCTTCGAAATATAAGGGTAGTTTAAATAATGAAAAAAAGTGAATCAAGTGTACATTTTTTTCCCACTCCTAAGAAAGCCTAAAATCTTAGAGTTATGCTAGTATATTATAAGTTTTATTGTATAGGTCCTATAAATTGATGTGCTAATAATTCAATACTTATTGATTCTTTTATTGAAGGGCCACCTTGTTGCTACATCAGTTTGTAATCTTTTTGTATAAAATTTGTATTAAATTTAACATTTTCTCATCTCAAAAAAAGAAGAAGAAGAATTAATAGAAATACTACTCATTCACCATTAAATGAATGAAAAATGCTAAAGCTAATAAACATTTTACAAAAAAAAAAAAAAAAATACAAACTGATGTGATATGAATATGATCGATGTCATTCAAACAATATAATAATTGAATGTTTAAATAACATTTTTTAACTGGTGATATGCTAATTTGTAAACCATATATAGTAAATACCATGAGCTCACTTTGGATGAATTAGTCATTTTAGTAAGTAAGAATCAATAATACATTTGAAATAAATATATAATTAAAATAAACTAAATATTATTTAAATGTAAAAATGTCTTTTTAAAATTTTCGCTTTAAACCTCAAACTATCTTGGGCTAGCCTGCCGCATATTTTTGAGAAAAAAAATGTGAAGACGCTTCGTAACATTGTAACAACATTGGTTATGCTAAATGTATACAAGTTGATGCTCTGGCGGTGACTATGCAAAGTCCTGGTCAACCTATTAATCTGCCCTCTATAACGAAAGACTGAAGAGAATATGCCTCTTCATGTTCACTCTTCCCTATTTCCAATACTATTAGTTTTACTATTATTGACACCTCATTAATGTTGACATCGCGTTCAAAGCTAGCGGTGGTTTCACACTCTTCAACTACTATGGGAATTTATCATTAAAGAGTTGTGGAAGTAAAGAGTGATACGTAGGCAGCAAAAATAAGTGAGATTGAAGCAGCGTTACCCACGCATGACAGCTCACCAATTATTGCTCCTATTAACTCTAATTTCCAGCAATCCCAACGGCTAGTATTTAATGCGGTCAATATTCTAGACAAGGAAAAACTCTCAACAACAGCAATTTAGCATTTTCTCGTCTCAACATTCTAGACAAGAAAAAAAAATATTTTTCTATATCCGCATGTGACCTATTTGAAAGGTGATTTTTAATTATTATTTTTTAATGGGGAAACTATAATTTTTACAAGAATTAAAAGCACAGTCTTTTTTCTTTTTTCTTTTTTTTTTTTTTTTTTTTTTTTTTTTGAGATGCTATACTTCGGTAAAAGGGTATTTGAAAAAAAGGAAAAAAAAAAAAAATTTCAATATCCACATGTGACCTATTTGAACTTAAACGAGGAAACACAGGGATGAGGATGGAAAAAGTAACGTAAATTACATAACTGAAGATTAGTTTTGGGTTTTCTTTCTTTCAAATACTTTTTTTTTACAAGATAGAATTTCTATTCTAGCCTAATTTAAGTGCATATATGTGTGAAACTCCCTCCTAGAGACTTGAACCACGACCCTCACCTTCTTATATCCCAGAAGCATTTATACTTATGGAGTAACTACCGCACCAAGAATGTGTGGTGTTTTTCAAATACTCTTATACTACAAAGGATAGTGCTTTTAGTTTTGCATTAATAAAATGTTCAATTTATACACAATAAATGAAAAACTAGAAGACCTAGACCCACATAAATGTGTAAGTACAATTTTCTAAATGAGATTATTTTTGTAAATTGGACTTATATATAATTTCATTTAAGGTTCTTGTGGGTGCAGCGGCTTTTTCCTCATAAACAGGAAAGGGGGGGGGGGGGGGGGATGCCTCGGCCGAGTACATCGAGGCGGTGAAAAGATTTGGAGTCGTCACCTATTTTTATGGCCTATAAAACATATATATAGCGCCCTTATGTGGAAGGACTAATCATATTACCAGAGAATGGGTTTGGAGTTTAAGTACGGTTTTAAAAAGGTGTTAGGCACCCAAAACTGTCCGACTCGTGGGTCGGTCTCCAGTCATTGTGTCTTATGTCTTAATCCTATTAAATGAATATTCAACATTGTATTCTATACTCAAACACACACTAGCATATATCTAGGGTTTGGCATTTCATCCCAAACCCTAGTATACATCTATCATGGTATCTCATATCGTATCCTAGCATGCTTCTATCTTATATCATATTATCTCATCCAAGGCAACAAACAAATCATGGCAAAATCAAAACAAACATATTATTGCATCTCATTATTAAATGAAAGACAAACAAGCAAACATTATCTATGTTCATCATCCAAAGCAAGATCATATCCCAATCAAATGCATGTACATATGAATGCATGTCTTACCTCGCTTATCTTACTGCATCGCAGCACTTCTGCATCTATGCATGAGCATAACATATGCATGTTCATTGTAAAGCAAAGAAAACATAAGAGGAAACCTTAATCTAATCATGTTAAGGATAAACTAATAAATAAATAGAGAAACAGAGACTTAAAAAGCATGGAAAGGTACTAGATAGAGGCATATTATATGAAAGAAACAAAGAAAAGGAAGCAGAAAGCTCATATTAGGGTTTCTGGGCTTAAGTATGCGTGCATAAACATAGGCCTGCATACGCATACTTCAACTTGCATTTGCATGCAGGAAGCATGCGTACATAGGTTTGCTCAAGAACCTTAGCCCAGAACAGAAAGTAGAAAACAAAGCAGAAACTTAAAACAAAGGAACTAACAATCTACATGTTTTAAAACATAAAGACCAACTAAAACTAAGCTAATCAAACATATATAAACATGAACAAAACAAGGAAACAAGATTAAAACAGAAATGAAAGAAAAGAGTTTAGAACTCAAAACCTCAAAACAAATCTATTCACAATCAAACAAGAAAGTGATTAGTAAACTTAAAACTCAAAGGTGAAGGCAAGAAAAGGCCTCAAACAGAAAATATTGACTTGAAGATATTTTGTGATAAACGTCCTCTTTGATTCATTATTTCTAGTGAATCTTGTGTTTTCCCTTAGGATTTTCTGTGTATTTTTGAAATATACCATGTAAGACTTTACATAGTTGAAAAATGGGGGTTAGGAAGGGCTCTCAAATGACGTGGGATTCATTCCAAACCTCAACTTTAATGCAAAAAACTTGTCTTTCATAGATTTCTGAAACCCTAGCTGCATACGCAGATTAGTGCTTGCCTAATAAGGGTCAAGTGGGTAGTGAAGGCTCGTTTAGTAGACAGCAAGCTATGGCTTTGACGAGTAGCAAGCACCTACTCCTATCAAAATGAAAAGCAGCAAGCGAAGCTTGAAGAAGCAAGCCCATATCATAGAAAGCCATTGCGCGCTAGCCCTTTTCTATTAGTAAGGTTGTCAAAAGGCTAAACTTGAGTTCCTTTATGAAAAAAACTAAGAAAATAGGGGTATGTGGGCGCTAACAAGCAAGAAAAGGCCCTTTATGTTTGGATAGGCTAAGGCGCCTTTACTAATATTAGAATTTTAAGGCGCTTCTTGCTTTAGAAAGATTGCTAGGGCACGTTAGCGCTGAGGATTTCCTTGGCCTTTATTTTTTAAAAATAAATTTTTTTGCTCATAAAAAGTTATATTTTCCATTTTAACATTTTTTAAGTCAATTTAGATTCTAATTGGGCCCTAAACCAACCTTAAGTCTTAGAATTTCAACATCATTGGGGAACGGGAGCCCGAGTTATAAGGGGTATAAAATGCGGTGTCTACAGTTCTATTCATATGTTGTCACCAACTGATTCATAATAAAAATAGGGCTAAAATGCAAAACACACTCTATATTTCAGTTTCATCAAGAATTCATTTCACTCTTTTAACTTTGTTTTCATTTATTTTAGTCATTTAATTAAGTTTCATGTTTATTCAATTAAGGTCTCTCCATCAAATTTTGTTAAATTTTACCGTTAATTGTTCAAATTTTTAAATATTTTCTTCAAATTTTTTAAATTAAAAAAAATCCAATTAATGATTGAAAAATATTTTCCGTAACTTTTTAAAATAAATTTTAACAAAAGTTAATGAAGAGGCCTTCATTAAATAAACTTGAAATTTAAAGGACTGAAATGAATGTACACAATGTTAGAAGACTAAAATGAATTTTGGTAAAACATAGAAGGTAAATTTTGCATTTTAGCTTATAAAAATAGTTACTTCCATTGTAGCTTTTTATATTACTTGTTCCTATTACACGGTAATCATCATAATATTATACCAAATGTGCCCATATAGTAATTGGACTGACACGAATAAAATTAATTAATTCCATACACAAAAATGGGTTCAAGTTATCCCATTAGATTCAAATAGACCTAACTATCAAAAAAATGAACTCGTTAATGTTGAGTACCAGTTCCCTACAAAATCTACATTAAACATTCAGCGTCATTCCATCCTCGAAGAAAAGTGGAAAACACCACCTCTACTCCAAGTCGAACAAAGTCTTGAAACCAATTCAAAGACTTCTATTAAGATCTCAAAGTCCTCACCTAAAATTTTTTTTGCAACTTATACAAACAAAACAAATCTTTATAACTCAAACTATAAACTCAATAACGGCTTTTCGTAATGACTATATTGGTCTTTTGATTAATAATTCAGTAGATTGTATATATAGTTAAGTCAGTCTTTGGTCCCCTTCCCCTGTATATATTTATGTGTGTGTTTCTAAAAAAAAAGATACTCAGTGTTGTTGAGTCGTCTTACATCGGTAAGGTGTGATATTGAGAAGGGGCTTATCACTTGCTCCGCGACACTAACTACTGGCATGCAATTTTGTTGTTGGCGTGTGCGTGTATTCCCTTATTTCATTCTCTTTCCCTATATATATATTTATGTGTGTGTTTCTCAAAAAAAAAAAAAAGTCAGTCTTTGGTCTTTGGCTCTTTGCTACGGTGAAGTGACGAATTCCACGGGTTAGGTTCAACCGTTCAAAGGCATCATGTGGACTAACCAGCAAAATTTCCAAGATAATTCGAGGAAATTTCGTGAGAAATATGTAGGTATTTTTTTCAAAATTAAAAAAAGAAAAAGTGACTTTGTAGTCTTCGTCTATATCCATATCTCACTTATAAAGGTGTCTTAGAGTCATGAATATAACAATCAACCATTTTCCCTTGTATTCATCAATCAAGTAAACTTTGACATGTCTCCCTCTGTCTTCATTTCCATTCTGGTAGTAGCATGGGCACTTTGTATCTTCATGCATGCTACGAATATGGTTATTGCGCTGGATTCTGAAGCAAAGGCTCTGCAGGAGAGTGAGTGGTGGAGTAGCTATTCCAACGATACCTCAAATCATTGTGAGTGGCGTGGAATTAAATGCAATGATGGCGGAAGCGTTACAGAGATTGACATGACTGGGTTCTATCTGGGAGATAAGTTTAGAAAATTCAACTTCTCATCCTTCCCAAATTTAGTCATGCTTCATCTTTATAATACTGGACTTCAAGGGAGCATCCCACAAGAGATAGGTAATCTTTCAAAACTCATGCATCTCGATTTGGCTTGGAATAAACTTACAGGAAACTTGCCACTTTCACTTGCCAATCTTACTCACTTAGTGGAGTTTTCTATTTCTAGAAATCTCATCACTGGTACCATCCCCAAAGAACTAGGAAATTTAAAGGATCTCTCTGAATTAGATCTGAGTAGTAACACATTTGTTGGACCAATCCCTTCAGCTCTTTGCCATTTAACTAATCTTTCTCATCTGGATTTGTCTTATAATGAAATCAATGGTTCTATAGTGTCAGAAATAGGAATGCTAAAGAAGTTGTTAGTGTTGAAACTAGAAAATAACAAGCTCACTGGACCAATACCTTCATCTCTAGGTCATTTAACCAGTTTGAGAAAATTGTGTCTCAATTCAAACCAAATCAATAGTTCCATTCCACTTGAAATAGGCAACATGAAGAATTTGACCCGCTTGTCCCTCAAATATAACAAGCTCATTGGTCCGATACCTTCGTCTCTAGGTCAATTAACCAATTTGACAGAACTGGATCTCGATTCAAACCAAATCAACAGTTCCATTCCACTAGAAATAGGCAATATGACGAGGTTAAATTACTTGTACCTCAGTAATAACAGAATTACGGGTAAAATACCTTCAACCATATGTTATTCGAATCAGTTGAGCACTTTGATCCTTGACTGGAATCAAATTAGTGGTTCCATCCCCATTGAAATAGCTAATTGTCATTCTTTAAACATTTTGGTTTTAAGCCATAACTACTTAACTCAAACCATTCCCTCTCAAATTGGTGGCCCTCGTTCAATTGATTGGATTGACCTTAGCTACAATAACCTTACAGGAAAAATTCCCCCTTTTCTCAACAGAAGATATATTAACTTGTCATACAATTCTTTGGAGGGTCAAATCCCGGATGTTTTCAAAAATTATAGTTATGACACACTTATCGGCAACAAGGATTTATGTGGTGACATCAAAAGTTTCCCTCCCTGTCTTTCATCTTCCCCAAACAAGAATACATCAATTGACTACAAAATAAAAATTCTTGTTCCATTGAGTTTTTTTCTTGTGCTTTCACTTCTTGGGTATTTTTTCATCTATCGATGTGGGGGTAGGAAAATTGAATCCGAGTCAGGGGAAACAAAAGATGGGGACATATTCTCAATATGGAATTATGATGGAAAAATTGCATATGAAGACATTATTAAAGCAACAGAGGACTTTGACATTAGATATTGTATTGGAATAGGCAGTTATGGTAGAATTTACAAAGCACAATTGCCTAGTGGTAAAGTAGTTGCCATAAAGAAATTTCATTGCTTAGAGACTGAGGAACTGAGTTTTGATAAGATTTTCAAAAACGAAGTCAAAATATTAACAGAAATTCGACATCGAAATATTGTTAAACTACATGGCTATTGTTTGCATAAACGCTGTATGTTTTTTGTCTCTGAGTATATGGAAAGGGGAAGCTTGTTTTGTGTCCTAAGGAATAATGTTGAAGCAATGGAATTGGATTGGATAAAGAGGATGAACGTCGTCAAAAGTATAGCACATGCCTTGTCTTACATGCATCATGAATGTGTCCCAATAATTGTTCATCGAGATATAACCAGCAACAATATACTATTGAACTTTGAGTTGGAGGCTTCTATCTCTGATTTTGGCACAGCTAAACTTCTTGATCCTAATTCCTCCAATCAAACTTTAACTGTTGGGACTTATGGTTATATTGCTCCAGGTGAATTATTCTTTTCATATCTACCTTACACTTTCATTTATTATTTTAAACGGTCAACCATGCAAGGCTTTCTAGATAATCATGCTACTTAGCTCACTTTGTTGTTTATTATATGAACCGAAACATGTGGTGGCAAACAATTTCTTTCACACTTGAACTAACATTTGCATAAAAAAGCATATAAAAAGACAAGCAAAAAAAAAAAAAAAAAAAAATTAAAGAAAGAAGAAAGGCATCACATTTTGTTAATATTATTGTGTTTTTTTTTTTTTTTCTTATATATGTAGAATTGGCATATACTCTGAAGGTGACCGACAAATGTGATGTTTATAGTTTTGGAGTGGTGACACTAGAAATACTGATGGGAAGACATCCAGGAGATCTCTTGACTTCATTATCATTATCATCACCATCATCATCAACTCAAAATCTGATGCTAAATGAAATATTAGACCAACGTCTCCCACCTCCAAATCGACTAGTTGCACAAGATGTTTTCCTTGTTGCTACAATTGCATTTGCATGCCTACACGCTAAACCAATGTATAGGCCAACAATGAAATGGGTGTCCCAAGAATTTCTTTCTCACAAGAAGCTAATAGTGAATACTTTACTTGAAGTTTCAGTATGGCAGTTGAGGAACCAAGAAACCCATACAACTAGAGAGAGTGAAACTCAATCAAGAAGTGCTTGCTTTTCGGATGTAAACCATATTGTTTGATGAACTTATTATTAAATAAAAAAATTGTGTATCACAATAAAAATACGTTAAAAAATAAAAACCTTGTGTAATTTGTATCTATTTTTCTTTATGATTTGTGACCTGTATTTTGTCTTCGTCACTTTTATAATGTCACATATTTAGAATTCTCATATGTAATCGTGGAGGTTGCAAAGGCTCATTCACGTGCTTAATAATTTTTATTTTTATTTTTTTGATAGAAGCTTTTTTTTTTTTTTTTTTTGTTGGCTAGAGAAGGAGCTTTTTTTTTTTTGAGGAAAAGAGAAGGAGCTTAATGCTTGACTTTAAAGATTTACTTGTGTGAGCTATTCCTTATTGAAGATTCAGCAATATTAATACAAATTTGATGACGAACGAATCAAAAGGATTAATTAATAAAATACCACTTAAAACTAAGAAATACTTGTACTCCACATCCCAAATTATGAAAATTTCCAGTTGGTAATCTTTTTTTTTTTTAAGTTTTTTTAATTATTTTTTTGGAATTGTATTCCAAAAAACCGCCAATTTGGGGAAAAGGAAGAGAGCATGAACCACGTACTCTTGGTGATTACAGATTTCCTTGTGAGAATCGATATTCTATTCATAAAAAATTTTGCAAATTAAATCATACATCCATTTGATGGTTAAGAAGTTGCATGATGCATAAGACATAGAAACTAATTTACTAATGTACTCTCTCAACCGACTTGAAAGACTAATAACTTTTCCAAGAGCCTTATAACTCAAATAACGTATCTAAGATATAAATTTTCACACCTCCAATTATAAAATTATAAAAAAAAAATTAAAAACCCTAATATAACCTTATAAATTTTCCTCGTAAACTAAAATACCATATTCATTGTATTCTGTAACTCATCTGATTTCCCTAAAAATTCTCTCTAACTCTTAAGTCTTAACCCACAAGACCATCTAATTGTGCTTGACCCGACCCACGCTGGCAAGACCCATTGCAAAGAGCACCGGATCCAGCGAAGTCATACTTGGTGAGAGTTTAATTTGTGACACACCGTCGGTTTTTGTTGTGCAAAGCCATTGTGGTTCGGACGGCGACCCAAATAAACAAAAAATAAGAAAGAACGAAATCTTGGATTCCACTTATTGAATTTATAAGAAATCCAATCATGCGAAGTTCCAAGCTCCTTCAATCAAAATATAAAATAACTCTTCTAAGTTTTGAGTTGTAAATATAATTAAACAAAAAAAATAAAATAAAATAAAATAATCTCCATTGATAGCCAGACTCAATTCCATACAAATATTGTGTGGCCGGAGAGTTTGGCACTGAAAGCCAGACTCTCAGTTCCCTGCAAAATGTAGCTTTATTGGCAATTTGGGTCCTTACGAAGTTCCATAGGCGTTTTGCAATCTAAGAATAGGAATAAAAGAATTTCGTGGGTTGTGATGCCTAATATGGTTTAGTCAGGAAGAATATGAATGGATGATTCAGTGCGTTTAAATTAAGTTGAAGAATTTGTCAAAATGCATCAAAGTTTTTATATTTAATTATCAAGTACCATCCATATATATGCATTTGGACTTAAAAATGTGTCTTTTGCTCTTCATGGATCGACAAGATTAATAAACTTAGATCACTTTGGGATACTCAGCCTCTATGACATTGCTGAAATGGTTAAACAATAACTAAGTGAATTCTTTATTCTTGAATGAACATAAAAGTAATCAAGAAACTTTATTACAAAGTCCTTGTAAAAATAAGATGGAGGGTGGTGGTAATGAGTTCAATGCTTACACAAGTTGCCCCTATGACTTATCGTCAAACATTAACTTTAATTTTTTTTTTTATATAATTTTGTTTATTTTAGTTTTGAAGGACTTCTTTAGATGATGTGATTTGTCAATTTGGTCAGATTAAATAAAAAGTTACATTCTTAAGTTTATTTGTCAATTTGGCTACACTAAATTGCAATTTACACTCTTAAATTTGATAAATTCAAATTTTATCTTTTAAAGTTTCAAAATTTTGGATTTGCACCCCTAACATTGCATAGTGTTTACAAAAAGACCCTTCTGCGCCCCCTATTCATGAATGAGGCAACCATTATGTCACATTATCTCAAAACAATATGGTTTTGAATAAATCAATTAAATCTTGAAATTGTAGTTTATCGAGTCACCATCACATTTAACTTCAATTAAAATCTTATAAATTATATCCAACAATCTTGATTATATAATTTTTGACATTCTTAATCAATTCAATCTTCTTCGCTTTTGACCAATCACACCTTGCCCCAAACTTGGGTTAGCTATTATAAACTTCAAGCAAAAATTACAAACCACTGTTCAATTTCAATAGGAAAAAACCAACCTATTCCACACGTAATTGCCAATAACCACAATAATGCAAGAACGGAGGCTAGCATGAATCCAAATTGTTTAGTAAGTAGACTGATGGCCGTATTGACTGGAGTCAGTCTATGCAATATTTCTTTGATAGTAATATATAGGATCTTGAAATTTATGAAAAATCCAAAAATGTGCTAGCTAGATGCTGCTGCATTAGGAGGAAAATTCAACTAAAAAAAAAAAATCCAAGATATATGCTTTTACACTGGACTAATCTTCTTCAACTTTTTATTACTCGTAGCTTTACTCCTTGTAACTTCCATTGTTATTGTATCCTTGGTTCCAATGTGACCCAATTATATTTTATCATCCACTTACTGTCGTGGTAATTATCCAATATGAGATTTTTAATAGTTAACAAACTGCATTACTCCCATGCGAATAATCTAGCAACATTTGCTAGACGCTGCTGTAGAAATAGTCATCCAACCACAATGCAATCTTAAAAGGTTTCAAGGATTACCAGTGTGGTATTGACTTTCTTAGAATTAGCCCTGCTTACCCGTTTTCGTCATGATACGTAGAATACTTACTGTGCTTTGTTATTTACTATACCATGCAAGGGTGTATAATACAATCTCGTTAGTGAATAGCGAGAATATCTGGTTCATCATCATTTTGAAGTAGCAGAGCCTGCTTTGGTGTAGATGTGGGTGCATGGTGAACTGTCTTTGTGACTTATCCCACTAACGCTTGTATTAGTAAACACTATTTTGAACTGCAATTTTGGTGTTAGCATAGAAAACACTTCCAGGTCTACAATATATATAGATATATATCTCACCGAACCGCAAAAGAAAATAAAAATGCTCTGGATAGAGCTGGACTAATAATAGTCATGTAGCTAGGACTGCTTAAAGTGGAAATTAAATGTTAAGTTCAATTGCATTATGTGGAATAATCAACAAAAATTTCCTAGAAAATTTGAGGAAATTCTACACTTCAATAATGATTAGGGCTGTCCATTAGAAACCGAGAACCGGGAACCGACCCACCCGCCCAAACCGCCTGGGCTGACCTGAAAACCGGCCGACCCGACGCCGGTGACAGTTGGCGGCGGGTCTTCACCACCAAAAACCGACTGAGGCGGGTCGGACTGCGGGTTTTCTTCTCCAAAACCCGATGAACCCGATCCAACCGACGAAACCCTTGAACGAAGGCCGATCTACCTAGATCCACTTAGATCCGGTGAAGACTTAGTAGTTTTTGGTTAGATCCGGTGGTGGTTTTTGCTTCGATCTCATGGTTGTCACACAAATTCGAAGAAAAATCATAGATCAGGTGAAGATCCAGTGAAGATTCAGCGAAGATCCGGCGATGAGATGAGAGTTTTCGCTTAAATCTGGGCTTGAGGTTATGTTTTTTTGCTTCGATCCCATGGTTCTCACACAGATCTGAAGAAAAATCAATAGATCCGGCGAAAATCCAGCTAAGACCGGCGAAGATCTAGCGAAGATCCGACGACGATTCGGTGAAGATTTGAAGGTTGAACCTCAATCAACTTCGACCGACCCGACCGTTGTCCATCGGAGCCCGATCCGACTCGACCCGAGGTTGTCTGCGATCGGCGGCGGGTCGTTGAACCTCCCACCTGATGTGAGCGGGTCAGTTCCGGGTTGGGCACAAACCCGACCCGGATCGACCCGTGGACACCCCTAATAATGATTCCATGAGAGAATATTTCATGGGAATCACGTTGGTATTTTTCCAAAGTCTAAAAAAATAAAAGTACTGCAGTAATGTCTCTTGGACATGCATATCATAATATACTCATAGGTGGGCTACCTCTTTCACTCGGAAATCTCACTCAATTAGTGACATTTGAAATTTCTTTCAATCTAATCAATGGTTTCATTCCCATCCTATCGATGCCTAGCGGCGGTCGACCACCCATCGTGACAATGCTTACACTTACGCTTATGCTTCCTAAGTGGCTTTGAGCTTGGGTGTTGTGAAATGAGGGTGAAAGGACCTCTGGTGTGTGACTTGAATTGAGTCAATTTTAACCTATTATTACCAAAGGTAAATGAAGTTGCCACCAATCATTAGGTTTTTTCTAAGGTGTGATTGGTCACATGACTTTGTTTGCTTCTATTACCAATCCTAGGCTAAGAAAAATGTCATTTTTCCTAATCTAATACAAACGGATAAAAAATCTTGATTCTTGAGTTCGAAAGTTTCGTCAGGTGCGGAGAAGGTGTTAGGCAACCCGTAACGCTTGTCCGAAGACAATCTTTTGTTTTGGTAAAATCTTAATTTTCGGACATTGGCAGTTAAAACAAGCTATTAGCATTAGCTTTTGGAGTTTTAAAAGAATTGGGCTTTGAGGTTTGATTTTGGAATGGGTATGGTCTTAATCAATGCTTCGCTAGCACATTTTAGAATTGTTGCCAAATTTCTACGGTGAAAATCCGATAGCATTTCTCTTCTGGTGTGTCATAACACATATAACACTATTCTCACCAAGTTTTTGCTGTGAGAATATGGCAACAAAGTTGGCTCATTTTCACGGTGAAAATTTGGCATAATTTCGCGTTTGATGCGTTATGGCACACCGGTAGGGTTTCGTACCTATGTATACAGCACTTGTCAGTGTGCTCATACTAGGGCGAGCTGAAGCTCCCCAAAACACAAAACACGTTGATGCGTGTCACATACATAAGGAAACCAATGTCATTTAGCTATCATGGATCGAGACAATCACACCGCGATGATTATGCACACAATATAACATGAATATGCACTGTCAGCAGTGAGTGCATACCCACACTACAAGGTTAAGAGCACCCACAATTACGAGAGGGTTGCTCTCCTAACAATGAGAGTCTATCATACAAAGTGCACGACCATCCACAAGTAAGCATATATATGTGTGTGTATATATATATATATATCTATATATATATATATATATATATATCATGCACAATGCCAGCGTACAAAATAAGTAAATAAACTAGACATTGCCATACCCAAGGAACAAAGGAAGCACACAAATGGGCAAAAAAGGAAAGAAAGCACACAAAGGGCAACACAAGCAAGAAAGGGTGTCCTAGAAGGACAAATGTAGGTTTGAATTTGGTGTCTGTAGCTCCATTATGTTGGAGAATAGACGACATATGTGCCATCAAGCAAAATTCCTAAAAAGACTCGGGATCTCGTATGCAAAAAACGGGTGTGAACCCGTTGGAGATTGTAAATAGAAACTAAGCTTGATGACACAAACAAGCATATAAAGACACATGCATGAACATATAGACACGGATGCAAAGATGCAAACAAACAAAGAAAGCCAAACAAGATTCCACAAAGCAAGCAAAGCATGTTATCATACAAAGGAGAATGGTAAACATGTTATAAAGCACGTAGAAAGGCTAACATGCAGAACCCTAACATGCAAAGCTAAACAAATGAGGAAAAAGGTGAGAGACAAGCTAGCCCAACATCACAAAGATGTATCCTCACACATGGTTGCATTCAAACAAGCCACCAAAGGTGACGGATGCAACCAAACAAAACAAGTGGCCCCAAAGACCAACAAGCGACAAACCCACAAAAGGAAAACAAACAAGGACATGGCAAAGAGGCTAAATCTAAGCAAACAAGCATACAAAAGGGGAAAAATCATGAAAAGTGGCAAAAAAAATCACAAACATTCACAAAGGAGATAATTTTAACCCTTTAGTGAAACATGGGTGTACGGATTTAGGCCCAGACCACTAGATCTAGATCTACATCCTACCCAAAAGCCAAACACGAGAAAAAGGATAAACAAGAGACATAAAGTGATAAAGCACTAGGCATAGCAGCGAAATAAGGCATTAAACGCAAACATATCGATCCAAACACAAACATGGCAAAAAGCCCTAGTTGATATTGTATTTTTCTGCCCTCAGTTTGCATACTGAACCCCTAAAAATCCAAAAATATGAATTTGTCACCAGGGGACTACAAATATTTCTAGATTGACGTGACACAACCTGTTCGGGTATTAGAGCCCTTTAAGTATATTTTTAGGTCAAAATGATCAAAATGCCCCTGGTCAACCCTAGTTTGACCGAAAGTCAAATTTGGTCAAAATCTCTCCAAAACCACTTTTTTCATGTTTCTACATCAAACTAAAGCTATGCAGAGATTTTTGTCACATTTAACCCAGTTTGACCTAGAATTTACTCTCGAGGGCCTTAGAAACCCTAATTATGATCCAACCATTAGAACCTCTTCTCAAGGTTCGAGAGACGCTCGTTCTTCCTGGCCCTCATCATGGCGTACATCTCTTGGTTGAACTTTGTCGTCATCTCTGCCAAAGAAAAAGACTTGTCATTAAAAAATAAATAAAATAATAAAGGAAAATCCAAGGCAGTGATGAGCCAAAATGAGCACTTACTCTTCTTCTCAATTTCAATGGTGCGCAGGATGAAGGAGGAAGGCTTTGGACCTAGGCAATGACGAGCTAAAGTCCAGGATCGAGTAGGTCATCGAAGTCGTCAATCATCTTAGCGTACTCAGTGGCAACTTGGACACACTTCTTGTACCTACTCTTGAGCTTTGGACGCTTCTTAACTGCATAGACACAAAAAAAGTAAGGTTAATAACAAATTAAGAAAAGAGAACACACCTAGACTCAGGGCTCACCAAAGACGAAGCAACCTAGGGACGCCACCCCAAAAGTCATCAGAAAGGGTCTCTCATTTGTCCCTAGACACGAAGAAGAACCTTGATTTCTAGTATCAGAAGGACGATGGTAGATCAGTAATGACCCTAGCCTTCTTGACCCAGGGCACAAGTTCATAGTAACCATACTCCTTTAACTCCTTCAAACGATATAAGTAAATGAACTCATCCACCCTAATCATGTCACCCTCAGTGACGATCGTCCATATCTCTATACAGCTTATTACTATTCTCCATAAGTTCGGCATAAGTTGCCTAAGAGCGATGTTGAAATAGTTTAGGAGCTCTATGATAAAAGAATGGACGGGAAACCTAAGACCACACTGAAAAGCAGCCTTGTAGAAGCACAACTCCCCAAGCGAGAAGTGGCAAGCCCTCTTCCCTTCATAAGGAAGACGAATACTGACCTCCTTAGGGAATTGGAACCTATATTTAAACCTAAAAAGAGTGTCAACATCTAGCGCACACTTTTCACTAAGGGCATGTAAAGCCTTGACCTCCTTCCTACCAAAGACGGCGGTATCAGCCTCAACCTCAACAAGGTCGTTGCTAGACGACAACCCCGTTTCCAACTCACTAGACCTCACTTCTGACATAGCCCTATGGTCACCCACCAATTCCTCAAACCAATTTATTGATTGGCGAAGCAAAGGAAGCAGATTGGCCAACACTAAACCTAAGCCACTGCCCCCAAACAAAAAATCTTCAATTAGAGGACAAAAAGAACGAGAAGAACCTAGAGAAGCACCTAAATGTGCAAAGAAAAACTAAACGGAAGGGCAGAGTCTCCTAACCTCAGAGATCTCAACCATGGAACCTAGAAAAGGAAAAGAGGGGTGGAACTCCAATCGCAAACCTGAAAAGGAAAAACTAATAAATTTTTCTACAAAGAGTAAAAGCAAGGGAAAGAAACTGTACCTTAAATAAACAATCCCAGAAAGGAAAAACGTGATAGAGATCAGCGCGCTTCGGAGAAGAAAAACACAAAGCAACAATGGCACAAGTGGATAAAAGTAAGGAAGAAAGAGAAAAACAAAACAGTTTAAAAAGCTGCGCACGAAAAACTAAAAAATGGCAGGATACCCAAAGGGCACATGAATGGAGTATTAAATTTCACCAATCAGAAGGCGCCACGTGGCCACGACACGCACGCCGCCACCACTATGCATTAAATGCAATTGAAGTGGAATTCCAAGGGTTATGTTTAAACAAAAACCTTCCATCTTCTTGTGGTCGTCATTACACGTCACGACGACCATAAAACTGATGGGGGGCAGCTGATGGGCCCAACGAATACCATTGTCCAGACGAACCCATCAAATACCATCATCCACTCTCTCCCAGCATGGACAAGGGAAGAGAAACCATAAAAAAGAGAATTCAATGCCTCGAACGGTTACAAATCAGCCAATAGACCGTTGGAAGACCCATCAAAGCCCACATTGAATGAAAAGGCGTTACAAAAGAGGCACTTATGACACCATAAATAGGGTACAATGGCTAAAAGAAAAGGATATGTGTGTGTGTGTGTGTGTGTGTGTGTGTACTTCGGAACAAAACAACGTACATACACATGCTAAAACACTAATAATTTCTCTCAAAATATTATAAGTCACTTAACAAGTCGTACTCTCAAAATATTCAACAAAGTTATTTATCAAAAAATATTCAACAAAGTTGATAGCAAAGTAATAACCCACCCCGAAAATGAGACCAGGGGACATAAAAATGGAATATTCAAAGATGAGCTAGAGGATACCAAATAAAAAATAAAGCCAACTGCCAAACTTCAAAATTTAGTAAATAATAATAATAATAATAATAATAATAATAATAATAATAATAATAATAATATTATTATTATTATTATTATTATTATTATTATTATTATTATTATTATTAGGGAATTGAATGATGCGATTATATATTTGTTTGGCATAGAAAGAATGTAATAAAGAATGATAAATATATTATTTACAGAATCAATTAATGAATTTATTCCTTCTCAAAATAATAATAATAATAATAATAATAATAATAATAATAATAATAATAATAATGAATTTATTCATTTGGGTTCATAACTTTGGAGGATGCCTTGGGTTCTCATTTTGGTGCTTAATTAGGTACTGATGTTTCATATGCTTGTGATCATATATCTCATCACTCTTGATGCTGGACATAGCTAGAGTTGTTGGGGCTCGTGGTTGGAATAATTCTGAAAATAGCATCTCAAGTCTTTTCTTCTTCTTAGACTCGTTGTTGGAAAATATTTTGAAAATAACTCTCAAGTCCTTTTCTTCTTGCTAGCCTTGTTGTTGAAAGAATTCTGAATATAACGTCTCTATATATGAACAAAATATTTTAGTCAAGATTCTCTCTTAAAGTTAATATGAAATTTCTTCTCATGGTTCCTCCACAAAGAAATTTCTTCAACAGATAACGCGACATCTGCTTAAAAACTCCTTTATAGATACAAGACTATTATTAATGGTGGTCATGGAAATCCAAATTTAAGAAATATCTTTTCACTGCAATAGTTTTAGAGCACATGTGGTCTCCTCAACGTCAACTATAAAATTACCTAGTAACACTCGACGATTAAACAAAAGAGTACATTTGTGGCTGCTTTCTGACTCAACTATGAAGGGTCGAAATCATAGCTACCTAACCAACTTTTGGAACATCCAATTAATGTTGAACTGTGTAAAATTTTGGATTGATAAAAAAGAAATATTGGATTTGAAAACAAAATCAATTAAACAGCAAAAATAACTGATAGGTTAATTAAAATTATCAAACAAGAAGGTTTTAATGGAATTGAAGTGTCAATTGAATTGCAAGATTTTTTACAAGTATTTTTTTTATACTATGTTATTTTGATTAAATAACCATGTCTTTCTTCAATTGCCCTTTTATTTACGGGTTTCTAAATTTTCTTTTAAATTTAAATAATAAAAAATCAATAAATTCTACATTTGAATAAATTTATATATGATGGGCCCAACGAATACTAGTCCCAACGAACCCATCAAATACCATCGTCCACTCTCTTCCAGCATGGACGAGGGAAGAGAAGCCATAGCGAAGAGAATTCAATACCTTAGAAGGTTACGAATCAACTAGCAGATCGTTGGAAGACCCATCAAAGCCCACATTAAATGATCCCAAAGGCGTTACGAAAGAGGCACTTATGACACCATAAATAGGGTACAATGGCTAAAAGAAAAGGATGTGTGTGTGTGTGTGTGCGCGCACGCGCGCTCGCGCACACTTCAAAACAAAACAAGGTGCATACACATACTAAAACACTGATAATTTCTCTCAAAATATTATAAGTCACTTAACAAGTTGTATTCTCAAAATATTCAACAAAGTTATTTATCAAAAAATATTCAACAAAGTTGATAGCAAAGTAATTACCCACCCCAAAAATGAGACCAGGGGACATAAAAATGGAATATTCAAAGATGAGCAAGAGGATACCAAATAAAAAATAAAACCAACTACCAAACTTCAAAATTTAGTAAATAATAATAATAATAATAATAATAAAAGGTGCTGATGTTTCATATGCTTGTGGTCATATATCTCATCACTCTTGATGCTGGACATAGCTAGAGTTGTTGGGGCTCGTGGTTGGAATAATTCTGAAAATAGCATCTCAAGCCTTTTCTTCTTCTTAGACTCGTTGTTGGAAAAAATTCTGAAAATAACTCTCAAGTCCTTTTCTTCTTGCTAGGCTCCCTGTTGAAAGAATTTTGAATATAACGTCTCCATATATGAACAAAATATTTTAGTCTCCATCTAGACTGCAAGTTGCTGCCAGCGGAGAAAAGGACACGCCTCTTTCTTTCTCTCTTGGGTGGGAAGAATAACCGTTGGTTTTTGTTCTCCACCGGATCTCTCTCTCTCTCTCTCTCTCTCTCTCTCTCTCTCTCTCTCTCTCTCTCAGATCAAATTTTTCTAATTTATTAACTTTGGTCTATGTGGTCCGTGGGGTCTGTAGGGTCGAGTGTGGTGAAATATCAACTGTGTATTGCGTAGGTGGAAGTGTGTGGTGGAAAAATGAGGTTAATTAAATTAGAAAGGAATACAAAAAAAAAAAAAAAAAAAAGAGCTAATAATAATTTAATGAATAATAAGTCAAATTCACTAAAAAAAAAAAAGAAAAAAGAATAATAACAATCCGGGGGTAAAGTTAATGATTTTTTAGAAAAAAATTTAATGAGCTAATTTCATTCTAAATCACATAAATTTGATACATTTCAAGACTAAGTTTGATAAATTTCAAAATAAATAGAAGTTATAAAAGATTTGCACAAAACTAACCTAAATTAATAAAACTAACAACTCACAATATTGTTTTCGCAAGTAGTTCAAGAAATCCATAAAAAAAAAAATAATAAATAATAAATGACCATCCAAAAATTTTAAATTTTTACCATTAGGATATTTAAAAAATAAAACCGATGGGAATGGATAAATGAAGATTATAAAAAAATCATAAAAGAATAAAAAAGTTGAAGGAAAGAATGAAGAAATAAAATTTAAATAAGATAGAGAAAAGATAGTGAGTCTGTTGAAAAGTGAAACTAAAAAAGTAGATAAGTAAAAATAACTATTCACTCATTAAACCGTATAAAATTTTTAAAAAACTACTAAAAATACTCTAATAAATATTATTGTGTTTGCTGTTAAAAACACAAGTTGCTTTTGTTGGAAGTGAGGACGAAAACGGGGAGTGAATGGTCCCTACTCCCTAGTATCTAAAACGTGCTTCCAACGTGTGAAGTGGGAATTTTATAATATTTAGTACCTTTGGAAACTTGGTAATTGACAAGGATTCAAGACTTGGGTAACTACTCCATCTAGACTTGTAATATTAATAATAAAATAAAATAAAGCCCTTAGCTGTCGAAAATTCTATATAAATGTAGGTAGCTCCGCATTACTCTTTCATGAGTAAGCATTATTCTCAAACAACTCATAAAAGGTTTGAGAAAGAAAAAAATGACGATGATGGGGGAAACATGGTCTCTTATTGGCTCATTGATTGCTACCATAATGTTTCTTTGGGCAATGTTTGACAAATATTTCCCTTATCATCTTCGTAGCTCTATCCTAAGTTATAGTATGAAGTTGGCGAGTTTCGTGTACCCCTATATCAATATTTCGTTCAATGAATTCATTGGCGACAGTGACGAGTTCATGCATCTCAAGCGTAGTGATGCCTATGCTGCCATTGAAACATACCTCAGTGGAAAGTCCTCCAGGGAAGCTAGAAATCTCAAAGCGGTAGTTGTCAAAGACAGTAGTCAACCTGTACAAGTGAGCATAGACGACAACGAAGGGGTTACTGATGAATTTGAAGGGGTCAAGCTTTCATGGACTGTCAAGAAAAACACCACAAGAACACAGTCATTTTCTATCTACCCGAAGATAGACGAGAAGAAGTATTACAAGCTCACTTTCCATAAGTCTCACCGAGATTTAGTCTGTGGGACTTACATCAATCATGTAATGCAAAAAGGGAAGGAAATAACCGTGAGCAATCGACAAAGGAAGCTGTACACTAACAATCCTAGCCAGAATTGGGAAAGGTACAAAGCACGGAAATGGAGCCATGTGACTTTTGAGCACCCAGCAACTTTTGACACTTTGGCCATGGAGTCAAAGAAAAAGTTGGAAATCGTCAATGACCTTGAAAAGTTCAGCAAGGGAAAAGAGTACTATACAAAGATTGGCAAGGCCTGGAAGCGTGGCTATCTTCTTTATGGTCCTCCTGGAACAGGTAAGTCTAGCATGATTGCTGCCATGGCCAACCACTTGGAGTATGATATCTATGATCTTGAATTGACAACGGTTAAGGACAACACAGAGCTGAGGAGGCTTTTGATCGAAACCACAGGTAAGTCGATCATTGTGATAGAAGATATTGATTGCTCACTTGATCTTACGGGTCAACGAAAGAAGGAAAAAATGAAAGCCAAGGATGAAGAAGCCAAGGATCCTATTAGTAAAATGACCAAAGGTGAAGAAGACAGCAACACTAAGGTCACTCTCTCTGGGTTGTTGAATTTTATTGATGGGCTGTGGTCTGCTATTGGAGGAGAGAGGATCATTGTTTTCACCACTAATTTCGTGGAAAAGCTTGATGCGGCTCTCATTAGGAGGGGACGTATGGACAAGCACATAGAATTGTCTTATTGTGGCTATGAAGCATTCAAGGTTCTTGCCAAAAATTACTTGGATGTTGACTCACACCCTTTGTTTGTGACTATTGGCCACTTGTTGGAGGAAACCAATATTACTCCAGCTGATGTTGCTGAGAATTTGATGCCTAAGTCACTGAATGAAGATGCTGAGGCTTGTTTGAAGAAATTAATTGAAGCTATTAAGACGGCCAAAGAGGAAGCAACAAAGAAGGCTGAGGAAGAGGCACGGTTAAAGGCAGAGAAAGAAGAGAATGAGAAGCAAGAAGAAGTGAAACTTGATGGCAGTTTAGCTAAGGTGAAAGAGAGTTGCGTTGGAGTACTTGTGAAAAATGACGAGGCCTTAGCTAAAGAGATGAAAGATAATGGTGCCACCGCTTGAAGAAATTAGGATACGGGGACTGAAGTGAAGAATAGGTTTAATGGTATATGCTCTACATGATGTATAATAAAAAATAGGTCCAAGTGTGATCTTTATGTAGTAGGTATTGTGTACTTAATAGGTGTTGGATTCCAAATAATTTTATTAACAATATTAGCAATCCAAAATAGCAATCACACACAAGAACACAAATATTTATGTGGAAAATCCTTTCTCTTGAAGGGAAAAAACCACGGGGCAAACTCTGAATAATTTCACTATTATCAAATCAATTATAATATTTCTTGTGCATGTCTCACGACTAAAGAAAAATCTCTCTTATTTTTTCTTTGCTCTCACACACACACACTAATTATCTCTTTCAAAGGCAGCAACACTTTGCTCTCTCCTCCTCGGCTATCTTCTCGAAGGTAGCAACCCTTTGCTCTCCCCTCCTTGGCTATCTTCTTGAAGGCGGCAATACCTTGCACTTTCCTTCCTCTTGAGTTCCTCCCAAGCGAAAATCCATTTTCTCCCTCTTGGTTTTACGCACTATTTTCCCTCTCTCCATAGGGAAGACCTTTGGGCCAAACCCATCAAATTCTTTGTAACATTGTCTATTTATAAGACTCTTTTGCTATTTCCTCTTGAATTAGGAATACATTACCTCTTTAGCAAGGAATCTATTTCCTTTTGGACTAGGAACACATTACCTTTTTAATAAGGAATAGACTTCCTTCCACACTAAGGAATAGTCTTTTCTTCTACAATAAAGAAATCCAATTAATTTTCCTTATTCAATTAGGAAACCTAATTAACTTTCCAAGTCACAATTGGAATTTGAGGCAATTTCCCAACAATAGGTTTTGTTAGTGCATTTTAAATTAAAATTACGTTAAATCTTAAACCAATTGAAGATTAATAAAGGGATAAGTTATTGTGGAATTTGTTAAAGAAAGAGGTAACATGTATGTAAGTTAAATTAAATAAATTTAGAAGAGTTATCTAAAATAACAAATAACATGTATGTTATAAGAATGATTGGAAGACTATATATAAGGCTATGCTACAGACTAATTTTATATCAAGAGTGAATAAAATTAAATAGTTAAAGCAAAGAGTATTATGTGAGAGAGTGAATTCAATAATTCTCCTAAATACTTGAGAGATTTCGGGTCAAAGAAAGGTGTTTCTTTTTGGGAAGTTTTAAGCTCAACCACTTATGCAGAGTTGATTTGAGCTACACAACGAATTGTTGGGCTGTTGTATCCTAGAGGGGACAAGTCAAAAGTGAATTTCTGTTGCATCGGTTTCAAGGCTTTGCCAACTAGAGGGCTTGAATCTCCTTAAAGAGAGTGAGATTTCTGTGCCTCAGTCTGACATTGTTTGTTTATATTTATATTTTTATTGTAATTAAAATATCATTTTATTAGTAATTTCTCTTACAATTTTAATGAGATTTAAATGGAGCCAATAACTAAGAAGCCAAATGACAATGTCAGAGAGCTCAACAAGCCCTTTCGTTTTAAGGGAGCCCATTTCAAAAGATGGAAAGCCGAGGTCCTTTTCTATCTAAGCCTTTTTAAGGTAGCCCATTTCAAAAGATGGAAAGCCAAGGTCCTTTTCTAAGCCTTTTTAAGGTAGCCTACGTCCTTACTGAGAAGAATTCAAACAAGGTTTCTACTGATGACCTGACCGAAGATGAACTCTATGACCATCAAGAAAAAACAGATAAGTATGAACAAGATGAGTATAAATGTCGTCATTATCTTTTAAATTGTCTTGCAGATCATTTCTATGATTATTATAATACTATATACACTTCTGCAAAGTAAATTTGGAAAGCTTTACAAAGCAAATATGACACCGAAGAGGCTGGTGCAAAGAAATATGCAACTAGTCGTTATTTCGCTATCGAATGGTGGATACCAAATCTATTGTTGAACAGGTTCAAGACTTTCAAATGATCATGGAAGTTAGATCCGAAGGCATAAAGATTGAGGACAACCTTATTGTGGTTGGTATCATTGACAACCTACCACCACCACGGAAAGAGTTCCAAAAAATCAATGTGTCATGAGCAAAAGGAGACGTCCCTAGAATCCTTGATCACTCGCATCCGCGTAGAGGAGGAAACTAGAGGACAAGATGCACTTATTGCACAAAAGGGTAGTGGACATTCTACCACCAAGGTAAATTTAATTTCTGCAAGCAATAACCAACCCAAAGATCATTTTTCTAAAATAGCTCAATTGAGGCCAAGAAAGAGAAATATGAAATATTATGGTAGACCTCACAATAAGGGCAACCCTAGTAAAAGGAATAAGAACCAAGGACCCCCTCCAAATAACCAACACGTTAATGCATGTTTTGTCTATGGCAAGAGTGGGCATATTGCTCGATTTTGCAAATTTCGGAAACATGGATCTGTCCCACAGGTTAATGTTACTGAAAAGCCTTTAATGTCTATGATTACAGACATATACATGATCCAATATGTTGAACGGTGGTGGGCAGACTTTGGTGCCAATAGGCATGTTTGCTATGATTAAAATTGGTTCAAAATATACACTCCTTTTAAAGAAGAAAAAACAATTATGCTTGGTGACTCTAGTAAAACCAAGGTACTTGGGAGTGGTGAGGTTGAGTTGAAATTTACCTCTGGCCATGTGCTCACTTTGAAAGACGTGCTATACACACTATCCATGAGGAAAAATCTAATGTCAAGCTATTTGCTAAATAAGGCTAGCTCCAAACAAACAATGGAATCTGATCAATATGTAATCTCTAAGAAAGGATTATTTGTGGGCAAAGGGTATGCTTGTGATGGAATGTTCAAACTGAATATTGAAAATAATATATCATCTACAAGTTCTGTTTATATGCTATCTTCTGTGAATTTTTGGCATACTTGCTTGTGTCATATAAATAGTAGATATGTGGGAAACCAACACCATTACGAAAGTTGTTTTCCTTTTTAAATACTATTCACGGGTCAAAATCGGAGTTAAAATGGTTGAGATGTCTTGGAAACCGTGTCAAGCGTGTTAGCTCGCTTCTCCAAGCCATAACCTTTGATCCGACCATTGGAATTTCTTTTATATATATATATATATATATATATTTCTGGAAACTAGACATCCATATATTTCTTGGGACACTGAGATTAGCTCAATCAGAGTTCGGGAGGGCCTTCAAATATGCATCCAAAGTCAAACGGGAACGGGCTAGGACCGCTGATGTCAGCAGTTAAACCCGATGCACCCTAAAGGGCCGCTAAAGTTGGCTGGCAACTGCAAGGGTGAATCGAAAGCTGAAGAATCACAAAATGTTTATAAATACTCCCTAAGCCCCAAAACCAAAATTAAAAAAAGAAAAAAAAAAGGGATTTCTTGGAGTTGTTCTGGGTAGATTCTATCTCTCTTTCTCTCTAATTCTCTTCAAAATCACATACAAAAATCTTTGATTTCTTACTTTTCTCCAACAATCAAGAGGTAGTGTTCTTGCTCTCATCTTCCTCTCCTTGGTTTTTGAACCTTGGATTTGAGGTTTAGGGGTGTAGATGTAGTTTTTTCGCTACTATCTATGCCCATTTAATTTCCTTGCATATACCTTGCTTTCTCTTGCTTTTTATTGCTTTCTAGCATGTGTATGCTTAGATCTACATGGCTATGTGCTTTTTGCCATGTTTATGCTTAGATCCACATATCTATGTGCTTTTTGCTATGCTTGTGCTTAGATCTACATGTCTATATGTTTTATACCTTGTTTATGCTTATTAAATCTACTTGACTGTGTACTTTTTGTCGTGTTTATGCTTAGATCTTCCTGTCTATGTGCTTTTTGCCATGTTTATCTGTTTTGGATCTACATGTTCATGTGCTTAAAGCTTAGTTTGGATGCTATGCCTAGTGCTTTATAGCTTTATATCTCTTGATTTTGCCTTGTTCTTGTGCTTGGCTTTTAGGTGGGGCATGGATCTAGATCTTGTGGTCTAGGCTTACATCCATACACTTATCTTTCAATAAAGGGTTTGGATTAGTTCCTTTATGCATGTTTACAATTTGTTTGCCCTTGTCTGTGCTTTTTGCTTTAGATCCATGATTGTTTGCTTAGATCTAGGCTCTTTGCCATGTTCTTGCTTGTTTTCCCTTCTAGGTTTGTTGCTTGTTGGTCTTTGGGACCACTTGCTTGTTTGGTTGCACTTGCCCCTTTGGTGGCTTGTTTGGATGCAACCATTTTTGGGAGTACATCTTCGTGATGTCTGGCCTGCTTGCCGTCTGCCTATCTCTCCTTTGCTTAGTTTGCATGTCAGGGTTTCTTGTGTTGGCCCCTCTGTGCGCCTTATGACATGTCTAGCTCTTCCCTTTTTGTGATAACATGCTTTGCTTGCTATGTTTGCTTTATGCCATCTTTTTTGGCTCTCTTTGTTCATTCACATCTTTGCACGTTTGTTTATTTGATCATGCATGTTTCTTTGTGTGATTTTTTGTGTCATCAAGCCTAGTTTCTATATATAATCTCATGAGGGTTCATACTCATCTTTTTACACGAGATCCTGAGTTCCTTTTAGGAACTTTGCTTAATGGCACACATGTTGTTCGCACTCCAATATAATGGAAGTACAAACCCCAATCCAATCCCACATTTGTCCTTCTAGGACACCCTCTTTTGCTCAATAACATATTTGTTTGCTAACATGCCTGTTTTCCCTTTTATGTCCTTTCTTTTTTTGTATGCCCTTTTGTGTGCTATCCTTTGCCTGTTTTCCCTCTTGTGCGTTTCTGCATTTTCCTTTTGCTTGTCTGCTAGTTTTGCTTTCTTTTGTTGTTGCATGTACATGCTTGGTGTAAGGGTGCAACTTCCAAGATGCAAACTAGGAAGGGGTAAAAAAATGCAAGCAAGAAAACACAAGCCTAGAAAGGGCAATGTTCTATAGATTTAAGGGGTTTAGCCCCCTTCCCGTGTGGTTATCTCTTTCTCTTTCTTAGCCTCTTCTTTAGAACCATATATTAGAGTCTCCTCTCCTTGTATCTAACTTTTGGCTGCATTCATGGGGTATGGCAATGTCTGTTTTACATTTCATGTACCTTGTTAGGTCATACCCTATAGTTGTAGGCATGTATCTATAAACACTCGATTTTGCACTCATGATTTAATCAAGGAGAATGACTTGAACGACCATCCATGTACCCCAAAAATCATGATTGCATTACATGCATCAATTGATTCTTGCATTACATGCATCAATTCATTCATTGCATATCATAAAAATGATCTTGATAATTAGTGTTTAAAATAGGATTGCATGCATAGGATTAAAAAGAATGATTGGATAACAATAAAATTAAGGATAATTTGAACTTTATCAAGATTTATTTAAGGGTATTTATCTACAAGATAATTATTCCTGAAACAGCTTGAATAATCTAGAAAAGAGATTAAAAAAAAAAAATCATAGACTAAGGATGAAAACACATCTAGGTACAAGGACCGGATCAAAAAAAAACTCTAGAAAAAGAGTCCAAAAGACAGCTGAACACGAAAAAATGTTTAGCATCCAAGAGTACCATTCGGCACTTTTGGAGTGCCAAACAGCACTAACAGGCCAGAAATGTATTGACTCTTTGTGATGAATTAATTGATTAATTAGCCAAGTTTATTAATTAATCAAATTAACATGCAAATGTGTGGTAGCACAAACAAATCATTAATTAAACTAAGTATGCAGCGGAAAATAAATGATACGGTGATTTGTTTAAGAATGGGGAAAATCAACACGGCAAAAATCCCACTGGGTGATTTTAAAGTCACCACTCTCGAGAATCCACTATTATCACAACAAGCGGTTACAAGTAAAGGAATCCTTGTACCTTATACCAACCTACAGTCGAACCCTTACCCCAATACCTAATTGGACTTATTCTGTAGTGACAATCTCTTCTGTTCAATGCATGGGTCCAAGTACGTGACTAACTAATTACGCAGATCCCAATACGCGACTTCAATCACCAACTAGAGAGAGATGTTGGCTGCAAAGTTCTTCTGTTCTTCAACACATGAAGATCATGAAGTTTCTTAGTTACAAAACCCTATGGTGTACAAACACAGCAGCTTCTTTAAGAACTAGAGCAAACTAGGTTTCTAGTCACACTTGAGGAATTATGCTCTTGTGCAATTTTGCTCTTGGCTGTGCAACCTGATATAGCCTTTAAAATAATCCTTATATATGTTTAGGGTTTTGAAAAAGAAAGCCTAAACATACAATCACGGAATGAATGAAAAACAGTCTTGAAAAACTGAAATTCATAAACCTCGACAGATACCCTATTTGTCAAGCTGCTGCCGAGCCACGGGGCTGGAACAGCTTTACAAGCTCGATAGATGGCTAGCTGTCGAGATTTAATGATAGGCACTTTTCAGACTTGAATCTTGGACAAACTAGCATGGCTTCAACACTTGATCTTAATACAAAATTTTTTGAAGTATTAAACATATCCTAGATCTACCCAAATACAAGTAATGTGCATTTTGTCAAAGGATTAGCCAATTACATAAAGTAGTGACATATCTTCCTAACAAGTAAATCACATATGTCTTAATAGGCACTTTAAAAGTGTCGCATTGCCCCTCTTGGGCTTTGGCCCAATTTCTTTCAAGTGACGGTAAGGCACATCATTTTCGATATTTTCGCAGAAGGATAAGTCCCGATTCACATTCTAAACGTCGGAGCTATTTTTTAGAGTTTTATGGCCTCTATAAATAGAGGATGCATCTTATAATTCAGCACACTTTTCACCCCCCCAGAGAAACTCTTTTGACACTCTAAGACGCACACTTTTTTAGGCTCTCAAATTGCTCATATTTGCTGATCCACTCTTTGATATTTGCTGTTGAAATTAGGGCTTTTAGGTTTCAAAGATAATTAAATAAATTTCTTTGAACCCTAAAACATCCTCTCAAGAACAAGAAGTGCTCCATGCAAGAGGTTGTTTTCAATCACCGTTTCCTTTTTCTTTACTTTTTTTTTTTTTCTTTTATGATGATGCATGTTTTTCATTATCCATAACATGAATTATTAATCATTGTTTTGTTAAAGCATGATCTTGATTTTTTATATATATATATATATATATATAATTGTTGTGATCTCTTTCTTAATATCAATAATTTGCATATAACTAATTCTTATTCTTAAAAAAAAAAAAAAAAAAAAAAAAAAAAAAAAAGCAGATCTGCATCTTTCTTAGATGTAAATCTGAATTTTTCTTAAAATAAAAAAAAAATAAATCTGCATCTTTCTTAGATGTAGATCTAAATTTTTCTCAATCAAAAAACAGATATGCATCTTTCTTAGATGTAGAATCTGAATTTTTCTCCAAACAAAAATGGATCTACATCTTCATTAGATACAGATCTGAATTTTTCTCAAATCAAAAACTGATTTGTACCTCTCTTAGATACAGATCTGCTTTTTTTTAACATACGTCAATTTTGAAATTAAAAAAAAAAAGATTATGCATGAATGTGTTTATTGTTGTTTGTTGTGTTTAGTCCATGTTGCATAAATTTATCTTATGAATGAAATGCTCTATTTAAAAAAATCTTTTTCATATTTTTTTTTAAACATATAAAAACAAATCTGGTTTTTCAGTCATCAAAAAACTTTTTTTTTTTTAATTCTTAAAAGCAGATCTGATCTTTTATAAATCAAAAGCCATTTTTCTAAGTTCTTAAAAACAAATTTGATATTTTTCAAATCAAAAGACTTTGTTTTATATAATAAACACAGATCTGAATTTTTATCTCTAAAAACCATTTTTTTTAGATTCTTAAAAAACAGATCTGATTTTTTCTAAACCAAAATAAGATCAATTTTTTTTTTTTATCATTACTAAATTAGATCTGAATTTAAAAAAAAAAAAAAACAAAGAAGATGATTCATTCATAAATAAATTTGTGTGATTTAGTTTTGCTTCACATGTTCAACATATCATTCATGACATGCATAAAAGTGGTACATAGGTCACAAGAGTCCAAAAGACCAGACTCTATCTAAGTGGAATGGATGCCTAACATCTTCTCATTCTGTAACCTAGCCTCCGAATTTAGTGTCTTTTGGATAGGTAGACCTAGGTCTTATCTTTGTTTTATTTTGGGTAGATTATAACTAGAAAAAAAAATCCATGTATTTTGGTAGATTGTAACTAGGACCCAAAACCATGTAATTTTCAATTTTTCAAACATGTATTTTTATTCAATCAATAAGAATGGAACAATTCAGTCATGTATTTGTATATATTTATTTTTTTCTTATTTTTTTATATAAAAAAAATAAGTGGTGACTCCACACCACTTACCCAAAAAGAGAAGTACCTTAAAAAGTACCCAAATCTCTTTTTTGAGATCACCCTAAGTTTGAGGTCTCTCACAATATCCTTTATCTTTCTTGTACCTTGCTTGGGCTGCATTCCTTGAATATGGCAATGTTTGATTTACATTTCCTATATCTTGCTAGGCCATACCCTTCGATCGTTGGTGATGTCTGCTTTACTTTTCCTATTTTGTGTGCTTGCATTGTGCGTGATGTATATATATAGTGAAAAATTATACTGAAATAGAAACCAACTCTCTATCTTAACTCACAGCAGAGGAGCTCCAAGAAGACCAAAATACTCTTCTCTTTTCTTGCTATTCGAACATTGGCAGAGCTCAAACTCCAAACCCCAAAGCTTGCCTTACTGAGTGCAGAAGCTAAAACCCCTGGCTCAGATTTGTCTCACTTCTCTACAACACAAAAATAGCCAGGCAACCCAATATATTATACTGAAATATAAATAGTTTTGTAAGCATCTAATTATCTTGAAAACAAAAAATTATTATAAAAAAAAATAGTGAAATTGTCAAATACTTATCCAATATAAATTTATTTAGTAGTGAAACATTAATAAGAGTTTAAGTTACACCAAATCTATATAATCTATATATATAATAATAGGTGAAGCACAGAGAAACTCAAATAGAATTCCAAATTAGAATTTGGATTTTGTGCCATGTGTCTAGATTTGGATTCTCAATTTTGTGCCACTTGTCCTAACTAAAACTCAAAAAAAAAAAAGAATTCTAATTAGATTATAAATTGGACTCTAATTTTGTGTCATATATCTTATCTAAATTTTCTAATTTTTGTACCCAAATAAATGATGCATTAACATTTAACACGAAAGCTAAGAAAACCACAATAATAATACTCATTGGCCTAAGCAAGAACATCTCACCTACACACTTTTATGGGTGAACATCTTACCTGCCCACTACCAAAACCAAAGAGTCCAACGAAAAAGACTATAAAAGTAAAATATTATCTCTTCCTAATGCTATATCGTCATCCCATGTCTCCTCCTTCTTTCTCAACCTCTACCAACTAGATCCACACACTACCTTTTCCTCTTCCTTTCGGATTTCTAAGAGCAAAGTCGGGTTTAAACACAATGTTCAATCCTACTCTTCCTTACTTCACACTCTTATATATTACCGCTTCATTGACGCCTTCAAGAAGATTTCAAACTCAATGTGGAAACTGAATCTACCAAGATGAACATCTTATCATCACAATTGTTGACCACACCTCATTGCGCCACGTGACTACATAAATTAATGCCACGTCTATAATTAAAAACACAGCAATTGTATCGTTTCATTTAAACGTTCATCTTAAAAATAAAAAAATTAAGAAACAATAAAAAAACTGCCTATTATTATAAACTAGATACAACTCTTGGGGCAGTAGTTATAAATAAAACATAACTTTTTTTTTATATATATATTTTTCTCACTGAACATTCTGCTTTCCCTTCTCTCTCTCTATCCGAAATTTAGTATTTGCAGCAGGACTTCTCTTTTTGATAACGCCAGCCAACAAAGTTCCAAAACAAGTTTAAAGGTCAAATACCTCTCCTCAAATGTATAGTAAATAAAAGGTGGGTTAACATAGCATAGTATTTGTATCATAAAGTCAAAGGATTTGCATTAATTCTAAGTATATGTTACTATGCGATTTATTTTTATATTTGCGTTAATATAACTTTCGGTGGTGATATTGATTTTGATATTGAGATTACATAGTAACGTAACTAGTTTATTCTTTTCTAATATTATTCCTTTTTCAAACAACTTAGACAATCTCACAGCGCAACAATAAACGAATACACTAAATAGAGTTTGTAAGGAAGACAAATTGTCGAAAGTTGTTATATATTGTTGCTATTAGTCTTTGATATAGAGAAGTATATATGAAACTATCAAATTGGTTTTGAGTTACTATCTAGTGGATTCTTTGGGCGACTTATATGTATTTATTTATTGCGTGAAACCCTCTGATTGATTTATTGGCCATATGTATTTGATGGGAATACATATCTAAGTTGGAAGCCATTAATTCTTTTATTTCGTGAAACCACGAACGGTTTGATGACCCAAGCCTTGTACCGATTCGGGTTAATGGCGGAAAAGAAAGAAACAGGTTTCATTATAAACCATGGTGGCTCCAAGATTTTTTTTCTAGAGGGGGTCAATAATGGCGGAGTCAGAAATTTATTGGCGGAGGTAGGTGCGAGTAAAAATATAAGATGATTTTTTTTATGGTTTTTCTGTATAGATAACTTCCACGTTATAAACAATACAACTATATTATATAATAGTCTAAAAAATTATTAACAGTTTAAAGGTTGTTAAGACAAGTATCATTGGATGCATAAACAAATAGAATTTAAATAACTAATCATACATCTTTATCAAATTAATAATAACTTATTATATTTATAAGTTATATCAATTGAATAAAAAAATAGAATAAATAAGAATAGTAACATAGTTAGGAGTAGGGCTAGGAGTAAGTGTGAAACTAAGAAAAATAAGTACTCCGCTAATAAACTTTTGCTTTTGAAGTGTATGGTATTATAAATATACACATGGTCACTTTCTTGGAATTGGAGTAAGCAGTAAAAGATTTCTTGGACTTGAAAATCTGTAGACCACATATCAAACTACTTGATTGGACATGGAGAAAAACTAAGAATTATGTTCAAGCTTATTTCATTTGGGTTTAACAAAAAATTTAAAGTCTAGGTGTTCAATCAAAATTTTATTGTAGGGGTCAAAAAAAATTTCATTTATATATATATATATATATATATATATAATTTTGTTTTTGGACCAGGTCAGGGGGTTCATTTGAACCCCTCGGCTGGTCTTGGAGCTACCCCTGATTATAAAAGGTATAATTCTTGAAGTTATGTGCAAGATTGTAATGGCAGGAGTCAATGGCATGCAATCTATGAGATATATATATATATATATATATATGTGTGTGTGGTTGACATCTTTTGTTAAATACATTAGCTATGTATTTGGCAATACATGGGTATGTTATGAAAGATCGCGTGGATGTAAATGACAGTTAAACATGTCATTAATGCTAATACCATAGCTTTGGCCTTTTATGTGCAAAGGTGTATGGGTTTGATGAATAAAGAAAATTTGGTCAATATAGTGGAGTCAAATATTTTGAATCTATTTTATTAGACTCAATTTTGGTGTGGCTGCCACTTTGTTATTGGTTAGCCTTTTTACAAATTCATCAAGGGACTCATTATTAATTGGAGGGAATGGACACTGAGAGAAACCCCATCACTTGGGAGAAATTTAAAGGGGTTTTCTATGATAACTACTTCCTTGAGGTGGTTCGAGAACAAAAAGAGAGGGAATTTGCTGATTTGGTGCAAGGAAGTATGACTGTTGAGCAATATGCAACTAAATTCATCGAGTTATCTCACTTTGGACCCCACCTAATCCTTACTGAGGTGAAGAAAGCAAGCAGATTTCAAAAGGGGTTGAATGAGAGACTTCGACACCATCTGATTGCATCAGGGGTTGATAATTATGCAGAGTCAGTTAAGAGAGCTATGAGACTGGAGGAAGATTTCAAGAACAATGTTAGGAATGAAAACACACCTAGAAGCACTGGACAGACAGGCTTTCAACAAGGCAATGCTCAAGGTCATTGGAACAAGAAAGGATCTGTTGGGAGGTCTGGGAGTAATTCATCATCAAGTAAGCCAGAAAATAAGAATCCACCCCAGAATGCTCAAGGTAGAAGTTTGAATGTTTGCCCTACTTGTGGAAGGTTTCATGGAGACAAGCCATGTTTCTTTGAAGGAAAGGCTTGCTATAATTGTGGGTAGACAGGAAACTTAACTAGGAGTTGTACGTCTCAACAAAACTCAATAGCACAACCTAGAAAGGATGATCAGAGAAGGAAAGCACAAGGGAGAGTGTTTGCACTCACACCACAAGACGTTCAAGCTTACTATGGTTGCAGGTATCCTCCCATTATTCTCAAACTTTGCTAAAACTCTATTTGATTCTAGATCTACACACTCTTTAATCTCCTCTCGATATGCTAAGTTATGTGATAAGAAACCTGGACTTATGTATTATGACTTGTCTGTGGCCACACCTATGGGTGATTCTTTGGTGTGTAATTCAATGCTTAAGTCTTGTGTCATCCATATTGAGGATAGGGAAATGTTAGCAGACTTGATTTTGATGGACATGTATGACTATGATGTAATTTTGGGAATGGACTGGCTGGCGGCTTATCATGCTAGTGTAGATTGTTTTAGAAAAGAAGTGGTGTTTCGACCTTTAGGAGAACCTGAATTTCGGTTTAAGGGCTCTAGGATGCATGCTTTACCTTGGGTGCTATCAGCCCTTCGAGCTAAGCGTCTATTACGGAAAGGATGCCAAGGGTACCTAGCTCATGTGGTGGACACTAGGAAGGAGATATTGAAGTTGGATGATATCCCTATTGTGAGGGAGTTTCCTGAAGACTTACTAGGGATACCTATAGATAGGGAGATTGAATTCTCCATTGATTTACTCCCTGGAACTTCTCTTATATCGAAAGCACCATATCGGATGGCACCAACTGAACTTAAGGAACTTAAGGAACAATTACAAGAACTCCTTGACAAAGGGTTCATCAGACCAAGTGCATCTCCTTGGGATGCACCAGTTTTATTTGTGAAAAAGAAGGATAGGACTATGAGATTGTGTATTGACTACCGTGAGTTAAACCGGGTTATTGTGAGAAACAAATACCCTCTCCCTCATATTGATGACCTATTTGATCAATTGCAAGGGGCACAAGTCTTCTCTAAGATTGACCTTTGTTCTGGGTATCACCAATTGAAAATCAAGGGTGAAGACATACCCAAGACAGTTTTCAGGACTAGGTATAGGTACTATGAATTTTTGGTAATGCCTTTTGGTTTGACCAATGCTCCTGCTGCATTTATGGATTTGATGAATAGGGTGTTTCATGAGTACTTAAACCGCTTTGTTATTGTCTTTATTGACGACATTCTAATCTTCTCCAAAAGCATGGAAGAACATGAAGAGCACTTGAGAATTGTTTTTCAAATTTTGAGGGAGAAGAAGCTATATGCAAAGTTTAAGAAGTGTGAATTTTGACTTAACTAGGTGGTGTTCCTAGGGCATGTGATATTTGAGGCAGGGTTTCTGTAGACCCTAGTAAGGTTGAAGCTGTGATTGATTGGGCAAGACCGACAAATGTGAGTGAGATCAAAAGCATTTTGGGCCTTGCTGGCTATTATAGGAGGTTTGTGGAGGGATTTTCTCGTATTGCAGCCCCATTGACTCAACTAACTCGTAAGAATGCCAAGTTTGTGTGGACAGAAGAATGTGAAAAGATTTTTCAAGAACTTAAACAAAGGTTGGTTACTGCACCAATACTAATCATCCCTAGCAACTTGGGAGGCTTTGTCATTTATAGTGATGCTTCGAGAAAAGGGCTTGGTTGTGTGTTGATGCAGCATGGTAAAGTCATAGCTTATGCTTCCCGCCAATTAAAGAGTTATGAACAAAATTATCCCACTCATGATTTGGAGTTGGCTGCAGTGGTGTTTGCATTGAAGATTTGGAGACATTATTTGTATGGTGAAAGGTGTGAGATTTATACAGATCATAAGAGCTTGAAGTACTTCTTTACTCAGAAAGAATTGAATATGAGACAATGAAGGTGGCTTGAGTTGATTAAAGATTATGATTGCTCAATCAATTACCATCCAGGCAAGGCTAATGTGGTGGCTGATGCACTTAGTCGGAAGTCTTCTGGTTTCTCAGCTGCCTTGTTAACTACTCAAAAGGAGATTATTGAGGACTTGGAGAGGATGGGAATTGAAATTGTCATGGGTGATTCCCAAGCCTTTATGGCCAGTTTGACAATACAACCCACTTTGGTTGAGAAGATTAAGAGTTCATAGGTTGATGATGCACAAATTGTAAAGATCATAGGAGAAGTACAAGAAGGGAAGAGACCAGAATTTAATGTGTCTAATGATGGTATTTTGAGGTTTGGAAATAGACTTTATGTGCCAAATGATTTTGCATTAAAGAAGGAGATCATGGAAGAAGCCCATCGTACCCCATACTCAGTGCACCCTAGTAGCACTAAAATGTATCGTGACATTCGAGAGACTTATTGGTGGAATAACATGAAGAGAGAGATAGCTCAGTTTGTGGAGCAATGCTTGACTTGTCAACAAATTAAGGCATTAAACCGGAAACCTTCAGGATTGCTGCAACCACTTCCCATCCCCGAATGGAAGTGGGAGCATATATGTATGGATTTTGTGACTGTTTTGCCAAGATTTCCTAAGGGACACACAACCATTTGGGTAATTGTGGATAGGATGACAAAAACGGTACATTTTATTCCGGTTAAGATGACTTACTCACTTGATCAGCTAGCACAGATATATATCAATGAGATTGTGAGTCTTCATGGAGTTCTAGCATCAATTGTGTCTGACCGAGACCCAAGATTCACCTCAAAGTTTTGGGAAATCCTACATAAAGCTTTGGGTACTAATCTTAGCTTTAGTACAGCCTTCCACCCGCAAACAGATAGACTATCAGAAAGGACTATTCGTACTTTGGAGGATATGTTAAGGGCTTGTGTATTGGATTTCAAAGGAAGTTGGGAAAAATACTTGTCTCTAGTGGAATTTTCCTATAATAATAGCTATCACTCTAATATTGAGATGGCTCCTTATGAGGTTTTGTATAGTAGAAAATGCAAGTCCCTATTGTGTTGGGAAGAGGTTGGCGAGAGGATATTGCTGGGACCAGAAATCATTCAAATGACATTTGAGAAGATTAATCTGATTCGTAAAAGATTGCAAACAGCACAAAGTCAACAGAAGAGTTATTATGACAACTCAAGAAGGAAAATTGAATTTGAAGTTGGAGATATGGTATTTTTGAAAGTTGCCCTAATGAAGGGTGTGATAAGATTTGGGAAGAAGGGGAAGTTGAGTCCCAGATTTGTTAGTCCATTTGAGATCCTAAAACGCATTGGTAAAGTTGGCTACGAGTTGGCCTTACTGCCTACACTTGCAGGAGTGCATAATGTGTTTCATGTTTCCATGCTAAGGAAGTACATCCCAGATCCTTCACACGTCTTGAACTATGAGCCATTCAAGATCAAAGACAACTTAACTTATGAGGAAGTTCCAATTCAAATTCTTGACTGCAAGGATCAAGTACTACGCACCAAGACCATATCATTGGTTAAGGTCCTTTGGAAGAATCACACAGTAGAGGAGGCATCTTGGGAGTGAGAAGATGAGATGAATTCAAATTATCCAAAGTTGTTCATTAACGAAGGTATGTACAATTTCGAGGACGAAATTTTTTAAGGGGGGAAGAATGTAACACTCCCTAATTTTTTTTTACTTATTTAATTCTTAAACATAAATTAAAAAGGGAGGCCCACAATTAAATGTATTTAATTGATTTGGGCCTAAGATATTAAAAATAATTTGAAGCCTAAGTGAGGTGGCCTAAGTAAAAATATAGGCCTTGATAACCCTAGCCTTTTACCTTTTAAGTTCATGTGTATCCTTTTTGCTTTCAGTCGCAACATACTAGAGAGTTGTGTCCTTTTCTTCTCTATGGCTACTGCACGAGTTGTTTAGGTATGATTTTCTCATGCTCTAGATTTAAGAAGTTTGAATAGTTAATAGTTAGCAATTGTATTATATTAGATAAGGATAAGTCAATATGTAGGAAAGGGCCATAGATTTTGAAATTGAACCAAATAGAGTAATAGGCTTGGACTTAATATGCATTCACACGTAGCCTCCATTGTTGACCGATTCAACCATCACCTTTTATTCTTGTCTAAGACTAGTCCAACGGCTTAAAGGAACAATAAGCACTAGATTGATGAATTAAAGCTTGTACGTGGCTTCCCATGATAGATTGAATATATATATATATATATATATTATATTAGAGTGAATAGATTCCAGCGGCAACAAGAGGGAAATACAAAGTAACTAGGTGGATAATTAAGGCTATATGTGGCTTCCAATATTAAATTGGATAGATGTAGTGTTAGAGTGAATTGGATAGTTAAGTGAATAAATGGAGGATTTTGGATATAACAATATTGTCTAGGGTTAAACCATTTAAGCATGAAAATAGATTTTTAAGGGGAAAATTGTGTATTGATGAACCTATTTTTGGTGTTGCTAGGTTCTAATTCTACTGAATTGTTGTGATTCAAGGGAGGTTGATTTCCTTTATATTTGCAACTAAGAGGTAAGTGGTGTTTACTAATTTTGGGGGTTTTCCCAAAATAGTGTTGATTATCAAACTATTCTCATATCAAGAAATATGTTGATATTCTATATATATATATATATATATATATATATTGATATTTTATAAATGTTGATGTGCACATTGACTATTTATTTTATGAAAAACTTGTAGGACAACTTAAACTTATTTAAACTTGTATGTGTGAATATACCTTTATATTTTGAGAATTATGAATGGATTATTTTTGTGAGCATATTGAAATGAGTTTTGAAAACCTATAGCAAGTCGTGATTTAAAGCTCAGTATTGTATTTAGTCCTTAGCAAAGGACCATCATACTGTAGTTAGTCCTTAGCAAAGGACAGTTGCAGAAAAGGGGACAATACACATTTGATAGGTCCTTAGCAAGGGAGTATACTATTGAGAATCCAAAAAGGAAGCTCCTTAGCAAGGGATTGCACCTTTAGGTTTCAAAGGAGCCATCCTTAAGAAAGGAGATGAAAAGGAGGTTCCAGTCCCAAAAAGGGAACAGCATAACCCTGTCAACGAGGCGTAAAAGTTGATCACGAAAAAAGCTTAGGAAATCGTGTATATGATGGTATTGATATATATATATATATATATATATTATGATGGCTCACAATATTAAAATATTTTCTTTTATATGAAATATTTGATGATAAAATATTGATGATTGCAAGTTATGAAATTGTTGTAAGAATTATTTATTTGAAAGGTTTGTTCCCACACCCCAATGTTAGTGAATTCCACTTATTGAGTTATCTCACCCCCCCCCCCCACCTTTATTTCCCTTTATAGATACATTAGAAGAATTATTGGAGTAGAGATTCTTGGGAGACAGCAGTTATGAACTATTTTGTAAAACTGAGGATTTTATTATTATTTTTATTGCATTAAACATTGTATTGGAGAATTATTTTGAGGATTTTTTGTCTTTGGTGGATTAGAGCTCTAACATTTGTGATGAGAATTAAGGTTGTTAGTTTCTTTTAATTAATATTTTTATGGATTATTTAGATTGATCAGACTTTTATTGCTTATGATTTTAGGGCGTTGCAAATAACATTTTGTGCTATTTATTTTAATATATTTTTTTTTTTTTAAATTTCATGCATTTTTGCTTACTACTCCAACTCAAAAATGATGTTTTTTTCTTCTTCTAAAACTGATCCAATAGCTATTCTCGTGTATTGCACGGATTAGTGACTAGTATATTATATATACTAGCGTTTAACCCGCACAATGCGCGGGATCATTTTATAATTTAGGCTCACCTTTACATCACTCACACCACAGAACTCCTTTGATAGGTTTGACCTTTGTGTTGTATATAAGACATGCAAAAATAATACCCCATCTATTGTTAACATTAACAATCTTGGCTTTGCATGTCACCAATTAATTTGATCTATTTTGTGATAAAATTGTATATATGTTAAGATTATGCTATTCCTTTTTATTTATTTAACAGATTAACAGCTTTCCTAATACTTGAACAACTTGGACTTCAAAAAAGGAAAAAAGTAAGAGACCAAGCACAATAGATTAATAGGTTTCCTGATATTTAGTTTTTCAAAAGTTGGCAATCTCCTGTAATGGTTTGCATTTTAATTTTCTCAACTCCAAATATTTGCCTTGTTCATGGCCTCCAGTTGTTATTTGTATAATATAAACCAAAAAGGTCAACAATCAAGCTCAGTACTTAAAATTAGGACTCAGATTTAAAATTAGAAGCTTTTTAATGTAGCACCTATAAAAATGCATACTCATAGCATTCTCAATTTTCATCAATCTTGTATTCCTAAAATAAGGCTGCACTAAACATTGCGGCAATCTAACAGAGACAAATGAATTACAATCTACAATTCTAACTGAGTTCAAAATTAGAATCACATATATTACAAAACTTAAATTCATGTTGATATAAGAGTCTTACGATGCTCATATTACAAAACCATAGTCTAAATAAAGAAAATTAAATCTCTCATAATCTGAAATAAAATAGAAAATTAAGTAAATAAGAAAAGGGTATGAAGAATAGAACTTTGTGCATAATTCTTAAGCATTTTTAATGCTTCCAAGTCTTCTATTTCAGCAACTATTTTTCTATTATGTAAGAAAGTTATCCATCCAGTCTTTTAGGAGGTCCTTTTGGCATAATTTCCTTTGCGACTTTTGGAATGTCAAAGTTGATGTAGAGATTTGTTGCCCATGTGAATGACAGTCGATAGTTACCTACAAATTTTTAATCAGTTAGGCATTAACATTTGTCATGTTTTCATTTAAAGTATATGAGAATAATATCTAATAATATTTAAAAGAAACACCCAGACTATCAAATAGTTAAACTTAGAGGTGAGAAAGACATAACTTTCATTTCACAAAAATGATATAACTCTCATGCTCAACACATCAATATTTCATGCCCAACTGACTAAACACAAAGTAGCAAGGCACAGATTAATTAAGTTTAAATATAACTTAAGAAACCAAAATGCTCTAAAACAAAAAATGTACTGAGCTCAAGTATAAGTGAAATCTAGTTTTCGATTATACTTTACCCAAGGATTTCTATGGGTAATAGTGATCTGTGCAATTATTCTCTTTAGACTCTATGATATATCTATTCCCTTTAACTTAATTTAACTTGGCATGATGTTTCTATGGATAATAGTGATCCATGCAACATATAGCTAAGCTGGTTTTTGGTTTGCACAGCATGTGAAACCAAAAAATGACATCTCTTAGCCATTAGAGCAGAGATTGCAAACTATTTTTCATGTTGCATCAAATGTTGTAGCCTTACTTCCTACTTTTAAAGTCCTACAACAAAAGATAAGATCCAATTCATGTCTAGGGGAATTTCAAGTGCATTGTATCATGCGTGTGATGTGTAACTGGTGTGCTCTATCTTTTACTGCTCTACAGGTGCATGATCTGTGCAAAACATCTTGCTTAGCTCCATATTCATAATATTTTAGTTTCAAGTTTAACACTTATACTACTGCTTTGGTATCAGTTTATGGATTTTTGGTTTTCTTTCTTGGCTGTGGCGAGCATTTTTGTATACCTAACTTTTCTTAGTGAAACTGCAAAGAGGGCAATCCATATAATTGCAACCACTATTTCCAACTGCTTAAAAAAAAAAAAGTATAGCAATTTTAAATTGCAGCAGAGAAAGATGAGAGAAATACTGCAAACGAAGCCTAAGAAAACATTGAAAATATGGGTTGAATTGTAAAAAGTAATGCGGCAGTTTAGTGAAAATTTGAATCTGAAAAATGAAGGTTTGGACCACGACTATCAAACCTTGATTCTGCATTTGTTAATGGTTCATGTACAGCCCAGAATTCAGACAACCACAAAATCTATCAATAAATGATCAATAAAATGGAACATAGTGGTTATAATGAAGTCCATACATATTAGAGTAGAATACTAAAGTCACAAAATAGAGTATATATTCTTGGACAATGAAAATGAAACTTAACGTTATCTTGATTAACGAATTAAAAAAAAAAAAAAAAAAAAAAAAAAAAAAACCCATAGAACTCCATATCCAATCATTTTGACAGGAAGCCAACTTATTTAGAACTAACACCTAAAAATTAAAGAATTAAGATACCTACTTCAGCATTACATGGTATTGACATGCATTGTGGAGGCACGAACCCCATAGTAAACAAAGATGACCCACTATCCAAACATATATGATCATAACTACAAAAAATAAATATCAAAACAATTCTAATTATAGTGGCTCAAAATTTCTTTTTTAGATAGTGTATAGAATATTTAATTCATATGAATAGAAACTATTGCAGACTTTAAGGAGTTGGAGGCTTTGGTAGAGATGAAGAAGTTTGTAACATTAAACATTAAAGTTCCAAAAAAAGAAAAAAAAAGATATATATATATATATATATTAAAATGACATTATTTCCTCATATATATAATAGAAAATTAACTATCTATCTAATTTATTACGCATATGCAGAATACCATTTTTCTTTTCGACTTAAAATTTATACTAAGGCGACCAATATTTGTTCACTTAAGGTATATAGCACTGAGCGAATAGACTTGTGAAGTCTATATTCCACTTTAAAAGTTATTATGTGATCATTTAGATCCCACAGGGAGAAAAAAAATTATATCTTTTAAATGCAAACCCTTGGCTTAAGCCTGCAGATATCTCTGAAATCATCCTTCTTGCAAGTTCAAGCAAAGCTAAAACACCAACATAGAAAACATAAATAGTCATAAACTTCATGGGTCAAATAATTTAGTTAAGAATTACAACACAATCACTGATTTAAGGAAAAGAAATTTTGAAATATGGATCTATAATATTGCAAACAAAAAAATAAAATAAAGTTTTTGTAGTCCTCTTAACTACCAAAGTTTTTGAACCATAAATTAACATTCCATAAAGAACATCACTTTCCTCTACCTTAGAGGATAACAACTTGTGTCATAAACATGTACAAAAGAAGGAAAATACATAAAAATGTTTATATCTCATAGAGAGAGAGAAAACAATTAAACCTTCCAAAAGCAAATTATATTGCTATTTGGCTTGAGGTATCTCTATAATTAACCTTTCTTGTAACTTTATAAAATCCTAAAATAGAAATTTAGAAAACTTTAGTAGCTATTATTATGATAATTATCATGAATCAAATATTGTCAAAAGCATAAATGGATAACAAAACCAATTCCAGTTTATCAAATTGTTTGAAGCTATGGGCGATAAGTTGCAACCCTAAAATAGATAAGATTTTGGTGAGAATCAATTGATGGACAACCAATGTTTTGTCATTTGTTGTTTGGTATTCACATCTATTGGACCAGCATGTTTGTTCTACCTAAAAAAATCATCAAGCAGAGAGAGAGAGCTGGTTCAACTGGTTTTTGTGAAAAGGCATTGATTCCTCGGCTTTTAATGCTAAGTATTTTTGGGAAGTATCTAATTAGATTAATCAATAATTTTACCAAGGTAAAAACAGATTATGCTCATCTGCCTTTACTGGGTGCTAGAGTCAATCATCATTTCTCTCATAAACCATGATACAGCAGCACACCAACAACAATGCATATATAGTAAAATAGACATTAAAAATGTCTTTAAGCTAAGTATTACATTGATGTCAAGACGGCCAACAAATACCAGTTGAAGGACTTATAGAGCTATTTTATTCTAAAATCACAACTGCTAAACTTTAGGTAAAAATGCCTTTAATATAAGTATTGAAGATGGCCTAAAATACCAACTAAAGGTCTCATAGAGTCACTTTATTTCAAAAACACAGTTGCTAGCCTTAAAATCAACATTGACAACATATACTAAAAGAGACAAATATATTGAGGAATGGAATAGCAATCTAAATGTATGGAGAAACATTAGCAATAACAGTACCTTCCTTCACCAATTCCTTGCACTTGCATCACCTTCGACTAAATTGAAACCCCATCCTTCAAGACTTGAAGTGTCCCATCTTCTAAGCCTTGGTTGCTTCAAGATGATTTAATTTAAAATAGAGTAGTGTGAGAGTTATTCACAACTATAATCAAACACATTGAAGGCAATCCATTAATAAACAATTGAAACAACACTGTTTGATAACTACCGAAGGCTTTTTGTGGGTATTTAACACTATGGGCATTTGGGACTTAGTGGTCAAATCTATGATACTTATACTGTCTCTTTCCCAATATATATATATTTTTTTTTTCCTAGAGCCTAAGCCACTGTGTTGGCTTGGATCATGTCCTACAGGAACCCATGTCATACTTTTCATACTTCTCTTTTTGACGATAATACAATTTTTGCCTTTTCAATCTAAAATAATAATAAACAATCAAAACAGAATTGAACTCCAACTGTTGAATCAAATTTGGTATACCAAATAGAGAAAATCAATCACCCCACTAAACATGTGGCATAGTATTCATAAATTTCACTTCTAATTTGCAAGTTGTTAAATCTGCACTACTAATTAATGAAATTAAATAAATAAAGAATCAAACCCAAAAGAAAAAGAGGAATGAATTCACCTTTGTTTTTTCCCATCTCAACTGTATATATTTTTATATTCCATGGCCATTGATCCTTATATCCTCACTTTTGCTTATTCTTCCAACCTAAGCTGTGTATCTGTATAATTGAGCTTGTGCACAAACTTTGATAAATCATTGGGTTTGGAACTGTGCACTGGCTGTCATTCTGTTTGATATATATATATATATATATATATATCAAATAAAATTTTGATATTGTTAATTTTCATAGATGCTTCTTTACTTTTTTTTTTTTTTTTATTTAACATTTGCTAACTATTCCGTGCATCACGCGGGTTAGCAACGTAATGTGATCTTTCACTTGGATTTATACTCCATAATAGAATATGATAATGAAAGAAATTAGAAAATATAATAATCATATTTTTACAGATATATTTAAAGCAATTATCATTTTTTTTCCTGCACAATCATTTTCATAGGTAATATAATATATGTAATGAACAATTTCTACTTCTTAAGGTAACCAACCAATTAGTGAGATAAACTCTCTAAAAAAGTGGAGGGCCTGATGTGGAGATTGGAAAATGTACAAATAATCTTATTTATGCATCAGAAGTCAGAACAGTGACTAACTTGAAGGAAGAGAGAGATATTACTTGTTACCATAAACTATCACTTCCAAAGCATCTTTAATCAAAGATTAAAATGAAACAACAATTCAAAATAATTCCAGCAATTACCCGTGTCCCAAAGTCTAAGTTTCAATCTTTTTCCACCAATTGTGAACAGCTTTATCTTTTTTTTTTTTTTTTTTTTTTGATAAGTAATGAGAATTATATTAAACTTGAAGAAAAAGCGAAAGCATCAAATACAAGGTGTTCATGGTGACCACAAAAAGCAGCAAAAACAAAGACAACAGAAAAGAGAAAGAGACTTAAGGGACACATCTAAAGGAGGTAAGAAACTCCCGTAAATAGCCCAATTACATTTTCCACCCCAAAAATAAAATAAAAGGAAAAATCAAAATCAAATTCAGCTATCCCCAAAAAATAAAAATCCAAAATCAAAACAAACACTTTAAACTCCAAGCAACCATATCAATTCCTGCTCTGTTTGTAGGAAAAGGAAAAATGAAATTTACTTAAGTCTTACATTTGAGCACTAACAACCATGGCAACCCTGTCCTTAGAAAAAGCATGCAACTTTAGTAAAAAAGAACATTACAATTGGCAAACAATTTTAATCACCGTTGATAGCAGGACCCATATTAATCAGTCATGGATGATCATAGACAGGATCAAAAACACAACATTAGACTCATAACATCAAGATTACATGAGAAAACACAATTCTCATGCAGTCGTAGATATCTCAATAACATGGCACTACACAGTACTAAACATTACCTCATATTTGTTTAGTCACAATGCCCTAATGCTTGTCGTGCTGCTTTATCTCTTAAGCTTTATCTTATGTCTGGCTTCCTGGACAGCTTCTATATCTGCTTGCCTTCATGCTTCCACTCACCTTAAACTAAAATCAGAATTAAGAAACAATTGACCAAAAATTCAGTTTTAGCCTTTCTTCGAATAGTTTGATGGGAATTGAGAAACCAAGGAAAAAATTGATTTGAAAAAAAAAAAAAAAAAAAAAAAAAAAAAAAAAAAAAAAAAAAAAGATAATGGAAAATCCTTAAGAGAGAGAGGTTGAAGGTACCAGTGAAAGCAGAGATCGTTGGAAGCATAGTCAATCTGTGTTTTCCATGCCCAACAACGATAGAGACAGATCACATGTCACTACTTTTATTTTTACAATAAATCTAATGAAACGCATAAACAATTTTTATACGTTTAGAAAACCAATTTATCAATGAGGTTTACCAACAAAAAAATTGGGATTATTCAACTGACATGATTATCAATTTTCTTATTAACCCTTCTCATCAGCATTTCTTCAAACATATGAAACCATAAAGATAAAAAAAAACTGGAATTATTGTTAGTAACAAAATTAATGGCAATGCAAGCAATCCATGGTAAAAGAGAGAGAAGAAAAAGCACTTAATATTTCAATATAAAACAAATATTGAAATCAATAGAAAAGTAAAAACACCAAATAAGAGATACGATAAAGGGGAAGAATTGACAATTTCTTCTTCTTCTTTGGACTTGGCTTCCCATTCAACACCATGAATTCATAAACAAAATTTTAAAAAAAATTTGGCTTTAATTAATAGTAAACATCAAATACCAAATCAAATTCACATATAAAAAAGCAAATGTTTTCCAAATTTCACATTGTAACAAAGCAAAATGAAAAGAAGAAATCATAAAAGTACTGCCCCTTTCATAAAGCAGAACATTCACATACAAAATGACAGTTCCTTAATACAAATAAATTTAGCAAAGAAAGAACTGAATGAATGAATGAATCATAATTTCCTAAATAAAAAAAGGGAATAGTTTTATACAATTTGAAACGGTAATTGAATAGGAAAAAAAAGGGGAAAAAAAATACCATGCCTACCTTCTACTAAACCCATATATCTTTCAATAGGGATAAAAGTTTTGTTGTTGGTGATGAATCAACAACAAAACCGGTTTTCCAAATCAAAACCCCAGGAAAAAAAAAAGGAACGCAGATATTAGAAAACAGGGAAAGGCTTAGTGATTTCTGTAATCCAAAATAGGGAAAAAAAAATCGAAAAATTGAGAAAACAAACATTTTCATGGAGAACCCAAAAGCCCGAAACAAAAAAGAATCAAAACCAAAATCAAATCTAAACCTATCCAACAAAAAAAAAAAAAACAATAAAAAGTAATGTTTCATGCCCAAATCTTTAAAAGAATGAAGGAAAACGTACCGGAGCCGGTTCCAACGATCTGATGGTGGCAGATATGTCGCCTAACGGTGTTGATGCCCATAGATTTTCTTTCCCTATGTGCTTGCAGCGGTGCTCTAAGTCTGAAGAGGGAATGGAGAACTCTCTCCTTCTCTCTTATTTCTCTGTTTTTGCCCTCTCCAAACCTAAATCATATATAACCCCAAATTTCAAAAAATCAAATCAAAACCTAATTTTACCCAAATACATAAATAAAATAATCAACCCAACCAAATTTCTTAAAACTAATTCATATTTCATACCCATACCCAGATCTAAGAAAGAACGAAAAGAAGAAAAACTTACTGGTGGATACCTATCAAAAAAAAAGAAAAACTTACCGGTGGTAGTTCTCTCAATGTCTGTCTCCTTCTCATCTCTGTATCGCAAGGTTTATTGGGATTGAGGCTTTACTTCCAACCGCTTGATATTTTAAGGGGGGTATTTCTCGGCGCTATATGGATGGAGGCTGGGCTGATGGAAAGAGAACTCAATGGTTAGGGGTTTTTGCTTTTAAGGAAGGCAGAAAGAACGACTAAATTTGTCAAAGGAGAAGGAGAATCGGAAAGGAAGAGACTGTGTGTCTGCAGTTCTGGTGGTCGGAGTATGGCAAGAGGACTGACGGAGGCAGGAAACTCTGTGGCTTACGATTACAAACTCTGTTCTCTCTTTCTTCGTATAGCAAGCCTTTATTTTCATTGTATTTTGGCCAGTTAGATTTCCTTTTATAGTGAGCGGTATGAAACAGTGTTTTAGTGTAACCCAAACAGTATAATTTATCACTTTTTTATTGTGAACGTGTCAAAATTTTAAGTAGGAATTTTTCCTAACGTGGTAGCACCATCTTAAAGGCTTCTGCTTTTATATATAGTATTAGATTGGTTAAATTTAAGTTACATCTAATTAAAAAAAAATGGCAAATGGATTCCCCTAAAGAATTTGTTAATAGACTATTTTAGAAAAGTTTTAATGTCATTTTCATGGAAAATATAAAAAGTTGTTAAAAAAATCTATTACTTTTTTTTTCATAAAAATAATTGCTAAACCAATGCCTTGCGGATCATTTATTAACTTTTCAACAAAAATAAGATGTTACTTTTGTTAATGAATAATGATAATACTCAAAAACTTTCTATTGATTAAGTTTTTATTATTATAAATGTATCATTGGATTACATTGCCTCTTCATTTGTACTTTCTAAGCTTACAAAAATAAAATACAATCTGAGATTAATAACTATTTTATTTATAAAATGTTTAACCTTCTCTTTTTTTTTTCTTTTTTTTTTCTTTTTCCTTTTTTGGATTTTGAAATTGTATGCAAAATATGATTTTATAAGTAAAAAAATGTAATTCAATAGTGAAAATTTTAAAATATTACTTCAATAAAAAGTTAATCTTAAGGAATTGTTACAGCAAATGTAAGTTGATCTTGATTTTTTTTTTTTTTTTTCTAGAAAAGACAGATGCGAGCTTGCCATGCAGCATCCAAGGTGGGAATAAGTAGTAAAAGTTGAACGAAATAAATTAGGTTATGTACTAAGCAAAAATGAGACCAAGAAGAGATTTTACAAAGATAGTGCAAAACAATTTCCAATAGAAAATGTTCAAGGAGAATAGAAAATGTTAAGTTATGATTTTTCTTATAATATTAGTGTTGGCTTATTCCATGACAAAAAGTGTTGTAATTGTATTAATTTATTTCCTTGTATTTTTGTAGGATTTATTTGTAATGGGTTTAGTATTAAGTGGTGAAGATTTGATCAAGACAGCTAAAGGTCACATGAGAAGCACATGCAGGAAGGTGAACAGTCAGGCTAGGTGTCTAGCTTAGTACAGCCTGTTCAAGAGGTTAACTCGCGACTTGGATTCGCAACTTGCACCAATTGCGAATAACCTACGAAGTTCCCCTATTTTACTGAAAATTATGACTTTTCGTATTCCCATCACTCATACTATATATACTCTCATTACCCACAGAAATGGTAAGGAGCCTATTGAGAGAAAAACCCTAAGAGAGGTTTCTACAACACACCCACCTTATTAGAGAGAGAGCTACTCATTCTTAGTGAGAAATCTTTGTAGTCTCTTCTCTTTCCCTTTCCCATTGTTATACCCATTGAAAGGAGATTTGTATCCAAACACAACCCACACCTATGTAGAGTGTTGAGAGTGTTTTTGGAGCTTGGAAAGCATTGGAAGATGCCTAGGATGGCGGATGCGATATGGAGCTTATAGCGGGATCCGAAAAGCTAGAGAAGACACAGCTAGGCTTAACCTTGTTGGAGCAAGAAGCTAGGAGGGCTTAAATGCATCGGGTAGATTAGGTTTGGAGGGTCTTTTGCTATTCATGTATCCCAACTTTATTCTCTAGTGGATCATTTTACCGCTTGGAGGGCGGCAGGAAAATTTTTCGCCGAGTTCTTTGGTTTCTTCTTCAATAACACGTGCTGGTGTTAACCTTGTATTTGCATCTCTCTTCCCTTACTCTTTACCTTTTAATTGCTACTGTGTTTGTGATTAATTATAATTTAGAGTATTTTACCAATTTGAGTATAACTTATATTCATCATTCCGCACATATATTGTTTGTGTATAAGCTTGTGTTGGTAATTTTGAAATTAAGGTCTAAACATTCATTAGTGTTTTACACACTAATTGAACTTTCAGAAAACTAAAGTAAAAGACAAGACTTTCATATATTTATATATTACAAGTTTGACAACAAATATACATCTACAAAGAGTGCTGATCAACATATTTTGAAAAGTGCAAAAAACTAATGCAGATGACGTTTGTTTCTAGGATGTGTTGTTCTTCTGTGCCTCACAAAGGATAATTTGTCAACAACTTCATCAACAAAAGCATAGTAGGCATTCCTCCTAGATTTTCTAATTTGCTAAAATGAAACAAGGAACCAGAATTCCTACTACATCAATTCCTTCACCAGGACACTTCACAACTAGTGGAGCACCACAGAGACCTGGGTTACCAACAAATGATGGTGCTTCAAAAGTTGTCATATGACTAGTGTAAGGGATGGTACCTGAGAAATTATGGTATGATAAGTTCAAAACCCCCTGAAATGACAACAAAGACACGCTTGGGGGAATTGGACCAGCAAGGCTATTACTTGAGAGATCAAGAGATGAAAGTTGACGCAAATTTGAAATGCTATTAGGAATTTGGCCACTGATATGGTTTCTAGACAAGTTCAAAACCACCAAACCTTCTAATTTTGTTAATTCTTGGGGAAGATCTCCGTGTAAATTATTTCCGGAAAGGTCTATACTAGTGAGAAGGGAAAGAGTCTTCGTGAACCTTTGAGGCTGGCATTTCGTACACACAACCAAGTTTTCTTCATAGTAGAGGTCCATGTACTTGCCATAGAAAAGATATTGGTTTTTGATTTGCAGTTGGGTCATAGCTTTCAGACCACCTAAGCTAACAGGAATTGTGCCATTCAACATGTGTTCTGCCATGTCAAGGACTTTCAATGAACTTGATGAAAGTTCAGAGGGCAGTTTTCCAAAAAATGCATTTGATCGCAAGCTGAGAATTCTAAGATATCTGAAACCATCTCCAATCCAGGGCGGAATTGTACCCTTCATCATGTTGTATCCAAGGTCCAAAGTTTCCAAACTTGACAGATTTTGGAAAGAGAATGGGAGCTCTCTAGAGAGCTTGTTGCCACTCAGGTGAAGTGTCTGAAGCAATTTCGACTAACCCAAGGAGTTTGGAATTCCCCCATATAAATTGTTGCCACTGACGTCATGCACCTTTAGGTAAGAACAATTCCCATGCTTGCTGTGCTGTTGCCTGTTAAGTTGTTGCTCGGAAGATCAATGACTTGAATTGAATTCATATCTCCCAATCTGGCAGGGACATTGCCTGTTATGTTACTACTCTTAAGAGAAAGGAAGATCAGATTATGTATGTAAGCACCCATATCTATTGGGATAGGACTAGAGAACCTATTGTTGGAGAGATCTAGCAATTCAATCGCAACAACTGGAAGAGAAATGGGTCCTTCAAAGAGGTTGGAGCTCAAATCAACGTCTGCAGATAGAGCTACATTTAATGGATTCGGTAATTGACCACTTCATTGATTGAAGGAAACATTTAAAAGTTACAAATTAGAAGAAACTTCCCAAAACCAACTTGGAATAGAACCTGAAATGCTAGCATTTGAGAAGTCTAGATATGTGACCTGCTCCTGTGATTTCAGCCAAGTTGGAAATGAAGGGCCCAAATGGCACGAACCCATATCCAGATATTGGATTTGGAATGGAGGGGCCCAATTGGAACTAAAATTCAAAGTGAATGAATTGGAAGACAAGTGCAAGAACTTCAGCTTAGTGAGCTTTGAAAAATGTGATTCATTAACTATTCCTGTTAAATGATTGGAGGAAACATCAAAATAGAACAACTCAGAAAGCTGTCCTAAACTCTCTGGGAGAGTCCCGTTAAGTTGATTGCCCCCAAGTCCCAATTCAGTAAGATGTAACAGTGACCCCAGAGAAGTTGGGATAGGACCCTGAAGCGAGTTATACTCTAGATCAAGTTGAACAAGATTTTTAAGTTGGCCCAACCAATCTGGTAATATACCATGCAATTGATTGTTTGCCAATGTTAAGAACTGTAGACTAGGTAGTGGACTTTTAGAAAGGCAGTTTTCTATTCCTTCAAGGTATTCAGGTAAAGATCCTGTCATGTTATTGCCTGCTAAACGAAAAAATTTCAGATTGCAGAGTTTACCAAAAGAGCTTGGAATGCCACCCTCAACAGTATTGGCAAAGAGATCGACATGAGTGAGAGATGTCATGTTGCCAAAGGAAGTAGGAAGTTCCCCACGTAATTTATCGGAAGCTAGATCAAGAACTTCTATCTTTTTCCATGTTCCCTCAAACAATTGAAAGCAGCTTGCTGTAAGATTGTTATTCCCTGCAAAATTCAAAGTCCACAAATTTGGTAGCTCACCTAACCAAGTAGAATTCTTCCATAAAATTTGTTATTGCTCATGTCAACATACGCAAGACTGCTTATTTTTAATAGCCAATCAGGTATCTTTGAATTGAGCCTGTTAAAGCTAAGATCTATCACAGCAAGGAAGTAAAATTAACAAAGTCCAGTGATGGAATATAACCAGACAGACAACAAGAAGATAGATGCAACTAAATCAAAGCTGGAAGCTTGTTTAATGTCCCTACCCAGTCTGATCCTACCATTGAAAGGTCAACTTCATTCATCGTAAGATGTTTCAGAGAGACAAGACCAGTCATCCATTCAAGATTATCAACTGTTAAAGTTGAAAGCTTGACATCAATTTGGTAGCTCACCTAACCAAGTAGAATTCTTCCATAAAATTTGTTATTGCTCATGTCAACATACGCAAGACTGCTTATTTTTAATAGCCAATCAGGTATCTTTGAATTGAGCCTGTTAAAGCTAAGATCTATCACAGCAAGGAAGTAAAATTAACAAAGTCCAGTGATGGAATATAACCAGACAGACAACAAGAAGATAGATGCAACTCAATCAAAGCTGGAAGCTTGTTTAATGTCCCTACCCAGTCTGATCCTACCATTGAAAGGTCAACTTCATTCATCGTAAGATGTTTCAGAGAGACAAGACCAGTCATCCATTCAAGATTATCAACTGTTAAAGTTGAAAGCTTGACATCAAGATACTCCAAGCTAGAGAGATTTCCCAAATTTGGAGGAATTGTGCCACTAAACCCAGCATTTGATAGGTTAAGGTATTGCAAATTCTCCAAAGATCCAAAGAATATAGGAATAGGGATGCCATTGAAGGTGTTGAAGCTCAAGTCTAAATATCTCAAAGACTTGAGTTTCACCAATGAAGGTCTAATCTCTCCACTCAAGTTCCAGAATCCATACCTGCCAGAAGAATCAGAACCTGATGGATGTGGATTATGAAGATCAACTGTAACAACAGCTCCTGTACTATTTTCACAGCTTATTCCACTCCATTGACAACAGTTGCTTCCTTGCCATGATAAAAGCCAGTTCTTAGGATCTTCAAGACCATTTTTGAAGTTGATAAGAGCATCTTGATCAGATTTCAGACATTTGACTGACTGAGCAGCACCATTAGAAACAAATCCTCTTGCTATCAAACAAAGAATAAGTATTTACAATCTAAGGAGTAAGGACTGCAAATTTTTCCCCATCAGTTCTACTATGAAGCTTTGACTGTAGGCCATAAAACATCATCTCTAATGTATACATGTAGTCTTCTTTTACTTGAAGTACATGAACTTCCTGCTTTTTTTTAATGGAGTTGAACTGTGAGTCTGTGACCTATCATGGATAAGATTAGAAAGAGTTGAAGAAATATAAAACTAATGAAACCAATGGCCACCAAAGTCAACCGTCGTATATACATCAAATAGTGGCAAGCACTGGTACATTCCAGACTAGAGTATGATCAGTTTGGTTTCACATGAAGCAATGTGTTAATCCCGTTTTGTGTTGAAGCTAGAAAGAATCAAAGAATACACTTCTAAGTCATGAGGACGCCAAAAAATAAGTTTTGTACTAATAAAAATACAAACATCTAATGTAAGCTTTATTATTGTTTATGTGTAGCATTTAGTTATGTCTTTGTGTAGACCAAAATCATAGTATAAACAAATGTAATAGTAATAAATAATAATACTGATGCAAAATTAGCAATCTATACTTCAGACTCTAATTTTGTGGAGAAACTTCGTGCATATAAAAAATAAGGTCGGCAGGAATGAAGTAGAAAGTGGAAATGACAAATATTGGCTGAGAAAGCAGCAGCTTTATCTGTTGGAGTTTCCAATAGCCCCTTATAGCTTAAAGCTTAGGCAATTGAGTCTTGACCCAGTAACCCAGTGAGCTTGAAAAGGTTGATTGGCTCTTAAAATCATTTGTTCTATTCTATAAGGGTCCAACACAAAATAAGATTAAGATCTCCTCCTAATGAATTCTCTAATTCCTTACAATTTCTATTAAAATGTAAGACAATGATATCAATGTAATGTGTCGCACACTTTCATTTTGTTTGAAAATTAGACATTTTAGACATATCAGACCACTTATTTTAAGGAATAGTAGAAATTAAATAAAGAACAAAATAAAGGTAATAACTAGGGCAACTAGTAAAATAAGATCAAATTTCTTAAGTATGCTTAACGTTAATGTGTCCCAAGTCCCAATTGTTACTTGGATTTGGACTTATTAAAATTAATATAAAAAAATAAATGAATAAATAAATAAAAAAAGCTTTGGGCCTTGTTTTGAGAGAAGCATTGGGCTATATTTTAAAACTAGTCGCTAACCCGTGCGATGCACGGGATAATTTGAAGCAAGTTGTTGACAATTATTTTTGTTGAAAGAAAGTAATTAACCTACTGAAAGAAATAAGTTTTTGTAGACATTTTTCCTTCAGAATAATTTTCATAAACTTAGAAGAGTAGGTGTTGCATTCCGTCAATGATCAATAGAATTTTTTTTTTTTTAAATCATACCCAATAGCTATATAAAGATGGCCGAATCCCAATTACACTACCAAAAATAACCTATAATTTTTTTGACTGACCACACAGAAGTTATTAATAATAATAATAATAATAATAATAATAATAATAATAATAATAATGCAATGATACAAAAAGAGAGAAAGGGGGGGGGGGGGGGGTGGGGGATGAAACATAAATTTGACATAGACACCAGAAATTAATATCGAAAACTAAGAGCATACTCAAAAACTTCAAATTTCAAAAAGTCTCACAAGTATATAGAGCCCCTAAAACAATTGGGGTAAAAAACCATTTTGAGAGCGGAATATATTATTAGATCCCTTCATAAATTAAAATAATAAACGAAATAGCCTTTCATAGTCATCATAATTATATTTCTGCAAAAACTAAACATGATAATCACAATAACTATCAAACTGGTAGCAAGAAAAATTAAATTTGAAATCATAATGGAGATTAAATTATAAGCTTACTATTTCAATCAAATTTAATAGAAGATTAGAATAATCCAAAAAAAAAAAAACCAAAAAGTACCTCTCAAAATATGATTTTGAATAACATTTAGCACCAACTTAACAATAAATTAAGGATAATTAACATATAAAATTTAAATAGTAAAGTCATTTTGGAAACATCATATAGCCAAGTTTCAACCAATATAATCAAATCCAACAACACCAACACATATTAGAAAATTCATATAAGGTTAGCACAAAATGTTGGTTAGATAAGCATATCAAAGCACTCTGCAAAATAGAAGTTTTAGCAAAGATGTGAAAAAGAATGGCTTACTAAATGGGCTGATAATGTCACCTACTCCGGATTATTAGGTTGCAACCAATTTGATCAACAGAACATTGTAGAATAAAGCTGAAAGAAGCAATCTTTTTAAGCAGAATTTTTTAATGTTATGATGTGCTCATGCTCATAATCTTGAGCATATATTAATTGTTTCCGTTAATAAAATACCACAACTTATCAAACAAAAAAGTAATAATTTTTATGTAATTCTTTAGACTATCTTGTGTGTTTATTATATACAAAAAAGATTGATTGAAATGGTGAAAATTTCAACTGGGTTTCACACTACAAACAATGATCCATGTTTTAAAGCATAGAAATAAACACAATATACACACTCATATTAGACGTGTATTGTGCATATTTTGAAAGAGGAATTTTATCAAACAGTTGAACTGCATTCAACTGAGAAGCAAACATTTTAAAGTCATATAAAATTTAAATAGTCAAGTCATTCTAAAAACATCATATAGCCAAGTTTCAAACAATACAATGAAGATACAACAACTACTAAGAGGAACATACACCATGGTTAGCATCCAAGAGCGGCTTGTGGACTATTTACAAAATATTCCAAAGTTTTTGCTAGTGCAAATCAACACAGAGACAACCACACATGAGAATTTGAAGAGAGAACAAAGTGGATAGATGATGATCAAACCATATAAGAGGAACTCATGCACAAACACAAACAATCAGAGCTCTAAGAGCCAAATATTTCAGAACCCATCACATGCACACCCAACCTTGATACCTTATCATTCACTTCAGAAGAAACCCCGTGCCTTGTCTTCATCTTCATTACGTGGATTCCCACTTTTGTCAGATTCTCTTATTGTTTCCTGATATATTCTGAAATTTCAAAGATGAAAAACATATTAGATCAGTTAAACTCAGGACTTATTCAAACGCAAACAAAGATTAGCAACTCAAGTAAACTCAATGTAAGATCACAAAAACTATATATAATATAAAACTAATGACAGATTTAAACGTTTGTGACAAATTTAACGCATCAGATACGTTGATAGTACACCAAGTTTCAATTTGTGTGTTTTTTTCAAAATAATTGAAAGCCAGAAGGCAGAGAAGCAACCGGGAGGGGAATACCAGAGGCAGGGAAACGTGACCAATACCCAAATAGTGGAGAAGATATATGACTGGAGTGGAGACAAATAAGGCTAGCGTTTTAGGGTTTGACGTTTGAGAGAGGAGCAAAGTGACGCGTGACTAAAATATAGAAGAAAGAAGTAGATGACAAAAGGGGCTGCTGTGGGTCTGATCGAGGTGGAGTTTAGAAAAGTTTTATTATTATTATTTTTTTTTTAATATTATGCTGACGTGAAAAATTGTGAGAGTTTCAAAAGTTTTGGTTTTATATATATATATATATATATAGTTTCAGAAGTTTTAGTTTTATATATATATATATATATATATAGATAAGTAAAACCTCTTTTTTAGAAAAATGTAGACCATTTTTTAAAAACAAAACTTTATATATATATAGATAAGTAAAACCTCTCTCTTAGGAAAATGTAGACCATTTTTTAAAAACAAAACTTTGGGACAATTTCATTAGACTTATTGAATTGAATTTGTCTTCCCTTTTTAAATTCTTTTCTTTTTTTTTCGAAGAATTCCCTTTTTAAAATCTATCTTTGAATCATACAACTCAGTGATTTGGTAATGGGTTTTCCTGGGCGAGTCATCAAACCCAGCCGAGTTGACACACCATTTTTGAAGCTTAAGCCCGACTCCCATTTTTAGCCACAACAAAATAGCATAAATAAGTAAATAACAAATGAAGATGAGATTTTATTGAGTTTTTAAAAAATACCCAACACTCTTCATGAGCTCCAAGGGTGGGACTTCAATGGTTTTCGTAGACAGCGGGGCTGAGTTGTGGCTAGGTGATGTGTGTTTGGCCTTTGGCATGAGTGAGCTTTTGGTGTTACCATGCTGGTGAAGGTAGTGAGTTAAAAGTTTATGTGAAGCGTTCAAGGTGTTTGATGTTATGCCTGAGTGGGGATTTCAGATTTGGTGTGTCAAGGTGGGAGTGACTCTTCAATTAGAATTCTCTCAAACACACACTTTCACGTGGCGACCCTAAATAATTGGTTGTGTATCCATAACTGATTTTAAGCTTTTTTTTGTTGTTATTATACACTCTCTCAATTCATAACCCAAGCCCAAAAACTAATTCTTATGTGCTATTTAATATTTGATAGCACATACGAATTAGTTTGTCAAACTCTAAGTTTAAAAAATATGCCACATAACCGAATAACTTAGTCATGAAACATTTTTCCTAAAACTTTGTTAAAATTGTGCTTTTTTGAAAATTTGGCCCTTTCACTGTGTGTTCGTGTGTTTAGAAAATTCATTTTAGTGTTTCTTTAATATGGTTATGAAATGGGTCTTTGTGTTGATGTACGAATTGATTGTTTGTATTGAATTTTTTTTGTCTAGGTAAAAATCAAGAAAGTGTTTATTATGGGTGCATTTGGATACTGCTTATTTTACTGAAAACTAAAAGCAATAAAAAAAAAATTTCGGCAACACTGTTCACTCTTTTAACACTGTAGCAAAGCCTAAATGCACTGTTCATACTGTTCATGTCCCATGAACAGTGTAAGAGACGCTGGTCTTAAAAAAAAAAAAAAAAAAAAAAAAGAAAGAGAAAGAGGACAGACATTGGACGCCAGTCGCTACCCAAATGGAGCCTATGTGTTTGGATATCAAGAAAATTTGGAAATTTTCTTACATATTTGTTGAGGGTTTTTTTTTTTTTTTTTTTTTTTTTTTTTTTTTTTTTTTACACCTAGCCATGTGTCTTGCATCTATTAGATATCTTTTAGCCTAAGCCTTTTCTAAAATGGAAGTTGGGCCTAACACTTTCGTAGAATGGGCATAAAGGTCCCATTGTGCTGTTGCCAGTCTATGCACAAACATTAAGTCCAGTCCAAGGAGTGCTGATGCGAAATGGGCTTATTCTCCTTTTTCTACTACTACTGAAGGAGTTGTTTTACACATTCTGCTAAGCCTGTCCACAGGTTGATCTGGGTCGGGTTTGTGCCCAACCCAGAACCAACTCGACAGAATAGGGTTTTGAAACAACTCACCCACTACCGACCGCTGGAGTAAACAGGTCAGTCTGAGTCGGACTTCAATGAGTAGCGGGTGGATCAGTCAGCACCCTACATCTGAGAAAACGGCAAGAATACAACAAGTAAACTGCGAGAAAAACCCAAATCCAGCGAAAATCTCCTCAGAATCTATGAGATTTCGCCAAATTCGGCAATAATCTCACCGAATTCGATGAGATTTCGCTGGATCCGATCAAAATCTCGTAAGATTTACGTGAAATATCTCCTGAATCTGGGTTTTTTCGCTGAGATCTGGAAATTTATTGCAGGAATCTGGGTTTTGATTGCTGGAATTTGGATTTTTCATCGGATTATGGGTTTTCACCGGTCGGTTCAGGTTCTTCGGATTTTGGGGGAGAAAACTCGCCAACCGACCCTCCATTTACAAGTTCTGGAGGCGGGGACCCGTTGCCGACCGTCACCGGCGTCGAGTCGGCCGATTCTCGAGACTAATAGGACGGTTTTTGTCAGTGGGTCGGGTATCAGTTTTCTGTGGACAGCCCTACTTTCTGCAGAAGGAACATTATTCTGCTGTATAACGAGATTTAGTGTGTGTTTGGCTCCAACTTAAAAAGCCAGTTTATTTTACTATTCAGCTTATTTTTGCTACTATTCATAAGCCCCACTGCACTTTTTTGGTACTATTCATGAGTCTCACTGTACTATTTCAACTAACTTTTACCTTTATCTACAACAATTTTAGCAAAAAGTTTTCAGTTTCAGCAAAATAAATGAATCCCAAACAGACCTTTACCCCATAAATTGAGTTCTTATCCCCTTACTGCAAATTAATCATTCTTTGCTTCCTCTACAATTATAAGTCCTACACAAAAAATACTAAAGCCCAAAGAAAGTATGCATCAAGCAAATGTTAGTTACAACATGTTAGCATACATTTTCCCAAATATATTTATACACACACACACACACACACACACACACACACATATATATATATATATATATTTGTATATATGTATAAAATACATTTTGCAAAATGAATCAGACCAAAAAGAGTTCAACTCTAACTCACACAGTCTTATTGCCTAGAGTTGGCACAAAACTATAAGGTTTGGAATGTGAGTTAGACTGGCCATATTAAGATGAATATTGAGAAACTCAATGGAGATGTGTCTCGTAGGAGAGAGGAAGTTCTCCTAGTGGTGCATGTCAATATTATTATTCTACAGTAATCTCTCTCTTTAGGTGTATTTTGCAGAAGGGTGTAAGTATACTATTGGTTATGAATTCTCAACCTTTTCTCCACTATTTTTCTTCTAACTATTATATTCTCTTATTCTTTTTCTCTCTTTTTTATTTTCTCTTTTTCTCTCTTCCTTTTATGTTACCTCTTTTTCTCCCTTCTCCCTGTTTTACCCCTCTATTTGGTGATATCTCCCCCTTTCATACTTGAAATTGAGTGGGTCTTTTACCCATTTTGCTTTTCTTTTGATTTTTTGAGCCCCATGTTTGCCTATTCTTGTTGGCTCTCTTTTTCTCTCTTTTGGATTACACAACAAAAGATTTCTTTGGTTTTTTTTGGTGGGTTTACAGTTAAAACTTGGCTTCTATCTAGTGTAAATAGTGGAAGACCATTAATGCTATTTGGCTTAACATGCACCTCGTGATAATCCACAACTTCTTCATCTTTTTGGTATGAGTGCTTTTCCTAGCAAAAGCAACTTCAAAAGAGTTGTGACAGATTACCACAACTAAGATCTTCTTCCCCTCTGCTAGACCACATCTTCTTGAATCTCGGCAATGACAGGTTAAACTTCCTCTGTATGTCTGGGATCCAGATTGGGTTGACCCATTCGCCTACCTTGCTTTACCCATTGGATCTCATTCTGCAGCTTGAAACCTAGGAATTTCCCCATTTTGCAATATTTTACTTGTTGGATATTCTGCAACGTTTAATATCTGAGACTTTCCACATTTTGCAGTGTTTGAACCTAGGGATTCACATTGCTGCTTAAAATATGAGAATTTTTTTCATTCTGTGGTGTTTGGACCTAGAGATTCTTTCCTTCTTTCACGACATGTTTTCCTACGTTCTGCTGCCTTCTCTTTATTTTCTAATCTTTTCATTGGAATGCCCAATGAAGTTTCTAGGTTCTTCTAACTTCTTCTACCTCTTTTATATGAGTGGGTTGGGCCACTTTGGGCTTATTTCATGACATTCCCATATGTAAAGGTTTTGGGTCACTTAAGGGCCCACTTGTTCTCATAGGTAGCCATTTTGTAGCAAGACACTTTCTTTGGTCACTTTTAGCCAATTCAACTGGAGCATGGATTTGGATATTAAATCTCAGGTTTTCTCTCCATTCTCCAATGCATAACTTGTTGGGCTTTGGGCCTTATATATTGGCCCAAAGTGTGAAAATTTGGGTATCAACAATATTTTTTCTATTTTTTAAATTAAGCGATTATTATTTTTTTCAATTTAAATGCTAACATGGAATTATTTAATATTTTTTAAAAAATTATTACTATTTTATCAATCACGTTAGCTTTAAGTGTGTCAATTGCACTCTGTTTGCCACATAAGTATTTTCTTTAGTGAGTTAAAAGTATAAACCAAATTGAGTACAAATTAAAAATAACAGGAACCAAATTTACTCTTACCAAAATATAGGAACCAATTTTACTATCACCCCATAAAGTAGAATTAAAATAATATTCTAGTCTTGTTTCTTTCTTTTCTCATAAAAAGTTTTTAAAAATATTTCTTAAACCAATGCCTATAATTTATTCTTAACTCTTCCCTTTTAAAAAATCAAGAAAATGAATTAGGCTACATGCTACCTTTTAAATATTAAAAAAAAAGTAATAATACTACTACTTTAATATATTGATTTATATATTAGATTTTTTAAGAGTTAAACACTTTTTTTTTTTTTTCAAAACAAGTTATACATAAATTTAAGGGGTAATTACACTAAACCTACCTGTGGTTTGGGTAAAAATCAATTTGCCTACATGTGGTTTGAAAATTATCACTTAACTCACCTGTGGTATGTTCCGTTTGTTTTTTGTAACTCACCTTTATTAAAATCAGGGGTAAATAGGTATTTTTGCTCACATTTTATGTCTCTCTCCTCCCAAAACAAAAAATAGCACAAAAATGCAAGAGAAACAAGATCAAAAAGTGGTATTGGTCTCTCTCTCAATTCACATAAATCTTGAACATGAAGAACATACTCAGTTTTCTTAGCAACCAAACAGAAGCAGAGAATAAATTTTACGCTAAAAAAAACAAAAATTCTTATATTAACTTTAGCATAATAGAGGCAAGCTTCTAAATTCAATTAACACAAATCATTAAACCTAGATTTTTTTTTTTCACATTCCCAAGTTCTCTCAAATTTTCTTAGCAACCATATAACCATAAAAGAAATCAAACTCTTCAATCTTAGTCTTAAACATCCATTTGGCTCAACTTTCAGTAAGTCTCTCATCTTTACAGGAACCTCAACAACATAAATCAAAAAACCTAGAATTTCTTTCTCCTTCCCAATCGAAAACAAATCAAAGGTTTCAACCTTTACATAGCAATATGAAGCTCAAACAACACAAACTACAATACCCAATATTTTTTTTTTCTCTTTTATTTTCTTGGAAACCAAACAAAGAGAGAAAACTGAATAATGGGTATGTGTTAAACCTCAAAAAAAAAAAAAAAAAAAAGCTTACCAACATACAAGGACGATTTGGAGAAGAATTTAGAGAAGCCAAGTGTTTGATATGGCTGTGGTGAGATTGAGATTGTCCTTGTTTTGAAGATTAGTTGCCTCCAAGCCATTGTCTTCTATTTTCTACTTGTGTCAATGAGAGTTTACTCAGAAACAACAAAAACCCAGCAACAATCTCAGAGCTCAAATGGGGTTTTTTAGAGTGATTCATTCAAATGGCATAAATACCTTGATTTTCTTTACCGAAACTACCTTCCCCAGCTTTGATGTTGCAAAACTTGTATTTTCTCCCCCTCCAGACACTCCAAACCACGAAGAATACGTTGATCTCACCACAGGTCTCTCTCTCAAAAAGTTTCTGAGTTTTGGGTGTTTTGATTCGCATTATGTTGTGTTTTGGGGTTAAGAGATGTTTTTATAACGGCTGGGCTTAAGGTGGGTTACAAAGATTGACAAAAACATACCACATGTGGGTTAAGTGATACTTTTCAAATCACGAGTAGGCAAAGTGATTTTCACCCAATCCACAGTTGGGTTATGTGTAATTACCCCTAAATTTAATTACTAAAACATTTATTTAGTATTATTATTCTATCGAGTTATACATAAATTTGATAGAATAATAATACTAAATAAATGTTTTAGTAATTAATTTTTTCTTCTAAATGTTACATTTCGACACCAGTAGTAGTTTATCCAAAATCTAAAAATAAAGAAGAGTAAAATATCATTTTCTTTTCTAAACTTTTATAAAAATAAAAATAAAAATTCTCCCTAAACTTTCAAAAGTTCATCTTTCATCTCAATTCTCGGCGAAACATTTTACTTTTCATTTTTCTATTTTTATGTCCTACCCCTAGCTTATCAAAGTGTTAGCAGGATATTTGACTTGGATCAAACTAATTTATTTTTTAAAATCATAAACATATGGTACAGAAGAAGATTTCTATACCCATATGCCCATATCTTGGTCAAAGCTTTCGTGTAGATTTCACTATGATCGGTGGCGGGAGTTACCTTTGAACACTTTATTGTTACTACTTCATGCCCAGGTTAGGGTCACTGTTTGGGGCTATTGTTTTAGGCTGTGGGACAAGACAATGGCATCGGGATTCCAGCCTTTTAGATTTTGGAATTTTCGAAATTGGATTAAGAATTAGAATGGGTTGTGGGTGTTAAGGGCAAATTTGTCTAATCGGAAATTTATTTTCCATATGTGCTAATCATCATGTGCCACGTGTTTATAATTTAAAAAATGATCCAAGCTGGACACTGTGTCAGCACTTAGTTAAGCCACGTAGAATATAAACTAACGGACATAAGTAGAAGGATAAAAAGTGAAACGTTTTGCAAAGTTTAAAGATAAAAAATGAATTTTTGAAAGTTTAGAGATAAAATTAAACTTTTATAAAAATTTAGGAATGAAATCGATATAGTATCTAATAAAGAAAGAATTTTGGGTTTAATTTGAAAATTTCAAGAGTAAAAGTAAAACAAAAAAAAGAAGATAAGATCATAAGAGCATTCTCATTAAGAATGCTAAAAGTGCCAAATGCTAAATTTTAGCACCAATACACCAAAAAACTAACTCCATCAAACATTCCAAATCTCAAAAATTTTGAGATACTGCTACAGTGAGATTGTATTAATACAACCTCACTGTAGCACAAATCTTAAAACAAAAATTATTTTTTTATTCCACCGGTTACTATGCGTGTATTAGTTTTTTGTTTTTTCACATCTTTCTTCTCTCTCCTCTCTCACTTTCCTCCTCTCTTTCTCGTAGCTTCTCTGTTTCTCTTGGGTTCACAATTTGAACTCCTCCCCTCATCAGTAAGGAACTTCAAACCCCAACGCCTTCGGAGTGTTACCGCCGATATGGAGGTAGAGCTTGACGGCGGGGTGATTTGATTTTGTGATCGACGTGGGTCTGTTTATGGGTTTGTGATTTTAGATTGTGATCGACGTGGGTGTGGATCTCTGGGTTGTGGGTTTGTGATTTTGGTTGTGATCGGCGTAGGCGTGGGTCTCTGGGTTATGGGTTTGTGACTTCGGATTGTGATCGGCATGTGTCTCTGGGTTGTGGGTCTGGGTCGTAGTGGGTGTGTGTGTGTGTTTTGCTCGCCGACATGTGTTTGTGTGTGTGTGTGTGTGTGTGTGTTTTGCTCGCCGGCATGATGGGTTTGCCTCTCTGTCTTTCTTCTTTCTTCTCACCGATCTGGGTTTTTTGATTGTGATGGTGGTTGATTTGTGATTTGGAAGAGGAAGGTAGTGGTTGGGCCTTTGTCACGGTGGTGCTGTAACTTGTGATGATGGTGGCTGTGGTGGGTTGTGGTTGCTACAATGGTGGTTATGGCAAGTGGAGCGGTAGTAGGGGTGGTGGAGAAGGGGGTTGGCTGGTTACTATAGTATTGGGTGGAGTTGTTTTATTATTATTTTAATGAGTAGTTTATATAATTTAAATGAAATGGTAAAAGTTATAGAAAGTTTGATATTGAGTGTATTATAAAATGAGTTGTTAAAAATTAAAAATTTTAAGATTTGAAATGGTATATGTTAAAAATTTTACCCACCATAGAAAGAATGCTCTACGAATATAGTCAGCTCTACGAATATAGTCAGCAACAAGGAAAGAAAGTATTCAAGTACTTATTACGAAACTATTGGGTTGGTTCTAGTCTTCTAGAGTTCGTGACTTTCTTGGAACTTGAAAATCAATTCAAGCGCGGGGTCGCACCGTGTCTTGAATTGACCAGAAAATAAATTCGAACTTCAAAGTCCCTCGTCCCCAAATCAAAGCTTCCGAGAAGTTGTCATCAGGGTTCTGATCAAGTTCCGACTATATAATTAGTTACCGATAGATGTCTTTCGGATTCATTCATATGTTGGTTTGAGTTTTACACCTTGTGTTTACAATTATTTCTTTTCTATACATATTTTACTCATGCAGAGGTCAAGATCCTCGGCCTTCAATTTGGTGTATCCATATCTTTTACTTTTAGCTAACAAAACCCTTCAAACGTCTTCAATTGCAGCAGCCCCTCCAGTTTCAAAGACGTCTTGTCTTGGTAAGTCTTACCTTCTTTCTGCTCCTTCAAATTTATATTATGTATGTCTTTGAGCTGTTCATTCAAGGGGTATTACCTCCATAGTTTTTTTTTTTTTTTCCTGAGACCCAGTCCATAGTTTTAAAGCCCTTTGGAATGACATTATTATTATTTGTTCAAGTTGAATTTGGATTTCTGTATAAGTATAACTTAACAATAATGTAGAAAGCGCTAACAAATAAGGTAAAAAAGCTATAAAATAAAATAAAAATCAGGCTTATTTGCTCAAATGTGTGTTGTCATTTGATAATAATAAAAAATAAAATAAAACTCTGTTTTAGACTTGTCTCACATGTATTAGTTAAATTCACCTGTCATGATTTAGTTGGATCAATTAGCATACGTCACACAAACTTATGAGAAATGCTACATTCACAATATCTTTACAACAAATTCTATATGATATATTGTTATGAATTGTTATTAATAGGCAAAAAAAAAAAAAAAAATACAATAATTTCATAAATAAAAAAAACTAACTAATTAACTAACTAAATAACTAATGGAGGAAGCCAGTCAAAACAACCCATAAAGAATGGCATCATAGGAATTAATAGTCTTTATTATTATTATTATTATTATTATTTTTTTATTTTTTGGAACCCTGGCCCCTACCCTTAAATGTGGCTTGGCCAATAATTATAATTATTTTCATTGTTATTTTTCTCTTGTATTATTTCATTATTTTCTAACTCCTATATATATATATATATATATTTTTTTTTTTTTTTTATGTTCATTTGTGAGATTTTTATCTAAATTTTGTGTTTTTTTTTTAAATTTCTAGTAAAAAATTTATGCAGAGATTTTATTTAAAAATCAATTATTTTTTCTATTTTTAAAATTTATTAGTAGATATTTATAATTTAAAAATATTTACAAATAAAGAAACAATGTCTATAATACATAATTATAATATAAAAAATAAAATAAAATAAAATTTAAAACATAGAACAATAAAATACCAGCCAACCTACGATCCACCCTTTTTTTGCAAGCTAACCCGACCCAACTAACTCATAACCCAACCCATTTTTTTTAAAACATTTGTTTTTCCTTAAAAAATATTTGGATTACATGTCAAGGTGCTAGGTGCATAGGTATAAAAGTACAAAGCAAAACACTGTCATTAACTAGCCATTTAGTAGCCATTAAAAAAAATAAAGTTAATTAAATAAAAGAGTTAATTAAAAGAAAAAAATAATACGAAAGGCAAAAACATCTATAACTACACGTTTACACTACTAAATGTCTAATATTAAGTATGCGTTTGGATACCGCTTATTTTGCTGAAAACTGAAAAAAAAAAAAATTTCTGTTTGCTACAGTGTTTATCACTGTTCATTAGCCTAAATCACTGTTCATGGCCAATGAACAGTGACAAACACGCTGCTTTAAAAAAAAAAAGTCAGAAACGCAAAAAAATTTTCAGCCCAAAACGCTATCTAAACACAGCTTTAGGTTCAATACTAAGCAGTAAATTTAAATACCAAGACTAAGTTATTAACACAGTTTCATTCTCAAAAAAAAAAAAAAAAAAGTTATTAACACAGTCTAATTAGCACCAAACAAAACTAAAGTAAAAAACAAAAGTTGAAAAGGTCATATCATTGGTAGTGAACTTTGAATTTGAAAGGTGTAAACTTAAAATATATACATTTTTATGCTCCTTAGAATCCATCTTTCTCTCAAGTTGTAAATTTGTAACTAAAAGCATTTTGGCTGTGAGTTATTAATATTGAAAATTTTGTTATCATGACTATCAGAATTTGAAGGATATGGAAAGTTTTATGTTTTTTGTTTTTTTTGTTTTTTTTTTTTTTTTTATTCACATGTATAATAGAAACACAAATAGTCTAATAATAATAGTAGGTGCCCACTTAACAGAAGAAAAAAAAAACAAAAAACAAAAAACAAAACAAACAAAGGTGTGCCGACTTCAGGGACGGAACCAGAATTCAAACTTAGGGGGGGCCGAAGTTCTTTGTTCAAAGATTTAAAAAAATTAAAATATCAATACTAGAGGTTGACAAAATTGCATTATTAGCATTAATTTATTAATTATTCTTTGAATTTTTTCTTTTGAAAAAAAATTTAATAATAGGATTTTATAATCAATAATTTTGCAAGTCAATTGGCACGTCTAAATATTTTCAGGGTCTAACTAATGTGTGGATGAAGCGATCAATATATGGTATAAGAGTTGTCTCTATAGCTATAAGGGTGGAGTCATTTGAGAGGGGCATAGAGCTCTCTAGTGAGAGGGAGAAATTGAGTAAAGCTTATTGGGTTTTTGTGAATTTTTTTGCTAAGATTTGTAATTGATTTGTTGTTATTATTTTTGCTTAGACCAGATTTAAGATTCATCCAAAGATTTTCATATACTTTGGATATGTGCATTTTTTTTAGATTTTTTTTGTTATCTATTTGTTGGATTTCTTGGGTCAATTTGTAAATTTTTTGAAAAAAGGCGGCCAAATATATAAATTTAAGAGATAGAATTAAAATTCTTTTTTGTTAATATTCATACTAGTATATATTTTTCCCAAAAAGGGGGGGGGGGGGGGGGGGGGGGGGAGGGGGGGGCAATGGCCCCCCTCTGCCCTTGAATAGTTCCGTCCCTGGGCCGACTTAAAATGTGAGTCATTATTTACCATGTAATCATGAACAAATACTAAGAGGAAATGAAAATTAATGTTGATTTGGTACACGCCTAACATCATCATCATCATTATTATTATTATTATTATTATTATTTGATAGGATCATTATTATTGTTATGTAAAACAGGTTTCAATTGAATATGTATTGTTTTCAATATAATTTGGTAATATTTGTTCAACTACGTTTGCGATAAGTTGTTTACTGCTGGATGAACTCTTCAGCACAACTAGGTGCATGATTCCTTTCTTTTTTGTTATTTGTTCAGGAGATAGATTTTCATTCCTGGTTAGAAACAGGACGATTTCAACAAGTTCCATATCAATAGAGAAACAAGTCATGTTTCAACAAAGAGTTCAACAAGTCGAGCTACTAAATTATGTAAATGATTTATATGGAGGAGTTGTAGTGAACATTGAGAAGCCTATGGATTCTGAGGTCTTTTCTCCTTTGCTTAGAGCTTCAATGTCACACTGGAGGCAACAGGTATATATTATTTTAATCTTATCGGTTTATTTTATTAAGTTGCTCTGCTCCTGTAATTTTATGAAGTTGGGGTGTAATTTTCAGGGGAAGAGAGCTGTATGGATCAAATTGCCCATCGAACATGTAAATCTTGTTGAAGCTGCAGTTAAGGTAAGTGTAAGTTTTCAATGTTTATAAACTGACTTATGAACATTCTTAGAATGTAAAACTAGTTGGCATGTTCCCTTCAAGATACAATGATCCAACTAAATCATTGTATATTTAAATTAATTCTACATTGACACCTTAGCCGAAAGCTCAATCAAAGAAATAACATTCTTTGCCCAAATATAATTAAGTATATATTACGTGAGAATACAAATCATCCGTCTGTCCTTACTTTTTTGTTTTTCATTTATGCTTTATTAATTATGATATGCCATTTGTTTAATATTTTTTAAATTAAAATTTTATTATTTTATAAGAAAAGTCAAACAAATTCACAATAAAATGTGATTAATAAAGCATAAAGTTGAACACATGTTCGTTATATCTTACATATGATTTGCAATGATTGGCTGGGCCATGCCTCCTTGATTTTTCCCCTTCCCCTCTATTTTAATAATAAATTCTTTATGTTAATCCTCCTTGATATTTTTTTTTTAAAACTAAATAAATCTACTAAGCTATGAAGATTTATTGAAAATACCAATGTCTTTTTTTTTTTTCTTTCTTTCTTTTAAAATTCATTTTTTTCTGCTATATATAACTAACTTTAACAGCATTTAAATGCATATATTTTCCACAAATATATAATTCTAAATAAAATCTTCTTGCATTTCCCACATCATTCTCCTCTGATTGGAGAAAACTCGACCTTGAATTTTAAAGCATTGAAAGATTAGGACGCTAACAACTAACACTTATTTCAAGTCTGGAATCACCTTAAGGAGCACATAGAAAAATCTTGCATTACAACACATCAAACTCTTATGAAATTACAAAATCAATATATGGAATAAGCAAATTCTCATCTTGAACCATTGGAAACAAAATATTACCAACCCTTTCAACTTCACCAAGTTGAAGATCTTCGAGCACTATGGAGAGTTGATCACTAGCAGATTCAACAACTTCAACTTTCACATTAGATTTTATTCTCTTGTGGAATCGTTTCTTTATCTTGCCACTCTTCAATAGGTTCCTCTTATTGCATACATGTTAACGCAACACTTGTTGGTAGTTGTGCCTTATTAGCTAGTGTTACTTGATGTTTCTCCATTACCAAAATCTCATCAGTTTGAGTTTTCACTTTCTTCACCTAACCAACCAAAGTCTTGAACACTTTCATGAGCTTTTCAGATAATCCCTTTATTCTTTGAAGTCTTGACGAAAGGTAGATTGTTCAATAGTGCATTAAGGGCATGAAATGGGATACGAATTCATCATATATTTCTTCAAAAATGTAGTTGGCTAGCTATTCAATTTCCTTATACTATCACTTCAATCTTGAAAATTAGCACACTAGGATTGGGGTAGGTACGGAGTTCGAAAATATAGTGACAAATATTCATCACAAATATATATATATATATATATATATATATTTTCATATTTTAGGTAGCAATGGGAGATTCATAATTTATAAAGTGCATATATTCGAGATCCTCCAAAAACATTTGTATTCCTTCTTTTAACTTCAACTTTGCATACCCAATTTTTATGTTATCCACAAAATTTGTTTGCTCAAAGAATTGATTCATCCGATATTTTTAGTTGACAAAATCCGATGGATTATTTTTACAATCATCAAAATAAGATGCTTCTAATATTACCATGATACTCTAAAATGGATTGAGAGGTATTACACCTAATGTAATTACTATAAATGGTTGAGATTGATAGTTGTAAAAAGTAACTTTTAACCTCAACTATTGACTAAAAATGTTAAAAAAAAATTGAAAAGAAATAAAAAGTAAAAGTTAAAATAGTAAAAAGTGAAAAAATTTCGTGAGAAAAAATAGGTAAATTAAGGGGGTGTTTGGTGAAGTAGTTTGAAAATTGTTGTTTATTGTTTTTTAAAATATGTGTGGGTGAAAAAGTGTGTGAAAATACGTAAAATGCTGTTTAAAAACTGAAAATTACTATTTAAAAACACTTACCAAACTCCTCCTTAGCCTCTGCAATACCTAAATTCTAAAGTATTCACATCAAACATGTCAAAAACCATAGCATTTAGTATCTCAAAACATTTATTTAACTATTTTTAACATTCTACTTTATAACTCACTCAACCTCAAAAGATTTTTTTTTTTTTTTTACCACTTTATTAAAATATTATATATTATATATTTATAAATTTTTTTTTATTCATGAGACATCTCTTTCTCTCTCTCTCTCTGTCTCTCTCTTCTTCAAGCAAAAACACCCAACCCACCCCTCTTGGCCACCACCAGCCACCATCCACTCAATGTCACCACCCAACCCACCACCCACAACAAACCCACAACCAATCACCGAATCGATCAACCATTGCACACTAGAGAAAGATTTCACACCCAGCAACAACACGGCATCAACACCCAGCAACCCACGTCCTCAACCCACGGCACAACCCACAACAACCAAACACCAATTCAATCAACCCACACCCATAAGCCAAAGCCATCCCAATCAACTCACACCCACGACCATAAAATCACTCAAGGCTGCCGAAACCCACCCACAACCCAGATCCGATTCTACGACCCAGATCTGATTCTATGACCCAAACCAGATCAACCCACACCCACAACCACAAAATAACTCAGCCGTCGTAATCGTGGTGGACAACCTCACCCTCTTTACCCGTTGTGGAGGCTTGCTGAGTGATTTGAGTATCAACAACCATCCATTGATGGTTTCACTTGAGAGGATTTGGCGAGCGGTGGGCCAAGGGGATCTTGAAGAGTGCGAGCCACGGCGACTCCGGCGAGGCAGAGCGTCACTGTGAGAAAGAGGGAGACGGAGAGTATAGAGAAAGAGTTAGACAGAGAGGACAGAGAGGCAAAGAGAGAAAGAAAAGAGACCTGGAGAGCGAGGGTAGGCTTTTTATTTAGTATTACTGTAGCTGATTGCTAAATTATTTAGTATTTAACAGGCTGACTGAGTGGGAGTAGGCTTTTTATTTTTATCTTTTTTTTTTGGTCGGAACGTGAAGAAGCTAAGGATAACTCTTAAAATTAATTTGAGTCCACCAAAGATGGGAATTACGAAGAGAACCTGAGCCTTGTAATGGGCCTTTCTTAGACTGGTATTTGCGGGCTGGGCCTTCTCTAGTGCAAGTTTCCATAAACTTGAAACCTTTTTTTTTTCTTTTTAATGACTAGAAGGCCCGGTTACGGGTCACGTGTGGATTAGCAACAACAAAACGAAGCTTTAGTCCCAGTATGTACGTGCAGCGGATTTTATGTGTGTGCGTGTTTCGGGTTACTGTAGTCGGGATCTGTATGTAGGTCATGGTGGGTCTGAAATTTGTGGGCTTAGGCAAATGGTTTTTTTTTTTTTTTTTTTTTAATTCGTTCTGAGTGTGTTATTGTGGATTGATGGGTTGAGAAACATAGCTAGGGGAATTTTATTTTTCTTCGTCTAGTCTTTTAGATTGGCTGCGGTGATGGCGATGCTTAGGACAACCAAAACAATTGAATAGTCAGGAAAATAGAGAAATATGACGAAAGAGTTGGTGGATTGACTTGGAGTCGGCATTGATTGAGCCCGAATAATATTATCGTTAATATTATCAATTTCAAATAGCAATCACTTACAAAAATACAAATATTTACTTAAAAAATCTTTTCTCTTTGAAGGGGAAAAAAACAACGGAAGAAACTTTGAATCAATTTCATTATTATCAAATCAATTACAATATTTCTTGTGTATGTCTCACGGTTAAAGAAAAATCTCTCTTGTTTATTTTTTTACTCTCACATACATTCTCTTTGTATCTTATGAAGGTGACAATACTTTTTTTTCTCCTCCTTGGCTATCTCCTTAAAGGCAGCAATCATTTGCTCTCTTCTCATTAGCTATATCTCCTCTAAGGCAGCAAGTCGGCAACCCTTTACTTTCTCCTCCTTTGCTATATTCTCTAAGGCAACAACTCTTTACTTTCTCCTCCTTGGTTACTCCCAACCAAAAATCCCTTTTTTCTCTCTTGATTTCACGCTCTATTTTTCTTCTCCCCATAGAGAGGACCCTTAGGCTAAAGCCATCAAATTTTTTGTAGCATGATCTATTTATAAGACTGTTTTTCATATTCTCTCTTAAACTAGGAACACATTACTTCTTTAACAAGGAATAAACTTTCATTCCACACAAAAGAATAGTCTTTCCTTCCACATAAAGGAAACCCAAATTAAATTTTCCTTTTTCAACTAGGAAACCTAATTAACTTTTCAAGTCACAATTGAAATTTGAGGCAATTTCCCAACAATCTACACCTTGACTCAAATTCCATTAATTGTCTTCAACTGTCTTCTTTTCTCTTAGGATAACTCCACCTTAGTTAAAGCAATCCATTCTCTTCCATCTTAATTCACACAAAAAATCATCCACTAAATCAACCAAGCTTTGATACCATTGTTGGGTCTCAAATAATATTACCATCAATATTATCAATTCAAAATATCAATCGCATACAAAAATACAAATATTTTCTCCTTGAAGGGAAAAAAAAAAAAAAAAAAGAAACTCCAAATCTGTTTCACTATTGTCAAATCAATTATAATATTTTTTGTATATATCTTACGGCTAAAGAAAATTTCTCTTATTTTTCTTTGCTCTCACATACAACATACACTCTCCTTGTGTCTCACAAAGGCGATAACATTTTGCTCTCTCCTCCTTGGCTATCTTCTCAATGGTGACAACCATTTGCTCTCTCTTCCTTAGCTATCTCTTCTAAGGCAGCAAGCCAAAAACCCTTTTTACTCTCTCGATTTCACACTTTATTTTCCCTCTCTCCATAGGGAGGACCCTTGGGCCAAAGCCATTAAATTCTTTGTAGTATGGTCTATTTGTAAGACTTCTTTTCCTATTTCCTCTTAGATTAGGAACATATTACTCCTATAACAATGAATAGACTTTCCTTCTAAGAAATGGTCTTTCCTTCCACACAAAGGAAACCCAAATTAAAATTTTTTTCTTCAACTAGGAAACTTAATTGACTTTCCAAGTTATAATTGAAATTTGAGGCAATTTCCCAACATGCACCTAACTATAGATACCAAAGGCCATTTTTATTTTTATTTTTTATCATTCATCAAAATATCAACTATCTCTGAAAGGAGTACAAATCCTAGTTTTAATTAGCATAAGAAACCCTAATTGCCTTATAACAAAAATAATCTTACTCCCAAATATTAAAATAGTAATAGCCTAGTAAAATGAAACTAGTAGACCTAAATCATAAAAATACAATTCACTTGCAAATATAAATAAAAGAGGTACTACGTCCACAACATTTTCACAACAAATCATAGGTGGTTAGTTGTTATTTGTTCTAATTTAAACTTTCCACCGAAATTACTTTTCTACCCCACCAATAATAACCCGTAACAACCTGTCACATAAGATTTGTTGTGAGAATATTGTATATTCTGGACATAGCATTTTTCATATAAATAATATTAAATAAAAAGAAATATTTTTTTATATCCCAACGTCCTAGTAGTAAGTGTACAAGTCACTCTTAGCTATTACACCTTTTTATTTTGCATTCCAATTTAAACTAAATAATTGGTATAACATAAGATATTTAACCATCTATTTATTAGTTTTGTATTAAAATGCACCAAAAATAGGTGTATAGTCTTTCTAAATCATGCTTCATAATCTTATTTGCTCATGTTATAGGAAGGATTTCGGTATCACCATGCCGAACCAGATTATTTAATGCTTGTATGTTGGCTTCCTAAAACTGCGGATACTATTCCTGCAAATGCTTCACATCGAGTGGGTGTTGGTGCTTTTGTTCTGAATAGTAAGAGAGAGGTATGTCTTTTGGATTTATTTCTGGCTTTCCCTTACCATTACATCAAGGAAGAGGCACTGATTTGGGAATTGTGGTTTTGCTCTTGTTTTTCCAACAGTTTTCAAATATATATATATATATATATATATATATGATTTGAAATGTCAAACAGTAATTATGATAGTTGTTATTAGAAAAGAATACAACATGGATCAAATGATTGACGACTTCATTTTTCACAACCAAAGGAAAGTGTTAGTCACCTCTATAGTATATCTTAAAAGGACTTGACAAGTTTAATATTGGACTACTCGTAATCAACTTAATACATGCCCAATGTGAGACTCAACCAACCCACATTTATATTCAATCCAGAAAGTCTGGGGTATCATATTATTTGGGTTTGAACTTCTTATAATATATAAGATGCTTTGTTAATACTTCATGTAGCTATTTCTTTTATGAAAAACTACTTGCTCCAGTGTCTTTGACTTGCCTATCCCAATACTTAAACACCAAAAATTGAATATGATCTTGCTGGGATGTTTCAATATATCTGATTAAAAAAACTGAATTTATCTTATTGTAGGTGCTTGTAGTTCAGGAGAATAGTGGATATTTCAAAGGAACAGGCGTTTGGAAGCTTCCTACTGGGGTTGTTGATGAAGTGAGTATACCTTGAGTGCCATTCTCTAGAAATTTTTTGGAAATGTTGACCTTTGATAATTTTCTATACACAGGGTGAGGATATTTGCACAGCTGCAGTTAGAGAAGTCAAAGAAGAGACAGGGGTAAGTAATAAAAATATAATTTGTGGATTCAGATGAGTATGATATTTACATACATGTAGGTTTACACAAGACAATGTAAATCTAAGACCATTGCTTTTATTTTGTTTTAGATTGACACGGAGTTTGTAGAAGTTTTAACATTCAGGTAAGAAAATCGCCTTATTAAATTCATTGCTTTCAATATAATTTGCATGTTCCTCAATCTCCTTTTACTTTTGGTTTCATTCTTATATCTCCCTCTCACACAATATAGGCAAAGCCACAAGTCATTCTTTGGCAAATCAGATTTGCTCTTTATTTGCATGTTAAAACCGCGTACCTTCCACATTGAGAAGCAAAATTTAGAGATTGAAGCAGCACAGGTACTTTTCGAATGCAATAATACCACAAATGCTGTTATACTTTTCACAAACTTGGATTAGGGATTTAAGAATCAAATTGGGTTAGTTTTGCTAAAAAACGATATTGGACATGCTTCACTGTGGAAATAAGCAAACAATTTTCTAAATTTTGCCATTCATACTAGCTTCTTGTTTACTTTTTGAAATAATTTTTCAAAATCGTAGCCAGACGCAACACCATAATATCGAATCTAATTCATGTTCGTATTTGACAGAAGAAAATAATTTACATAAGGAAAAACAATTGTGTAGATAAGGCTTGTGTCAGTATTAGAGCATCAGAATAATGTGTTCTTTCCAGCATATGCTTAGACAGGTTCTAGTTGATATAAGTCCTATTGGAAGCTTCTTAAGCAAGGCAGGCGAGTTGGATTTTAGTACTTTTATGATGACTCCATTTGTGCTTAATCTTAATTCAAAAGATATTTAGTGAACTCTTTTATATTATGGCCCTGACTAGCATGAACTATTTCACATCTCCAGTTCTTGAAAAAACCTCCTCTTATCCATGAATCTTTGATGCAATATGCCTTTTCAATTTAAACTTGAAACACATTTAGAGCCAATTAAAAACCATTAAAGGTGAAAATTCTTACTATTCATGAGCATTTGGTGGCAGAAGACATTAACTAGCCTCCTCTGTCTACTTTATTGCACCTTTGGTTTAGCAGGAATAAAGTGGCTTATCTCCTATTTTCCCATTTTGGTTTGACATGGCATAACTTAATATTAATGTAAATGGAAATCATGAAAGTTGGATTCATATTGGGTCTTCTACAATTACTGAAATATGGTAACATGGTTTTCTTCTGTTCATTTTTTTCTTTTCCAATTCTTTAGTGGATGCCAATTGAGGACTATGCGGCCCAACCTTTTAACCAAAAACAAGAGCTCTTCAATTACGTTGCCAAAATATGCTTATCAAAGTCAGAAAAGAACTATGCTGGTTTTTCTCCATTGGCTACAACTACAGGCTCCGGCAAAACAAGCTACCTCTACTTCAATAGTCAAGATATGAAACACCTTGTCACTTCATAATCAAATGTATAAAGTCATATTTGATGTGCACAATACCAAGATAGAAACCCTTGAAGGGTTAGCCATACTGTATAGAATGCCATACTTAGTGTACAATTCTTAATTGTGTAATACCTAAATATGTGGATTTCTTTACAACAGAATGAGTCAATAAAGACATAATTTGTTTTTATTTTTATCTTTTATGAATAATAAAGATGTAATTTGATATTTATTTATGCACATTGTTTTAAGAAAGATTCAATGTTTTGTTTGTTTATGCGATATATCTTGCAATGTACGTATAGAATACATCCAATTTTATGTCCCTAAAAAATACATTTTTTATTTTAATAAAAATTAAGCTGTCACAATGTTAACGTGTAGACCTGAGGTTCACCTTGTTTATTTGTATAGCACAAATACTTGTACTTCACACTTTGCCTCCTATATAAAGGCATTCATGCACATTTTATTACTTAAGAAATACAATGCATTCATTCAATATTTCTAGCATGGTATCAAAGCCATTGCTTTGCCTTTTTCTTAGTAGTCTTGTATATTTTTGGTGTTACCCCAAACTTAAAATCGCTTCTGCCGTCACAATTGCTGCTGCAGCTATTAGGACATATGTGATTTACATGTTAGGAACATATGTCACTGTTTTATGTAATTGGCTAGTCTTTTGACAAAACGCACTTTACTTGTAATTGGGTAGATCTAGAAAGTGTTTAATGCTTCAAAAAACATTGTTTTAAGATCAAGTGTTAAAGTTATGTAAGTCTATCTAAGATTCAAGTGTGAAAAGTGCTGTTCATTAAAACTCGACAGCTAGTTCGACAGCTAGCTATCTATCGAGACCTGTAGAGCTGTTGAAGCCCGTAGCTCGACAGCAGCTCGACAGATAGGGTATCTGTCGAGATTTATGAAGTTCAGTTTTTTAGGACTGTTTTCATTCAATCTGTGATTGTATGTTTAGGCTTTCTTTTCTCATAACTCTAAATATATCTAAGGATTGTTTTAAGGGCCGTTAAAGGTTGCTCGCATTTGTGGCAAAGATTGTTCATGCAAATCATGACCGGAGACAGAGTTTGTATACCGTAGGGTTTTATGACCAAGCAACTTCATGATATTCATCGTTTAGATGAACTGAAGAACTTTGTAGCCAACATCCTTCTCTAGTTGGTGAATCAAGTCGCATACTGAGATCCGCGCAATTGGTTACTCACGTACTGGGAGCTGTGCATTGAAACGAGAGATTGTCACTACAAAACAAGTCCAATTGGGTATTGGGGTAAGGGTTCAACTATAGGTTGGTATAAAGTACTGGGATTCCTTTACTTGTAACCGCTTGTTGTAATAATAGTGGTTTCTCGGGAGTGGTGACCTTAAAATCACCCGGTGAGGTTTTTGCCGTGTAGGTTTTCCTCATTCGTAAACAAATCATCTATGTCAATTTATTTTTCGTTGCATACTTTAGTTAATTGGTGATTTGTTTGTGCTACTATGCATCTTGCATGTTGATTTGATTAATTAATAAACTTGGCTAATTAATCAATTAATTCATCACAAGGGGTCAATACATTCTTGACCTATCAAGTGGTATCAGAGCAAGCACACTCTGATTAGGGATAATCTTTGCTGTGTGATCCATTGACCCTTATTTGTCATGGATAGAGGACAGTCTCTTATTATACCTCATTTATTTGATGGCACTAACTATGCATACTAGAAAATACGCATAAGAGCTTTTTTGCAGTCTCTAGATGAGAAAGTGTGGCAAGCTGTGGAGATAGGTTGGGCCAAGCCTACAGAAGCGCCGGCCGACTGGGATGATGCTAAGATCAAGGTGGAAAACTTCAACAGCATAGCATTGAATGCATTGTTCAGTGCAGTCACCAACGAGGAGTTCAAAAAGATATCATTTACTGAAACTGCTAAGGAAGCATGGACCATTCTCCAAACAACCTATGAGGGAACCAAGGTTGTCAAGGATTCAAAGCTGCAAAGGCTCACTACAAACTTCAAAGAGATTAAGATGGAGGAGGATAAGTCGTTTGATGAGTTCTATGCCACACTCAAGGATATAGTGAACTCAGCTTTTAATCTTGAAAAAACTATTTCTGAACCCAAGATTGTGAGAAAGGTGCTCAGATCTCTACTTGAGAGATTCCATGCTAAGATCACTGCAATTGAGGAATCAAAGGATATTGACAAAATTCCTTTGATAGAGCTAGTTGGCAATCTGCAGACCTATGAGTTGGGTTTGTCTAGGATCAGGAAGTCGAGTAAGAGTAAAAGTAAGAGCAAGAGCAAGAGCATGGCATTGAAGGACAAGAGTAGTGACACGGATGAGTCTTCAGACGATGAAGATTCTAAGATGAAGTCCTACATTATCCGACAGCTCAAGAAGGCTAATGCAAAGGGCTTCAACAAGGACCATAGATAGTCAAGTTCTTCTTAGTCTAAGAGTCAAGACAAAGGGAAGAAGGATTCAAAGGATGACAGTCAGTACACTGTTCCCTCAGGACCAAAGTGCTTTGGGTGTCAAAGCTTCGGACACATGAAACAGGAGTGCCCCACATATCTCAAGATCATTGGGAAGAGCAAGGCACTTGCTGCTACATTGAGCAACACCGAGCCTGAGGATGATTCTGACAATGAGGATGACTGAATCTTGAATGCCTTCACTACCACTGTCAATCCTACTGAGAGGATTGTTGAAGATGTGGATGAAGAAGAGGAATTGTTGGAGTCCAAGTTTGAGAAGATGGATGAACAAGATGACATCTACACAGCCTATGCAAAGTTGTACAAGGTCTTGGAAAAGCATGAGAAGTTGTATAGGCTGGCCACCAAGAAGCTCAATGATTTAGAGCTCGAACGTGAAGAATTCTCCACAAAGTTTGATGAAGCTAATCAGACTATGGGAGCACTTAGGTTTGAGAACAATTTCTTGGCTGAGAAGACCAAGAAGCTTGAAATTGAGTTATTTCAAGTCAGAGCTCAGTTGGAGAAGACTTCAAGTGCAAAGCTTGATGAGATGCTCAGCCTACAGAAATCTGTTTCCGATAGAACTGGTTTAGGGTATGATTTCTCTCCCTCTAATATTGCCTCTTCCAGTACTACTATTTTTGTTCCTTCTGCTAATAATGTTGAAACTGAGATCAATGATGTTAAAAATGACTTAGCTAGTGAGAACATAGACAAGGGTAAGTCTATCTTAGGAGCACCCCCTAACTTGCTAAGAATGAGACTAAAAACCCTAGGGCTAAAAAAGCTAACTCTCAAAAGCTTAAATAGAAGAAGCAATATCTCTGTCATCACTATGGAGCAGCCGGTCATACTCGACCTAATTGCTACAAGTGGTTAGTCACTCAACGGAGTAATGGCATGATTGCATCGGGAAACCAGAATCAGTTTCCATCCATTTTTGCTCTCCTTGGAGATCTTCTCAAAGCCCTCATGTTCCTTTCGAACTCGAACGGTTTTAACTCTTCTCTCTCTCCACCGGTTTAAGGGTTCACTCAAAGGAAAGGTTCTTCCAAGGTGTGGAAGGAAAAAGGCTTGAAGTGATTTAGTCTTCTCTCTCTCTCTCTCTCTCTCTCTCTGTGTGTTTTTGATTGCATTACTTGTGTGTTTTGCTTTTATGTTTTTGATTCAATCTAGTTTTATGCATTGCTTTGCATTGTTTAACATGTTTTTGTTTGATTATTTTTCAGTTTTGCTTTGTTTTGTTTTTCATATAAAAATAAAAATAAAAATAACTGAAAAATTAGAAAAATACAAAAACAGTGTGTGTTTGTGTACATTGGTACTTGTGTACCTTGGATGGCTATTGAAACAAAATTTTTTAAATTTTGTATCTTTTGTAGCTTAGATGAGCATCTCTATGCACAACTAAGCAAGTGAGCTTTATGATTTGTGTTTGTGATGAGTAAGATTAAGTAGTCTCTTATACTTAACACTCATATCACTCTTTTTGACGGGAAGGAGTAAAAAATCCTAAGAAAAAGGCATAAATAATCATCTCACCACTGTTATTCGCTAATCATAAAATGACATCTGTATGCTTCGGCATAGTAAAAGTGCAATATCAATGACATCTGTATGCTTCGGCATAGCAAAAGTGCAATGTGAAAAACTTAACATAAATGAGTATTTCTTTTCTCTCTCTTATATGCCCATGCATGATATGCTTAATAAAAAGAAAAATATGCAATGTGAAAAGCTTAACATAAATGAGTATTTCTTTTCTCTCTCTTATATGCCCATGCATGATATGCTTAATAAAAAGAAAAATATGCAAAGAAAAATAAAAGAAAAAAGATCAAAATACGTTATATATAATTGCAAGCGTATATTCTAGGAAATGTGGGAGTTATAGGATGTACTTCGAAGATGATAATCTCTATCAAACAGTTATGATTTTGTGTGAGTTAAAGTGAGTTTTCTTATATCTTAAATCGTCATAACATGTAGACACTTATGCAATCTTGTGATGTTTTTCACACACAACATGCAATATTCTTTGCTACTCTTGATACATGCGCAGGTACAATGTGATTTGGTCTCACAAGATTTACATGTGTTAATGTATACTCACTAAACTGTCTTGACTTATATTTGAAATATAAAATTGGTTAGACTTGTTTAGTATGTGTGTGTTTTGGGATCTATATGATTACATTTTTCTTGATTGAGAGATGTTTTTGAGAGATTAAAATGTTGATTAGATCTTTGGTTGAGTTGCATGTTGCATTCATGTCTGTATTTTCCTTTTCTTGAAAAATTGTTTTAAGCAATCTCGACAGCTCCTCGACACCTAGCTTATCTATCGAGCTCTTCAGTTGATTTTTATCGCAATCTTGATACCTCTCGACAGCCAGGTCGATCGATCGACAAACTTTCTGTCCCCTCGATAGCTTCATGATACCTCCTCGACGCATCGAGCTTGTTTTGCGATGGACACCTCTAGACACCTCTCGATAGCTGCATCTGTCGAAGCTTTTAAAGCTCGACACCTCTCGACACCTCTATCGGTCGAGAATTACTGAACACCTATATATAGGTTTCAGCGCGATCTGGTCTTCATTTTCTCGATCTCTCTCGATCTGTCCATGCCTCTTCGCCTCCCAAAGCCTCTCTCACTCACCTTCAACCTCTTCCTCAAGGATTCTTCAAGCTTATGCAAGTTTTTCTTCACTTGGTAAGCTTCTAATCCCTCATTTTCATGCATTTCATACTTTGTAACCTAACTTTTTGGGATTTCTGCAAAATTTGGGGTTTTTCAAAATCAAAGAGGTTTTTGTGAAATTTTTGGGATGGTTTTTGAAGATTTGATCTTAAAAGCTTCATGCATTGCATCTCATGAGCATTATAACAGTATTGTCATGCATTTAGATGTGTGCAACCGATTGTATGCTGGTAGGTTTGGATTGGGCTGAGCACATGATGCAATTACTATTACACATCACATGCTCATGCATTTTCATGCATATGTCTTTTACATTCAGTATATTTTTGTATATTTGAATTACTTTGGGACTTTTCTGAGTGTTTCTTTCCCCCCCCCCCCCCTCACTCTCAAGTTTACGTTAGTGCATCATGGCACCAAAACGTAAGTCTGTTCCGTCCCGGAACCCTCTTCGTTCCGGGGCATCTTCGTCTTCTAATCCTACTCCATCTTCTGTTCGGTTCCATGACGAGAATGCCCGAGAGGACTTCTTCGAGAACTTTTCTCGACGAGGTGTTCATTCAGAATGCCGAGTAATTTTGTCGGACTTCTCCGACATTGACCTACCCACTGTCATTCACAATTGGAGTTGGGAGTCACTTTGTGACGTTCCGATCACCTGTCCATCCGTGCTGATTCTGAAATTTTACTCCAACATGCATGGACTTGATTATTTAGTACCTTTTTTTCATACTCGCGTTTGAGGTATGCGCATAGTGGTCACACTGAAGTTGGTATCTGATATGCTTCATGTCCCGAGGGTAGAGCATCTTGACTACCTCGGTTGTAAGCGTCTGAAGACTGTGTCCAAAGATGAGATGATTTCTACTTTTTGCGAGCGCCCTTCTAATTGGAGTGATCGTTAGTTTACTCCATGTTCAACCTTTACTAAAGGTCCTAGATTCATGAACATGGTTATAAATTTTGTTTTACATCCTCTTTCTCATTATAACTCTATTACAGAGCCCCATGCTCGGTTTTTGCTTTCTTTGTTAGAGCATCTCACTATAGATTTTCCCTCTCATTTCATTTTTTCTATTATAGATGTCTATAGGGATACGGCTACTCGTGATAAGCTCATCTTTCCTTCAGCTATCACGAGGATCTTACGCCATTTTTCTCTTCCTTTTCCCATTTCTGACCACTTCATCGTTATATGTGCCATTGACACTGCTACCGTTAAATGGAGCGAGGCGCAGTTTCGTTCGAGGAAGTTTGAGTCACCAGCTCCTCCCACTTCTTCAGCTCCATCCACCTCTACTTCTTCTTCTTCTGCGGGTGGTGTCACTCTGGATGCTATAATGGCGCAGTTTCAGTGCATGGATGCTTGCCTTAACGCGTTTACTGTAGGGTTTTGTAACCAAGCAACTTCATGATATTCATCTTCTAGATGAACTGAAGAACTTTGCAGCCAACATCCTTATCTAGTTAGTGAATCAAGTTACGTACTGGGATCCATATAATTAGTTAGTCACATATTGGGAGCCGTGCATTGAAACGAAAGATTGTCACTACAGAATAAGTCCAATTAGGTATTGGGGTAAGGGTTCAACTGTAGGTTGGTATAAGGTATTGGAACCCCTTTACTTGTAACTGCTTGTTGTGATAATAGTGGATTCTCGAGAGTGGTGACCTTAAAATCACCCAGTGGGGTTTTTGCTGTGTAGGTTTTCCCTATTCGTAAACAAATCACCTGTGTCAATTTATTTTCCGCTGCATACTTTAGTTAATTGGTGATTTATTTGTGCTACCACGCATCTTGCATGTTAATTTGATTAATTAATAAATTTTTCTAATTAATCAATTAATTTATTACAAGGGGTTAATACATTCTTAGCCTATTAGCAACCATTCACCATTGAACCTCTGACGCATCTCAATAATTTTCTTTGGTTCTAGACCTGCAATCACTATCGTTGAGGAGTCTCACACTACAAAGACCACTACCAAAAATCGTTGCCGCCATGAATCTTGCTCCAATTGCACTTTTGCAAGTATTACTGTGATCGAGTTTTGCCAATCTACTGAACCATGAAAATCCTGCTGTCGTTGGAGCCTTCATATGCCCCTACACGCCTCCAAAAGATTCTGCACTGTGATCATGTGCCCACGCGCGACACCCGCCTACACTTGATCCCTACTGACATCATCCGTAACATCATTAGTGCCACATCAACCCTAGCTGACGTCATCTTCTAGATTCCTGCTCACATCATCCTGATGTCATCTACTTATATCATCGCTAAACCTTGCTGATGTCATCTGCTTATGTCAGCATTGACTAGTCGTTTTTGACTTGACCGAGCGTTGACTTTGCTGGCGTTAAATGTTGTCTTTTCTTTGATGGTTAACCGTTGACTTTCAGTCGGAATTGACTTTTTGTAGTCTAGGTGCTTCTTACTCAATTTTTTGCATAAATTTCATTTTTGCAGTCCATTTTTGCATATTTCACTTCTAAATGAAGAACAAGAATAGGTCTTCTTCTTACTGCAACAATCGTCATTGACAGTCCAATAAACGTTTTTGCAAATGTGTTAGCCATAATATTGAGACTTACTATCATCACAACAAATCAGTTGTTTCCATTTCCACTGCTAACATTGCTAACACTGAGAGTATCCAACCAATGACTCCTATCTCCATGAAGTCCAAGTCTTCTAAATCCACCATCACCATTTCCGCAGTCGAACTTTAAAACATCATCACAAATACCATTCATATGGGTGTTAACGCATCTGTTTCCTGTTCTCTCTAAGTTTTATCTGTTATGTCTCCTTCCTCTTGGCTTATGAATTTTACTTGTTGCAATCACATGGCACTCCACTCGTCCTTATTTTCTCAACCTGAACCTGCACTACACCCTCTTAATATTTGCGTAGAACATGGTTCCACAATGTTTGGTAATAATATAGGTTCTATCTCAACCTCCAGCCTCTTGGTTCCTGGGTTCTTTAATGTTACCAAAATTTCTTACAATTTATTTTTTGTGCGACAATTAACTGAGTTGGGTTATCGCATTACCTTTGATTATTTTGGGTGTACTGTGCAGGATCCAAGGACAAGATAGGAGCTTAGAACTAGTCTTAGAGTTGGGCGTATGTTTCCCATGGACAATCTTCATCTTACACATGTTGCTTTTGCATCTATTGCTACTGCAGTTTCTTTTATTTCTTCCCTTACACTTTGGCATGCCCAACTTGATCACGCATCTTCTTCTTGGGTACAACACTTGGCTTCTAGTGGTTTGTTAAATTTCAGTGTTGAAAGAAAATTTTGATTGTGTTTCCTGTTAGTTAGGAAAATTTTGACTTAATTCATTCTGATGTCTAGGGACGTCCTTTGTCTCTAGTATTGGTGGATCTCAATATTTTATTGTCTTTGTTGATGATTATTCTCACTATAGCTGAATTTTTCATATGAAACCTCATTCTGAATTGTTACAAGTATATTGTAACTTTGTAAAAATGCTTGAAACTCAATTTTCCAAATGCATCGAAAATTTTCGATCTAATAATGCTCTTGAAAACACTCAATATGTTTTCCAAGCTACTTTGCATTCCTATAGCACTATTCATCAACTAACTTGTCTAGGTACCTATTAGTAAAATTGTAAATCCAAATGAAAACTTCGTCATATTCTTGACATTATTCGTGCTCTCCTTCTCTCTACCAAAGTTCTTGCTCCTTTTTGGAATGAAGCCACTCTTCATATTGTTCATGCTATTAATCGCATTCCTAATCCTGTCATCTAAAATCAAACTCCATATGAACACTTTTTTAGGTCATCTCCAAAATATCAGCACCTTCGCTCCTTTGGTTCTGCCTGTTTCATTTTTCTTTAGTCACATGAGTATAACAGATTAGAGCCTCAATCTAGGCTTTGTTGTTTTCTTGGTTATGGTGAAACTCAAAAGGACTATGAGTGTTATGATCCTATCTCTCACCGTCTTCGTATCTCTCGCAATATTGTCTTTTGGGAACATTGCGACTTTGTCGAGCTCTCTCACTTCTGTTCCTCCTTATCTACCCCCCTGTCTTAAATCTTTTTCTAGATGACCCAAATATTCCTTCTATAATTGCTCCTAATCCTCCAATAGAATTCTTTGTCCAACCATCAGATATTTTTGATGCCTCTCCTAAATCACATTCTAATGAACAAGTGGAAGATGAACAGGTCGAAGATGAGCAACCCAACTTTGAGCCTGGGTCCCCTACTCTTGCTCCACTTGAAGATTTTGCGCTATACTTCCACCTCATCACTTAACTCGGGTAAGATTAATTTTTGCACATTTACTTGACTATCATTGTTACATTGCTCTTATTACTCTACATAAGTCTCACACCTATTATGAGGCCTCCACTGACCCTTTATGGTAGATTGCAATAAAAGAGGAACTTAATGCATTATTCAAAAACCATATTTGGGATTTAGTAACTCTCCCCCCTGGGAAGTTTGTGATTGGTTGTAAATGGATCTACAAGACCAAGACTCAATCTGATGGCTCCATTGAGTGCTGCAAAGCTTGTCTTGTTGCAAAAGGTTTAACACAGGAATATGAGATTGATTATAAAGAGACCTTTGCTCTAGTTGCCTGAATCTTATTTGTTCATGCCCTTTTAGTTGTTGCTGTTGCCAGTAAATGAGAACTTTTTTAGATGGATGTAAAAAATGCTTTCCTTAAAGGTAATAAAAGTGAAAAAGTTTATATGCAACCTCCTCTTAGTCTCTCTACTGAAATGAACAATGTTTGTCACCTTCAATGTGCATTTTATGGTCTTAAACAATCTCCACGACCTTGGGCTGCCAAGTTCATCTCTAGCATCTCTCACTTGGGTTACATTGCCAGTCCTTATGATTCTGCCTAATTTCTTCATCGCATCGACAAAGGCACTATTTTGCTTCACTTGTATGTGGATTATATGATCATAACTGGTAATGACCTTAGTGCCATTAAAGAACTCAAGGATTTTTTCAATCAGCAGTTTGAGATGAAAGATTTTGGATATCTCAGCTACTTCTTGGGTCTTGAAATCACTCATTCCATTGAAGAAGATTATATTACTCAAGCCAAGTATACTTCTGAACTTTTTCTCGAGCTAGACTCACTGATAGCAAGACTGTTGACACTCCAGTTGAACTTAATGCATATTCAACTCCCTCAGCAGGTACACTATTGTCTAATCCCTCTCTTTATAGACAATTGGTTGGTAACCTAGTTTATCTTATTATCAATCGTCCAGACATTTCCTATGCTGTTTACCAAGTGAGCCAACTTCTATCTGCTTCCCGATCAACTCACTATTCTACTATCCTGTGCATTCTTTAATACCTGAAGGGCACTATCTTTCATGACTTTTTCTCCTCTTGTTCTTCATGCATTCTTTAATGCTAATTGGGTAGGAGATCCCGTTGATCGAAGGTCAACCATTGGTTGTTGCTTTTATCTTGGTTCTTCTCTGATTTCTTGGCGAAGCAAGAAATAAACTATTGTGGCCCATTCCAGCACTGAAGTGGAACTGCATGTCCTTCCTGATACCACATCTAAGCTCCTTTGGTTTTGATAGCTTCTTAAGGTTTTAGGTTTGTCTACATCCTTTGCTACTTCTCTTTATTGTGACAACTAGAATGCCATCCATATTACTCACAATGATGTCTTCCATGAATGGATTAAACACATCAAGATTGATTGTCATTTTATCTGTTATCATCTTGTCCATAGTGCTCTGAAACTGATCTCGGTTTCTTCTAAAGATCAACTTGAAGATATCTTTACCAAGTCGCATCCCAAGGGATGGCTTCGTGCTTTGGTTGACAACCTCAAGTTAGTTTCACACCCACCTTGAGTTTGAGGGGGTTGCTAATGTGTAATAGGCTGTGAGCCTTAGGCCCACCTTGATTATTTGTATAGCACATATACTTGTACTGCATACTCTACCTCCTATATAAAGGCACTTATGTATATTTTATTACCTGAGAAATACAATACATTAATTCAATATTTCTAACACACTATATTTTTTAAAAAATATATATCATTTCTTTGCTCCCTTAGATGCATTGACAAGAAAACTAGCATATTAAACTTTAGAGGGTTGAAAGCACTCATTTGAACATTATCAACTAACTAAATATGTAATCTTTAGGGACCAAGAATTGCCTTCCCCCTTTCCTCTCTCAGCCTCCCCTCAAGCTAGATTAACTTTTACTATGTTTCCGTCAAGTATTATTGTAAAAAGTAGAACTTTGATTTTAAACTATTTGCAATAGAGTTTTTTTTTTTTTTTTTCCTTATTTTTCTTTTCTATATAGAGCTTTAACTAAAATTTAGTTTAGTGTTTTAAGTAATTTGCAAATTATAGTGAACGGTGTTTCAAAATTCAGAATTTAAAGCATGAACAATAAATCGTAGAGTTTTTTTTTTTTTTTTTTTTTTTTTTTTAAATCTATATTGCAATTTCTTTTTTTTTTTTTAAATGATTTTCCCCACTTTTACCAAGCACCCTTTTGTTTGATTTTCTTTATTCTTTTTTTTTTTCCCCAAAAATTGCTTTAGATTAAAGCTCTCTTTTGCAAGCCATACCTCACACAAATAGACTTGGCAAAATTGGACTTGAAAATGTTAATTTGCTTGAATTTGAAGTTAAAAATGAGTATGGGTAAGGATATTTTTGACCCGTGGAAACAAGTTAACTTTTAATTTGAATCATGAAATTACAAGTTAAATATGTGTTTGACACAGTGATTTGGTAGGTTGGAACACTTTTTTTTTTTTTTTTTTGTAAACTTTAAAAATCAGTTGGTCAAAGTATTAGTATGCGAATATTTAGAAAAATATGAGTACTGCTAGAGGGGTTTTTGGCCTTTGGTAAAGCGATTAAGTTGAAATCCAACTTTAGGGAAAATGAGTTAGATATGTGTTTGATCTATCGACTTGATAGGTCAAAACACAATTTTCTATAAACTTAAAAAATTATATGGCAAAAGTATTTTGTATGAGTGATATTTGGGAAAATTTGAGCATGAGTAGAGAGGATTTTGGGTTGTGGAAAAATGGGCCAACTTGAAATCTAACTTAGGAAAAACGAGTTAGATATATGTTTGTTCCATTAATTTTTTGTAAACTTAAAAAATCAATTGGCAAACGTATTTTGTGTGCGTTCTATAATTATTTAGGACTTATTTGTTGTTATTGTGGAAGTTATTTGACTTGAATTGTTGTATATATATTGTTTTAATCTTGTGAAAGAATAAGGATTTTTTTTTTGCATGACTTTTTTTTTTTCCTTTTTTTATGAAAATATTGTAAACTTTATTAAGAAGAAGATAAATTCAGTAAATCATGAGTAATAACTGACTCAATCAGTGGTGGATTTTCTTCTATCTAAGTTACAAAATTATTAGTATTGTCTATCCCTTTGGCATATTTTGCCAAGATATGTACTTGTTTATTCCCTTGCCATTTCACGCGAGAGATATTGGCTGTTGGAAAAAAATATGAGACTAGTTAACAGAACCAATAGAGTAAAATCAAGAGATTATAGGAAACTTGTCAATGATAGAAAGAGCCAAGGCGTGGAACTCAATCCATTGTCCTAAGAAGTGATTTTGCCCCACTGGATGCAATTTATCCTAGGTGTAGAATTGTAGAAATGGCTTCAATGATCACCCCCCAAGATTCAATGACAAGCTATGGTTGTGTGTACTCACAAACCAAAGTTTTGAACTCATATTAATGCCCATAAAAGTAGAAAGGAATAGTAAGACACACAATTAGGAATTTGATTGCGATTTCGTATGTATTAGAGCATTACTATGAGGTGTGCCAAATGCCAAATATTTGGCATTTGGCACACAACACCAAAAAACACCTCACAATAGGCGTTTCAAATGTGCCAAATATTTGATATTTGTGTCCGTTCCAAATTTGGAACAGTACAAACACAAATGCCAAACCAAAAAAAAAGATTTTTTATTCAACTTTTCTCTCTCCTCTCACAATCTGTCTCTCTCTTCCTACCCGTGCTCTGCCTCTTTCCTCTTCAGATTAAATTCCCAGCTCCTCCCTTAACGTCAACGTCAACGTCAACGTCAACGTCAACGTCAAACATCTTTCTCTCTCTTTGCACCTCAAATTAAACCCAAATAAACTTCTTTCTTCTCTTTTTATTGAGCGGTAGAGCTATGGATTGGGTCGTGATTGGTTGAGACAGTAGATGGGTCAGTTGGGTTGGGGTTTTTGGCAAGTTGTTGGTTGAGTTTTGGGTTTGGGTGGTGGAGTTGGTTGTGATTTCAGTATTGGGTGGTTTCGATGGGTTTGGATTTTTGTTGGTTTTGGAGGTGGGTTGCATTGTCGATGGGTCCAACCAAACCCAGATCAGAACCATATTGTCGTCTGAAGCTACGTCGTCCTCCACTACTGTTGCCGTCGATCTTGCCGCCTCGTTCTCCACAACTCATTGCCGACCTCGATGCATAATCCCTCATGCCACGTCGATCTTGCTGCCTTGTTTTCCACGACTCGCCGCCGACCTCTCTCAGTCAAGTTGTGGGTGTGAGATTTGGGATGGTGCTGTGGATTTGAGATTTGGGATGGCGCCGATGGGTTTGAGATTTGTGGTTGTGGGCAGTGGTGTGGTGCTGTAGATTTGGTAGCAATTTTAGTTAAATATTATTTTAATGTGTGGATATATTATTTTAATGTTTAGAATCAAAGAATAGAAGATGTGATAAATGGTGAATTATAAATTGGTGTGTTAAAATAATAAAATAGGTCTTTAGTGTGTTTAAATGACATTTTTTATAAGAGGCCTGATGGTAATGCTCTTAAGAGACATCCTTACCTCTGCTTTTGTAAGTGTATGAAAAGGTTGACTAACAGATCTTTGTAAATCTGCCGTGATAAACGTCCCCCAAAAATTTCTCCTTTTAAACTTTCCTTTAGCATCTACAGAATTAAAGGTTGATTGTTGTGTATTCAGGATTGTGTTGAAGCAAAGGAAAGAGCATGTTTTAATATATAAAAAAGGAATAGATGAGAGAAATCGGTGGACCAAATTGGTTTGATGATAGATGGGAGAGTTTAATTCTCACCTACCACCCTCACGTGAAGTCAACTTGAGTCTTAAATGACCTAGCTGTTAATCCTTCATTTATTTTTCCTAATTTTAATTTGAAACTTTTCCAACACTGGCCACCCGAAAAACTTGGGATTTCTGCCTTATCCATTCCAAGATGTTTGAAATGGTAATCGGTGGAACACATCAACCCGTGAGGGCATCAGCTACAATTTTCAAATCATATTACCTCACGTAAACGAACAACTCTGACAAAAGAAATCTCTTCCTACAACCATACAATAGTAACAATACATATAGAATGGATCAAAAAGATGTGTATCGTATGGGTATCTCATTTATGCTCGTATATTGGTATATTGTAATTATGTGATTAATATATATATTCGTATATATATGTTGTAAGATTCGTATTATATCATGTGATTAATAATTATGTGAATTTATTTTGGGATAATGCAACTTTGTGAGATTGGCAGCTTGTTGAGCCTAACAACTAAGAATATATAGCTTCTTAAATTGTTTTCTTTTTTTAGAAATACGTTTGCAACTTGTGTATACCTTTCCTATATATGCTCTTTTTGTCCTCCTCATGCCTTTTATTTGATTATTCTCTCTCTCTCTCTCTCTCTCTCTCTCTCTCTCTCTCTCTCTTCTCTTTTTTTTTTTTTTTTGGTCTATTGTTATTTATTCGTGAGAGTCTGAGTCATGAGACCACGACAATATAACTAAAGTATATATTGTTGTATAAGTAATGTTTTTATCTGAACACATGTAGACTCATCACGGGTCCAAAAATAATGATCTATTTAAATTTGGGTAATTTAAACCCCTTTTTTTCTTTTTTCATGTCTTTGTGAATCCTGTGGGTAATTTCAACTCTTATCCGATTATAACTTAAAGTTATCCAAGTGGGTCAAACTCGTACCTGACCAATACCCATGTAATTGCCAAGTTAATATAATCAAAGTTGATACCAAGTGCATGATTTTCCTCTCAACTTCCCTCATACCTCTCTTCCAAAAAAAAAAAAAAATAAATAAATAAATAAATAAAATGAAAAAAATACTGTAAACATTTAGGACCGGTCTGGTGAAGCTTGTTGCCAAAGCTACCTAAAGACCTAAGGAAAACAAAAGGAATTTTTATGTTTCAAATGTGAAAACAAAAATGCTGAGAAGAATATAGACAGGAAGCGTGGCAATAAATACCTTTCAAACTATTGGTCACTTTCTTGGAACTTGAAATTCAATTTAATCGAAATTTAACTGCAATTTACCAACAAAATCCATTCAAAGTCCCAAACCAACAAAGCTGCCGCTGGGAAATTGTCATCCTGATTCTAAGTTACGACTCTATATAATCAGCTATCAGTATGTCTTTCTAATTCATGTTGCTTTGATACCTTAAAAAACCTGTGTTTATATCTATTATCTCTTCGAAGTTCTACCATCTTCATTTGCGGCAGCCCCTCCCTTTCAAAGAGAGTCCAAATCTTCTGCCTCACTTTTAATTGCTCTATTCTATACTCCACCAATAAAAACTTGCTACGTGTTCACCTAATTAATTAAGGCTTTGTCTCGACTTGGTATGTCATCTCATCTTTCTGATTCTTCAAATACTAGGACTTAGATTGGATTCAATGCATTCAGCGTAAATAATGACATGTAGCAAAAAAATAAATGTGTCATCATTGTGACGGTTTAATATAACTATTGGATCCAAAACTTTGCCCATTCTTATATATTTTCTTTAATCTATTTTATTCATGTGGATTTGTTTGGAATTGGTGGTATGTTGCCAAATATTATAATTATTTTGGTTGTCATATTTCTTTTTTAATGTTTAATTATTTTCTAACTACTTTGTATTAGTTTCATATTCATTTGTGAAATTTTCACTTCAGTTTTATGTTATATCTTTTATATATTTAGTAATAACAAATTTATCCAAAAATTCTATTTAAAATTCAAGTAAATTTTCTATTCTATTATTTTTTTTTTAGTTTTTATGTTTTCTAGTAGACATTTTCAATCTTAAAATATTTGCAAACAAAGAAACAATATCTATAATATATAACTATAATATGAAAAAAGAAAATAATTTTTAAAGCGTAAAACAATAAAATTTAACTTATCAAATATTCTATTGCAATTTCACATAACATTAGAATTACCTAATAACCTGAACATGCAAAAGAAAAAAAAAAATTCAATACATAACTCAATTAATTAATACTAGCTCATTCAAGTTTAGTTTCATAAATAGAACTAGTTGTCATGGTTTAAGCATAAAATATTCAATATATATATATTTTACAAAATTTTACTTTACCTTAAGGCAAATGAATGGTTTTTCCCATATTGATTTTGGGGGGAGGGAGAGGAATAGGGAGAGAGTGCTTAGTGTTTGATTGTGTCAAAGATTACGTTGTTAACGTAGTCAAGTTTTTAGCGTAAAAAAAATTAAAGTCTTCAAATTTTAGAGGAAATTGAAACTTAATAATGACTAAATAAAGTGGCGAGCCTTGGAATATTTTTTAGATTAATTATTAAGAAACTTAAATTATAAAAGTTAACAAAAAGAAAACTTGAATATATCAACACCACTAAAAACAAAACTCTTCAATACATAAAGTTTTACAATTCCTTTTATTAATAAAATTAAAAGACCAAAGGGACTATAATAATAGATAAAGTGAGAATAGAAATTGCTAATATGAGAGTAATAAAGTGAGAGAGAGATTGAAATGATGAGAGAGAGAGAGAGAGAGAGAGAGAGAGAGAGAGAGAGAGAGAGAGAGAAGCATATAATACATGTTGTGTGTATGAGTTGAGCCAAGTTGTCAAGGAAAGTAGAGCTACCGACGTCGTTGAAGAGAACTCATGAATAGATTATCTTTGTTGGTACAATTTTTTAGGAAAAAAAAATGAAATTATGATTTCTTTTTTTAATGTAATGGATTGAACAAGTCATGAATTCAAATGATTAGGGCTTTTTTTATTTTTGTTTTTTGAATAAGCCCTCTGTTGAATATTTTGTTCATTTGTTTTTGTTTTGCCTAGTCTTATTGTTGTTTGGGCTATATTTGTTGTTATTTGGGCCAATTTTTATTGTTGTTATTTTGACTTTTAATTTATTGTTTAAGGGGTTGAGAATTATAACATGTTTGGTAGGTTAAGACTATTTTGTGATTAATGCTAGAGACACAACAATTTTACAACATTTTAAAATTAATATACCAAAAAAACTAAATTAAATTATAAAATGAAAACAAAATTAAATTAATGATTGTGGTGGGCCCATGTATTAGCTAGCATGTTAATTTAGAAATGTTGTGAAATTGTTATGACATTCTGTTGTATTTAGTATTCCTAGCATTACTTTTATTTTTGCTAAATTCAAATTCTTAGAATTATTAAGTTAGAGTGTTCCATATATATATATATATATATATATATATATATATATATATATTTTGGGTAGTCAAAATAAGTATAATTATGTACATAGAATTTTTTATTCTTTTTGCAAGTATAAAACTTTTTTTTTTTGACAAGTTAAGGTGTTGTGTGAATCATACAGCCTGGCTTCAATGACCCTTGACTTGGAGAAATTATAAGGTAATCACGGTGTATAAGTGACATGGTCCACTATTCCACTAAAAGACTCACCTATTTAAAGCTGAGTTAGAAAATTTTTTAAACGGAAACTAATTACTGACTCAGCAATTTTAAACAAGTGAGACCCTTTTAGTAGAATAGTAGATAAATGATGTGGTCCACTAGAAGATTGTATAATTTTTTTTTGACTTGACACGTCCATAACATTGTGGTGACTCGTGACGTGGTCAACTTATTATTATTATTATTATTATTATTATTATTATTATGACAAAATAGACAATGACCTTAAAGTCCCTACATGATAAGCACATTTAATGTGGTAATGTTGTGACAAAAGTTGCCCTCCTAGTATTTTTTTCCCTAAAATTTATAAAATTAGTAAATCCATCAGCTTTTGTTTGCAGTTTTTCTTTTATGAATAAAAAAGAAGAAGATAAAATATGGATTATGAAGTGACAGCTTTGAAAAAAGAAAAAAAGAAAAAAGGTCAACATCAACTAAGCATGTGGTGGTGCCAAATGCCAAATATTGCTTCGTTTATCTGATAAAGTAATAAGTCTATGTAGCAATCAAAAGAATCTAAATATCAGCCACCAGTCTAGCATCAACAAATTCATTGAAATTGGGTTAAAAAATAAAAAAAAGGTCAACATTAACTAAGCATGTGGTGGTGCCACATGCCAAATATTGCTTTGTTTATCTGATAAAGTAATAAGTCTATATGGCAATCAAAAGAACCTAAATCTCAGCCATTAGTCTAGCATTACTACCTTTTTAACTGAACATAATATTTTAAATATATAATAACAAGTGGAAGTTAATTTTAATTCATATGTTTTATTAAGTTAGTGGTCCTTTATCAGCATCACCGTTATAAACTTCATTGCCTTTTTTACTTTTATAGTGAGATATATTTTTATAGTGGGTCGGGTGGCTGACAATTTTTGAATAGTGGAGAAATTCATCACCCAAAGAAAAATCAAGCACAACCCAGTTGAATAATAAAGCTAAAGAAAAAACTACCCAAAAAAAAAAAAAAGTTTAATTCGATGGGTGACCTATGTTGAGGAGGTCATTTTTAATTAGGAACGGTTCAATTAGCAGACTTATATTAGTTTTTGTCTAAATTTATCAATAATGTCATTTTTTTATATGTACCACTAATAATCTGTTACGTAGTGTACAATTTTTTGTGAAATTTTGTGTTAATAAACTTTTTTTTTTAATAGATAATATATATTAAATGGGGCCAACGGGGCTTACATATCACCTGCCCCGTTGAATTCTTCAGCTTAACTCGGTGCATAATTGCTTTCTTTTTGTGATTCGTTCAGGAGATAGATTTTCATTCTTAATCAGAAGCAGAGAAGCAAGTCATGTCTGAAAATAGAGTTGAACAGGTTGAGCTACTAAGTTCAGATAATGATTCATATGGAGGAGTTGTAGTGAAGATAGAGCAGCCCATAGATTCTAAGCTCTTTCCTTCTTTGCTTAGAGCTTCAATATCGCAATGGAGGCAGCAGGTATTTATATAGTTTCGTTTAATCTTGTCAGTTTATCTTCCTATGTCTGGTATCCACTTGATGTAGAAGTTGCTGATAGTACCTCCTATTATGTTATAAACTTGGGATGTAATTTGCAGGGGAAGAAAGGTGTTTGGATCAAATTGCCTATCGAACATGCAAATCTTGTTGAAGCTACAGTTCGGGTAAACACAGGTTTCCAGATTTATTATTATTTTATAACAAATTGGCTAATGCTGGTGTTTATTTATTTATTATTATTATTTTTTAACATTTAAAAAAAAATCAACTTATATATCCAATAGATAGTGTTTTGTCTTGACACGTATACCTCGTAGTTATAACTGCGCTTTTATTTCAAACCAAGCTAACTTATTTCATCCTAAGAAACATTGATATGGGTACATAATGCCACGTTCTAATCTCACAAACATAGCATTTTTTTTCATGGTGTTGTTTGTAAGGAAATGACTTAATGTGACTCATAAGATTCAATTGGCACCCTAATATTTTTTTTATAATTTTCATTTTTAATGAAATTGATACATACATACATATACATACATATATATATATATATATATATATATAAAAGTAAATCGGACAACTTACATTAGACGGACTAAACACTAAAATTTCATTTCTCAAGAATTCAACCATTCAATAATTTATACTCATAAGAATCTTAGGCCCTTTTTTTTTATTTATTTTTTTTTATCACTCATCACTCAATTTTCGTCACTCATTACTCATCAATCATCACTTAAAATACCTCAATTTGCCCAAACCCACCCAAACGCACTCATCACTCAATTATTTTGTTTAAAAAAAAAAAATAGAAAAGTCAAAGATTGCGAGCAACAGAGTTGTTTAAAAAATAAAAAATAAAAAATAAACAAGTCCAACATCGCGGCTAAAAAGTTAAAAGTTGTGGGTTTAATTACGAAAATACCATTAAAAACTGAGTTATGGAAATTGAAAACACCTAAAATGTGTTTTCAGTTTGCATAACTCATTACTCAAAAATTAGAGAATTGAGTGATGGAAACAATAACTAATTTATGATGCCAAACAGACTTCTCATTACTGGGTTCTACCATTTTTGAGTTATGAATTATGGAAACAGAGTTATGAGAACAACAAATCCAAACAGCCCCTTAAATTCTCAGTAATAAAAAATCATGTTAACGGAGCACTACCTACCTTATAGTTGCTGGTTATAAGTATGAGAAATTTTAATGTAAAATGAAGCTAATTAGATTGAGACATGAAATTCGCTTTCTCTTTGAGAAAATTTAAGCACTTTCAAGTTGGAAAATCCCATAAACTGGTTATTGCATGTCCTCTCGTCAGAATTGCAAACCTTGGGCTTTTCCTAAACGTGGCTTCTCTAATAAAAATTATAAATTCATTGTGCTAAGTTAGATCCTTAATTCTCATTCTTACCCGCCACAGTACCAATAAGAAATTTAACCATCTATTTATTGGTTTAATATTAAAATGCACCAACAATTGATGTATAGTCTTTCTAAATTGTGATTTATAATCTTGTTTGTTGATTTTACAGGAAGGATTTCGGTATCACCATGCTGAACCAGATTACTTAATGCTTGTATGTTGGCTTCCTGAAACTGCTGATACTTTTCCTCTAAATGCTTCACATCGAGTAGGTGTTGGTTCTTTTGTCATGAACAATAAGGGAGAGGTATGTGTTTTGGATTAATTTCTGGCTTTCCCTTACCGTGATTGGGGTCGGCCTTTAGGCTAGGCTATTTGGGCCAATGCCTAAGGCCCTATTATAACAAGACCTCTTATTTTTATTTTTACTAAAAATAATTATTAAAAAATTTTCATAAATAGGTTGTTTATTATTTTCTCCACCCCAATACGGCCACGATATTGATGACAAAAAGAAAATCTAACCCAATTGAAAATCTAAAATGTTTAGAAAGATATGTCGTAAATGTGATGATGATGATGGTGTCATTGTTTTCTTGTAACAAATTCAAGTTTAAAATTTTGTAAAAAAAGAAAAAAAAAAAGAAAAAGAAAAGAAAATCTACTGCACCATGCATCGCCTTATCCAAATTAAATGAAAAGTCATTAATTTAAAAAAAAAAAGATTTTATGTTTGAACCATGATATCTGATTTTTAATATAAAATTTGTCTTGGTTTGATTAGTATTGATTTACATGATAGATAAATTCGAGTAATTCTATGCTCCAAAAATTTATCTTTGTTTGAGTAGATTGATGTTGTTAGGTGATTCTACTTTTTTAAATTTATTTTTTGTTATCGCCGTATTATAATTTTATATTGTAGATATTTATTTATTTATAAAATATTTTTAATTAAAATTATTACTAATATCTATTTGGATATGAAAAACTTATAAAAAAAAATGAGAAAATAATAAAAATTAATTGACTCCCGAATAGATCCTTGTTAAAGCTATTACTCGAAAAAATAAAACATATAATAGAAAACTTATATAAATCTCATAGATCAAGGAGAAATTCATAAAAAATACTTCAAAGATTATGTCATAATATAATGTGGCGTTTGGTACGGAAGAATCCACATTACCTCTGGCATCTAGATTCTTAAGAATCACATTCCTAGGAATATAACTATTCCTATGTTTGGTTTCATTGAGAGATTTCCAAGAATGTGAGATGATAATGTTTGGTGTATTCTCAGGAATCTTAAATGAATTATTTATTTTTTCCATTTTATCCTTAGATTTGAATGTGAACTACCAAGTCCTTTTAAAAAAGAAAAACTTCCTCTAAATAAATAATGAAAAAAAAATATAAACTATTAACTAGTCCTTTAAAAAAATATCTTCCTCTTAATAAATTAATAATTTGTTGAACAACATACACACAACAGTAAAAGTGAATATCTGGCAATAATAGAAGGTTTCCTTCAAAAAAATTTTTTTTTTTCCATATGTAAAATCTAAATAGAACTTTGTTAAAAAATATATTAACAGAGTTGTCTATCATATTTATGTTGTTTTGGCGGAAAAAGATAAAGACAAGAGAAAAGATATTGATAACTTGTTTTATATTTTATCTTAATTGCTCAAATGTTGTCAATTTATAAAAAATACAATTTCCTTTAAGTTTGGGAATCTGGATACCCACCTGTTTTAAAGAGAATCTACATTCCTACTGAGAGGGGTTTAAAGGGGGAATCCAGATTCCCCTAGCATCTGATTTCCTGGTGTAATTTGTAACCAAACATAGGAATCTTTAAACATTCCTAAGAATCCTAAAACAGTAACCCGTACCAAATGCCACATAAAGGAATTAACAATGAAAATTATCATAATGATGTTCAAACATGTAATATAATATTACAATTCTCGATTATAGAAAAGAATAAATTTCTTTCAAATGCATTTATCTCTTATACAATTTTATTAACAAAACTTGTTACGATTGTTTCTAAAACAAATATATATATATATATATATATATCTATATATCAGAATTAAAGCTAACAAAATCATACCTAAAATGAGATATGTGATACGAAGATTAAGTGGATTAATCATATTATCAATTGAAAAGTAGACGTTAATAGAATCTAAATAAACAAACTTAGTAAGCAGTTTTAAATTTTAAATAGTAAGAAGAATAGATTTAAAATTAAAAATGATAATGATAATATATTTTAAATATAAAAAACCCCCACCAATAATGTCTCCTTAGGCCTAAAGTTGTATTGTGCAAGCTTTGACCATGAAATCAAGGATGAAGAAGTAATTCGGAAATTCTGGTTTTGCTCTTGTTATTCCAAAAAAATAGCCATATATTGATAGTATACACCCAAAAAGACTAGTCAAATTAAAATTAGTACTACTTGTAATACTTTTGCAACTTAGATCAACTTAATACATATCTAATGTGAGATTCAACACATGCCCACACAACCCAGACTTATATCCAATCCAATAACAATTTAGACAGTCCATTATTTTTTTTTTTTTTTTGATCTTCTTAAAATTTATAAGTCACTTTGTTCATACTTCAGCAATTTCTATCAAGCAAAACAACTTGCTCTAGTGTATTTTGACTTGACTATTTCAATACTTAAATACCAAAAATTGAATGGCCTTGTTATGATGGCTTAATAAATCTAGCTACTAAAATGGAATTTATCTTATGGCAGGTGCTTGTAGTTCAGGAGATTAGTGGCAAATTCAAAGGAACAGGGGTGTGGAAGTTTCCTACCGGGGTTGTTAATGAAGTGAGTATGCCCCAAGTGCAATTGTTTATCAAATTCTTCAGAAAATTTTAGAAAATGTTCACCCTGGATTGAAATTTTTCATACGCAGGGTGAGGATATTTGTACAGCTGCAATTAGGGAAGTGAAAGAAGAGACAGGAGTAAGTGATAATAAATGCAATTTGTGGATTCAAATGAGAATGATATTTACATACATGTAGGTTTACAAATCTAAGACCATTGCTTTTATTTTGTTTCAGATTGACACAGAGTTTGTGGAAGTTTTAGCATTCAGGTAAGAAAATTGCCTAATACTATCCAGTTCACATGCATTTGTAGATATTATTGTTTTAGATGTATGAATAAATAGTCTTCCCTGTAAAAGCAAGTTTACTAATGTTGCGTTCTGAAAAATTTATAGCAACTTGTTACACTAAAGCTAATAGTATTATATTAATTGTTTTCAATATAGTTTACAAGTTCCTAATCTCCTTTTGGTTTTGGTTTCATTCTAATCTCTCTCTCACAATATACAGGCAAAGCCACAAGTCATTCTTTAGCAAATCAGATTTGCTCTTCATTTGCATGTTAAAACCACGTAACTTTGACATTGAGAAGCAGAATTTAGAGATTGAAGCAGCACAGGTTTTTTTTTTTTTTTTTTTTTTTTAGCAATACTTCTACAAAGACTGTTTTTCTTTGCATCAACTTGTTTAGGGCTTTAAGAATAAAATTGCATTAGTTTTGTTAACCGACATATTGTTGGAGTTGAACAATCCATAATGTGGAAATAGGCATAGATTTTTCAAACTTCTATCGATCATACTAGCTGCAACTATAAAAAGGTGAAAAATACCAACTTTTCATGACCATTTGGTGGTAGAAGACATTAACTTATTATGTCCTGTTTTTCAGTTTTGGTTTGGCATGGCATAACTTAATATTGAAGCATTGTAAAATCATGAAAGTTTGATTTATATTGGACCTTCTATAATTATTGAACCACGGCAACATGTTTTTCTTATGTTCTCATTTTTTTTTTCTTTTCCAATTCTTTAGTGGATGCCAATTAAGGACTATGCAGCGCAACCTTTTATCCAAAAACAAGAGCTCTTCAATTATGTTGCCAAAATATGCTTAACAAAGTCAGAAACGAATTATACTGGTTTTTCTCCACTGGCTACAACTACAGGCTCTGGCAAAATAAGCTACCTCTACTTCAACAATCAGGACGCGAAGCACCTTGTAACTTCTGATAATCAGCCATAGAAAGTCTGATGTGATATTTAAAAAACACTATATACTATTTGCATGAGTTGTGACAATAAGAACTCTATGACGAAAACGCTTGAAGGGTTAATCATACTGTATAGATTTACATTTCTTTACAGTGATATAATTCAATATGTGGATTTCTTCTCAGCAGAGTGAGTCAATAAAGTTGTAATTTGTTTTGTTTTTTTTTTTTTTTTTTTGGGTGGAGGGGGGTTGGGGGCTAATAATAAAGATGTAATTTGATATTTATTTAATACAAAGTGTGATAATAAAGATTCAATTTCTTTTCGTTTATGCCATATATCTTGCAATGAACAAGAGTATAAAATACACTCAATTTTATGCCCCTATAAAAACAATAATAATAAAAAATAAAAAACAATATATGTAATGTTTTGATCAAGAATCTTATGGTTTAGTACCATTATCCAATTCTTCTTATGATAATCACTTGTTCGGGAAAAAAGGAAAAAAGTAAAAAGTGCAATGTACGTACAAACAAGTTGCATTACTTTAGAATTAATGAAGGTCCTTAACACTGTTGATAAATTCTGTTTCACAAACCAAAACATGTCGTTTTTTCATATTAAGACACTGATAAATGCTTGTTCATTATTCTATATCAGATCCAGGCAAACAAGCTAAACTAATAATATTGGACCAGGTGCTGTTGTACAACCCCACAACCCACAAGATATTATCAACTTTAAGTGAATGCTTGTGTGTGCATAATGACATGCACTACTTCTAAGCAAAAAGGAAAATAATTATTCACATTTCTTTTTTTCTTTTTTTTTGAGACCGAAGATAGAATATTTATTATTGATTGAATAAGTGTTACATGAAGAGTACAAACACATAATTAAAGGTTACACCTAAACGAATTACATTGAGGGCCTAATGCAGCACTCTAGTTTTGCAGACTCTTCTAAGCCAAAAAACTGCAGACTTTGGACCTCCTTTAGGGGTTGTTTGTGTAGCTGTGAGCCTCTGAAACTCTGTCAACATGCTGGTAGCTCCCTCAAGGATGCCCTCAGGTTGTAGCTGAGCTCTTTTGAAATAAAACTTATTTCGTGCTCCCACACCACCACAGCCCATCTTTCGAGTCCATGCTTGTTCAACCTGTCCGCCATACTCCGAAACAGGCTGAAGAAGTCGGACACATCAGTTGGGCTTTTCTGAGTCCTCCTACCCGCCCTTGACCAGACATCTCTTGCAAAGGGGCATTCCCATAATACATGGCATGTAGTCTCGGGTTGTTGGAGGCATATTTCACACCTTGGGTCAATTTTCACCTTGCGTCGCTGCTGATTATCTCTTGTGGGCAGTATGTTTGAACCGGCCCTCCACATTAGAGTCCGTACTTTTGGAGGAACGTTTATTTTCCATATCTTCTTCCACAAACTCCCATCACTTCGGGCCAGTGAGTGCTCAGCTGGAGATTTGTTTAGAAGCCCAGGTGCTACGCCGTAGGCTGATCTGGCTGTAAACTTTTGAGCGGCATTTTCCTTCCATATCAGCTCGTCCTTGGAGGTCAGATTGTCCAATGGTACAGCCAGGATTTCTTGCTGGGTTGATATAGCAAACAATGTCTGTAATTTCCCACGATTCCATCATCTTGTATCTTCATCAATAAGGTCCCTCACATATAGAGGAAATGGTGGAGGACTTATGAAAACCGGTGCATGGGGTAGCCATTTGTGAGAAGCCACCTCAATTTGTTTCCCATCACGAACACGCCACTTCTTCCCCTCCACAAGGATTTCTCTAGCCATGAGTAAACTTTGCCACTCATATGAGGGATTACTTCCAATATCAGCCTCTAGGAAAGAACAAGTGGGGAAGTATCTTGCTTTGTAGACTTTGAAAAAGAGCGATTGAGTATGGTGTACCAATCTCAACGCTTGTTTAGCTAGCACGGCTAAATTGAATGCATGGAAGTCACGAAAACCCATCCCTCCTTTGGTTTTTGGACTACATAGTTTCTTCTCCAATGGATTTTTTTCTCATCTTTTGTTTGCCCTCACCAATATTTTGGTAGAGAGGCATTGATGTCATTGCACAAGGAATTAGGAATCTTAAAAATGCCTGTAGTGTAGGGAGGGATTGCTTGTGCCACTGTTTTTTATCAATATTTCCCTTCCTGCTTTAGAGATAAACTTCTCCTTCCATCCCATGACACACTTTGTAATTTTTTCTTTTAACTCCTTGACAGAATTCACCTTGGACTTTGTAGTCACCATGGGTAGTCCAAGATATTTTTCACAATCAGTCATGACTTGAGCCCCTAGCATGCCTTGGATAGTATCCCTCACCTCTGCCCTTGTATTTTTACTAAAAAACAAAGTTGTGTTGCTCCGGTTTATGGATTTGCTGGATGCTTCCTCATATTGCTCCAAAATGGTTTGTAACTGTTGGCATTCCTCCACTGTTGCTTGGCAAAATAGTAGGCTATCATCTGTAAATAGTAAGTGAGAAATCTGAACTCCATTTCTACAAGATAGTATACCATGTAGCTGTCTCCTCTCCTCCGTCCTTCTTAGCATGGCTAACAACCCTTTAGCATACATGACAAATAAATAGGGTGACAAAGGATCACCTTGTTTAATTCCTCTAGATGGTTTGATGTGACCTCTTGGTTCCCCATTGATTAAAACTGAGTAGGAGGCTGTAGTGACTGTTTCCATTGCCAAGTGTACCCATCTCTCATCCAACCCCATTTTTGCCATGATTCTTTCAAGGAAGCACCATTCCACCTTGTCATAGGCCTTGCTGATGTCCAATTTTACTGCCATTTATCCTTTTTTTCCCCTTCTTCTATTACGCATCCTGTGCAATACTTCAAAAGCTACAGTAGTATTATCTATAATCAATCTATCAAGCACAAAAGCACTCTGGGCATTAGATAGAACAATGGGCAATATAATCTTTAACCAATTAGAAAAGACTTTGGAATAAATACGGGATATTACATTACCCAAACTAATTGGGAGAAATTCTGATAGGTACTTTGGGTCATTTTTCTTAGGGATCTATACAATATGGGTATGGTTCATTTTATGCAAAAAGTGGCTTGAATTCAAAACTAATAAGACAGCTTCTATGACATCCCTACCTACACTATGCCAGTATTTTTGAAAGAAAAAAGGGGACATACCATCCGGTTCTGGAGACTTTGATAGGTGAATCTGAAAGAGGGCTTTCTTGACCTCACCAGCAGTGTATGGTCGTAGGAGTATACCGTTCATGTCATCCGTCACTCACCTATCAACTGAATCAAGGACGTCTTCCATGATTGTATGATCTGGGTGTGCCATAGTGAATAGATTGTTGAAGTAGTTTTCTACCACATTTGCAATCTCTTTTTCATCGGTACACCAATTATCTTCACCATTGAAGACCCCAATGATCAGATTTCTTCATCTCCTTTGGCTTGCTCTTTGGTGGAAGAACTTTGTATTCTTGTCTTCCACTTGTAGCCAAATTGCCCTTGACCGTTGTCTCCATGCTAATTCCTCATGATACAACAACCTATTTAATTCATCCTTTACCATGTTAATGCTCTCCATCTTATCACCCCTATTTTTTTTTTTTTTTTGGTGTCAATTCCTCCAATTCCTTTTGTTTCACCTCTAGCTTTGCCTTAGTGTCTCCAAATGCAGATCAGGACCATCCTACCAAAGCCATATGACACTGTTTAATTTTTTCAAAAAACTTGAACATCGGACTCCTCCTAGGATCCACCTGATTCCAAACTTCTTGGATGACTGGTTCATAATTCGGGTGTAAGGCCCATTTTTCCTCAAATCGATGTGGGATTTTTTTCCTACAGATATAGATATTTGTGTTGTGAGTGGTGAGCATGATTGGGATATGATCTAAATATGGGGCATGTAGGTGGGTTACTCGGCTATGGGAAAAAAGCTCTTTCCATTCCAATGTGGCACATGCTCGGTGTAGTCTTTGTTGAACAAAGTCTCCATAGTGTCATCCAGTATTCCATGTGTACTGGTTCCCCGCATACCCAAGGTCAATCAGGCTATAATGAAGGAGGGCACTTCAAAAAGCCTCCATTTGAGTAGCTGGTTTTGGGAGTCGGCCCTGCTTCTCCTCCAATGATAGGATCTCATTAAAATCCCCAATACGTAACCACGACATCGTGTATCAGGAATGGAGATGCCTTAGTAGACTCATGCGTAGGTCTGCTTCCTCCTTCCAAATCATTGCCAATCCGCCTCTTCTTCCCACATTAGGTACTATAGACACCCCTTGGTAAGGTGGGTCATCTGTTATTTTCTTCATCTCTGTCACTGATCGTTTCGTCTCCATAAGAAACAAAACCTTGGGTGCTTGAACTCTCACAATGTGAGTGAGGGCTGTGACTGCACAGAGGTTCCTAAGCCCTCGACAGTTCCAACTGATGATTTTCATTGTGATTAGTGGGGCTGATCCGTAACTACCACCGTTGACATAGAAGAAATTGTGTTTCCGGCCAACCTCTAAAGCCGTTTCTTCTCGCCCATCTCCTCCAATTCTAGTTCCTCAAAGGTCTGATCATTGTGTGCACGTTTTTTGCTCCCAGTTTTTCTTTCACTTCGCAAGTTAAGTTGCGTGTTTGCGGTTGACTGTCTTGCAATTTTTTTCCATGTTCCACACTTAATTCTGTCACGTGCCACCACCTCTGCCCTAGTCTTCTTATGTGCATTTTCACTTGTCTTGCGTGTTGTGGTCGGGTTTGCCAGTTGATCTGATAACTGCTCATTAACATACGTAATTGGGACGCTAATCAACTCCTTCCCATTAAATTAGGACCCATTATTTTTCCCCTCTTTATGCAGATCAATTTCCAAATCATTCTCATTAATTTGAAGTCTGTTTGCCACCCCATTATTATGCATATCAATTACCATATCAGCATTTATGTCCATAGCATGCACGTCAGTTTCTGGTTCAGTTTTCGTTTTGGCAGTAATTCCCATATCGGTTTCGTAATTGACTCGCTGGACATGTGAATTAATTACTACAGATGTTAGTGCTAGATTCTAGGGTTGCAACGGCGAAGACCTGGCACATAGTTCACTTCCTGCTGCACTGTAATGCCGTGCTTGACCTTGAGCTTTCTTTGCTGACGTATCGGCTTGCCGTCGGTGACTAGCCTTTAACCACATCTATTTTGAGAGTTCTCCGTCCTCATCTTGTATCGGTTGAGAGCAGTCCCTCACTTCGTGGCCTAACATGCCACAATTATAGCACATGCCCACAAGCCTCTCATATTTGAAGGCAACTAACACCTTGTCACCCTCTGGACTGAAAATGGGATCCCCTTTGCGGAGAGGTTTGTTCTAAAGGATTGCAATGCAAATCCGTAAAAATCTTGCTTGGTCAGATGCTATTGCCTGATTATCCACTTCCACCACATGGCCAAGTCTCTTTCCAATATCCATACCAGCTTCTTCGTTTATAAGATCAAATCGTAATCCCCAGACTTGAACCCAGATAGGAATTACTGGGAAGGAAACTGATCTTGCCGTCATGTCTTTTTCCCATTTGCGAAGTACTAGTAGTTGGTCGTCAAAACTCCAAGGACCATTATCCATCACCCACCTTAGCTGGCTTTCCAAAGCAAATTTACTTTGAAATAGACCTTCGCCAACATCGATAATCTTCAAATCGTTCCCCATCTTCCAGACAGCTCTCAGCAAGTTCTTCGCAGCTCTAAGATTTATTGGGCTAGTTGTGAGGAACTTCCCAATGATGCTGTTTGAGTACTCTTCCAGAGTTCTAGCCTGTTGAGTCGGTTGGACTGAAATTGCTTCCCCTTCTTCGGAAGTGAGTTTGATTCTCTCAATGCGTTCTATAAAGTCAGCATCCATTTGAAGGGCAAGGGGAATTTCCTCACTGTAATAGCAAAACAAAATTGTAGGACTACCACCACTCGTTTTGCTTCCAAAGTAATGGGTGTCAGAAGAAACAAACGATGGTTAGGTTCTCTTCCTTCAGGTTTTCAATCTACACCCACTACCCAAATCCTATCTCACCCTTTTATTAGCTGAAAATAAAAGGTAATTATAGTTTTATATTGTACTAACAATGTAAGTCTTACATTGTAAATTAAATAAATGTGTTGAATTAGTGGTGGAGCTAGAAAATTTCTTCAAGGGGGCCAAGCTAAATATATATATATATATATATGTGAAAAGTTTAATCAATAAAAATAAAATCTATATATATACACATAAAATATGTTTGTAACATGATTTAATATATGTTATTTTTTTACATTTAATAGAAATATATAGATTAATATATGATTCTCAAAAAAAAAAAAAAAAAGAGAAATATATATATATATATATATAATTAATAAAAATGAAAGGATTCTTAACTCCTAACCATGAAATCCACATTTATGGTTCTTTTGAAAGGAAAAAATAATGTCTGTATCTCTAATTTTTTAAAAACATTAAAAAATAAATAAATAAGATTTTTATTAAAGATATTTACTTACATATTTATAGGATGTCTTCTAAATATCATTTGGTTCAATGAATAATTAGAGGGAAAATAAAGTGCATTAATAATTTATAAACTTTTCTATTTAAATGTTCCCCTATAAAAAAAATTCTATTTAAATGAAATACATTAAATCTACTTTAAATTAATGAGTTATGTATGGTATAAAAGTAATTTTAGGAAACAAAAATAATGCATTAGTCAAATCTAGAGGGCCATTATTTAAATTTACACATAAATTTTTATATTTTTACCAAACATAGAAGAAGGAAGAACAATATTGTATACATTTTACATATTTACAAAAGAGTAATGCTGTAGGCACAAACTATTTTACAACATTTTTACAAAATGTTGATGTGGCCAATCTCTTATTAGTTTCCATCTAGGCTTATCATTAATGTAAGGTTGAAATTTATCAACCATTTTGTTGACTTTATTCCGTGCCAATTTGCTTGTATTTCAGCACTTAAAATCCTATATTTAGGTGAGAATCATGTAAGGGTAGTGTGTGAGGGAGTGTGAAGAAATGCTCAAGATTGTGCAGTGAAGTAGGGACTTGAGACTGGTAGCTAGCGACTGACAAGCCGCCAGAAGATGCACACGAGTGATGCATGCGGAGAAGCTGAACCGTCTGCCAGCTGTTGCATTACACGACAAAATATCTAGCCTGACCATTCAGTTAGCTCGCGGCTTGAACTTGCGACTCAGTTAAGTCGCGAGGTCAAGTCGCCAGCCAGCTCTGTTTTGAAAAAACTGACTCTTTGCATTCCTTTCTCACTTAAGTATAAATACCCCTTATACCCACAAAATATAGAGAGCTTCTATAGAGAATTTTGAGAGAGAAACCCTAGAGAAAAACAAGATTGACTCATCCACAATCTTTACATAGTGACTCTTCAAATTCCTTTAGATCTTTGAGAGGTACATTACCTAAAACCTTTTCTCACCATACCCATATGGGTGAGAAGGAGTTTTGGTGCTTTGAGAAGCAGTTAGAAAGGAACTAATTGATATTGGTTGATGTTATGGGCTATAGCGGAATTCGGGAAGCTAAATAAGAAATAGGTTCGGCATAACCTCGTTGGAGTAGGAGCTTGGAGGGCTTAGGTACACTGGGTAAATTAGGCTTGAAGGGTCTACTGCTGTCCATATAGCCCAACTACATTCTTTAGTGGATTTTTGACCTCTTGGAGGGCGGCGGAGAAGTTTTACGCCGAGGGTTTCGGTTTCCTCTTCGATAATACATCGTTGTGTTGTCCTTGTGTTTGCATCTTTCTTCCCTAAATTTTTGCCATTTAATTTTTGCTGTGGATGTGATTTTATTTGGTTTAGATTGTTTATCAATTCTGTTATAAGCTTATGTTCATTTTTCGGACATAATTTGTTTGATATTAAGCTTGAATTGGTAATTTGTAAATTGGGGGTCTAAACGTTCATAGTGTTTTATACGCTTATTGAACTTTCAATTTATATCACATTTTCATTTACCAATAATTACTCACCATATCAGCAATTTGTAAAACTTTTTGTAACATAATTTGTATCTCTAGCATTATTCTTTTCACAAAGTATACAATATTATAAATTTTACATTGCAATTACAATGTAAACTAATAATTTTCTTAAATAAAATGGTCATAAGTCACTATTACATGAGCAAAATAAAAAATGATGCAAATATTTTGCACCCAAAGATATTAGATACCAGTCTCTGGTTTTGGCTACAATGAATTGCTTTGAGTTAAATTAATAAAAAAAAAAAAGAGATAAACTAAAAAAAGCATATCTTGTTAGATAAAGAAGAAATCAACAGATGCACTAGTACAATTGTTTTTATTTAAGAACATAAATTTCTAGGGTAGGTAATACCGAGCAAAGATTGAGTTTGATATTATAAAAACCTTAATTTCATTGTCATATTACAAGTACCCCCCCTTTTTTTTTGCTGAATATATTACAAGTACCTTTCACTACAAGAAATCTGGGTTTAGGCGACGTTTGTAAAACATCGCTACAAACCCAAAAAAAAGGTCGCTATAAACACAAATGGTCTATAGAGATTTTTTTTTTTTTGCAACATTCAAAGAAGTCGCGATAGAGCAGTCACTATAGGTCTATTGCTATGTTTCTAAAAATGTCGCCATATCTAATTTTTTAATGGCGTTCAAAAACTTTTAGTAACATTTTTTAAAAATATCGCTCAATAATATAACATTTTCGTACGTAATGTAGGAAAATACATTTAGCAACGTTTTAAAATGCTGCAAATAATCAATCCTACAGTGACGTTTCAAAAACATTGCAAAAGCATTTGTCCTCTTGTTTTTTAGTGACGGTTTTAAAACATCACTATAGGACTAATTATTAGTTTTTTTTTTAATATTAAAAATGCTATATAAATTGCTCAAAATTCAACAATAACTATCATGAGCTTGTAATATATCAAATATACCAATTGATCATCAATATTCCACAATAACAAATGTCCAAACTAACACACTAACACCATTGCACATAGATTCAAGTATATATATAAATATATATATAAAATACTAATACATACATAACATATGTCTAAAGTATTATCTTGAATTTAACAAAACACTTGTCTACTTTCACAAAAAAAAAAAAAAAAAAAAAAAAAACCCACCCAAACTATGAAATATTATAAACAAACTACAATACTTCCAAAATAAACGTGGTTGTTCAAAACAACTATATAATAGCCCATGAAGTCCTTAAAACATTGCATTTACTGCGATAAGTTAGTTTCTTGATGGGATGAAACCTACGATCTATGAGGAGTTGGAGATTGATGATCTAAACCAAAACCACCCTGAAAACAAATTAAGAGTATTTAATAAGTTCATAAAGAAATCATTTTGAGTAACAAAATAATAGTAGCTCTACTTAAAAAATTTAAACACTGAATACATTCTTAAAACATTAAAATTTCATTTGCACAAATAGACTAAGTCTTTAGGATCTTAAGAAATAATCAACAACCTTCTAAAGAGGATTACACATAAACTTGTCCTATAGTACACAAAAACTTCAAAACCACTTAGTTTCATGAACATGCAAATAAGATTACACATAATCTTAAATATAATAAACAAATCATACCAAGTCTATCAATATCTTCATTCACACAAATGGACTAAGTCTTGAAACTCTACAAGTATTGAAGTCCAAAAAGTAATCAACAAACATAACTCAACAATATCCAAATTTTAAAAAAATAATAACACTCCCAACATGAATGTAAACCACCTTATAATATCATACAAGTCATCTACTTGCTCCATCGTGTCGCTGAAGCTATTTGTCGCTGCGTTTTAAGAAACCCCGCAATTGTTTTGGGTTACGGCGACATTTTTCAAAAAACATCACGAAAAGCACACTCTTTAGCGGCGCTAATAAAAAACGTCACAATATATCACTTATAGCGACAAATTTGAAAATGTCGCTAAAAAAAAACGCCGCCTAAACTTAGATTTTTTGTAGTGTTTGGTATCGGAGTCCAACTAGACTTGATATCAGCAAAGGCAAATTTGATACCACTTGTTGGGTTAAGATAGCTTGACTCCGGTTAATTAATTCAATTACCCAAGTTGATTAATTAGGTCTGTTAAGTTTTGAGTTTGTAGTGTTGGCAAACCATGACAAAAAGTAAGTATTATTGAGTTAGAATGGTGTAATTTCAAGTCCAAGACAAGAAACTCAAGTTCAGGATGAAAAAAGTGAGTAGCAATTTGGTTCTCTAGATTCTTGTTTGATTCCTCTAGATTGCTATTCAATTCCTCTCGATCGATCAAGAGTCCCATATCAACAAAAAATCAGCAAACGTAAAAAGCTCATAACTTGTCTGATTGAAGCCTAAATTGCGATTCGTTTTTTCTTGTATTTAAAGGACATTATAAGCTAACCCAAGATGAGGGGTTTTTTTTAGATGTTTTGAGAGAGAAAAGAGTGCATCTTGTGCCTCTAATTGTAGATCTAGGGTTTTTGTACCCAAAGCTCTCTAAAGTCTTCTACCGGTAATATTCTTGAAGAAACACAAGATTCAATGTTGTAGAAGTTGTTGCTACAAAGATCAACAAGTGAAGGTGATCTGAAACCTTTGAGTGGGATCTTAAAGTCACAAACGTGGGAGTTTGTGTTACAGTAAGTCCAAGAAGAGAAGGAGTCTGTGGATTCAGAACTTGCACATGGTCGTGTTAGTAATTTACTACATGAGGTAGCAATAGATTTAGGGTTAAATCTGATTCTAAAAATGTCAATTCTTTTATAGTGGATTTACTTTACCTTGAGGATAGTTTGGTCAAATCCTCCTCAGGTTTTTACCTTGAAACAGTTTGTTTCATTGGTTTTCCTAGGTTATCATATCGTGATGTTATTTTCTTTTCCTTTTCTTTGCATGATATGATTTATTATTGTTTAAACTAGATTTGAATAATTAATCTAAGTAATTACTTGGTTAATATAATATGTTAAACAATCTGATTTAACGGATCTAAATGAACAAATAAGTGGTATCAGAGCGGGCTCACTCTGATTGGATTAATATCCTGAGTGAGATCCTTGATCCCTGATATCATGGATAATTTTAAGTGTCTTTCAACTTATATTTGTGATGATTTGAATAAAAATAATACTAATGTTTCTGTTGATCTTATTGATGCTTGTGAAATTCTTCGTAGGGAATTAACTAAATCTATGAAAATTGCTAAGAAATTCAAGTAAGTGTTAAAATTGGCAAATCTTGAAAAAGAGGAATTGATGGTGAGATTAGATGAATCTAATAAAAAGAATGAATTTTTGAGAAATCAATTTTCCTCTCAAGATAAAAAGATGAAAAGTATGTAACAAAAGTTAGCTGAGGCAGAAGCTAAACTTGAAAATTTATCTATTACCAAACTTGCTTTGGATAACTGATCTGTTTCTGTTTCTAGTCATATTAAGCCTAAAGAAAAAATTTATATTCCTCCTTTCAAGAGGAATCATAAAGAAAAGGCTTATTTTGCAAGGTTAGATAGAGGTAAAAATTTTAATGTAGACGCTGAAGTTTCTAAACTTGTGTCTAAACCTACTATTAGAGGGTAAAAGAAATCTGTTTTTGTGCCTACCTATCATCTTTGTGGTGTTGTTAGTCATATTAGACCAAATTATTCTTTGTTGAGACAAAAACCAAAATCTGAGACTAGATCTGCTTTTAAGAATACTGATGTTCCTAAATTTGTTCCTGTTTGTTATTTTTGTGGTGTGTCTGGTCACATCCATCCTAACTGTCATAAATTGTAATTTAAGTATTTTGTGTTTTAGTCTAGGATATGTGATGATATATCTCCTACTACAAGTCTTGATAAATTGTTTTATATGCTTTTGAAAAATTTAAGTTTGTTAGCTTGTGAAAGGAAATTGCAGGGTTTCTGTCACTCTCAGAAGAAGTGTGTAATCCCTCAAATACACTCTGGTTCTCATAGTTTTTCACCTACAAACCCAAAGACTCGTGCTACATGGGTGAGAAAAGATTCTCTAAGGTGAATGTTGCTTATTTGTCCCTGATTTAATTCTTTCAATTATTTGTGGACATGTTTACTTTCTGTTTTTGGCTGTCTAGTTTTTAGTTTGATTTGATATTAAAAAAAAAAAATCCAAAAACATTGAAAAATTTCAAAAAGACAAAAATATTTTATTTTATGTCTTCTTTTTTTTTGAGGATTACATGAATTATGATATCTCTCTCTTGATTTTGAGCATGTTTGATATTATGGAGAAACATAGAAAGTATGTGTTGCATAACTAAATGCGTGAGCTATTGCTGGTTTTGCATGTGTATGTACTACTTTGTACATGCACTCATGGGTTAATTAAAAAATTGATATTTCTTGTTTGTGTACCCTTTATAACTTAGTCGAGCACTGTTCATGCAATTTTTCCATTTAGCATAATGTGTGCTTTTTTGTTTTTGGTCAAATTTTTTTTTTTAAAAGCCAAAAGATTTTTATTTTTGTATTACACATCTAAAAGTGTGTAATTAAGGTTGGCCTATGAAATTTACATTTCATGACTGTGTACTTTATTTAACTTTGATGAGCTTTATTTTTCTACACTTTGCTAGTTTATGCTATGTAGTGCTTATATTGTGTGAGTTGTTTATCACTTTTAAACACATGCTCTTGATTTTGAAGTCATATTCTTTGGATTGTAAGGACTAAAAAACCCTAGGAAAAAGACATAAATAACCATCTCACCACTGTTAATCGCCAATCATGAATACCTATGTGCAAATCATAAAAGTCGTGCTTGGTAAGGTGTAGTACTTGCACAGTAAGATATTTAAGGTGTTGTTGTACATTAAATAAAAGAAGCAAAAAGAAAAATTTTTAAATTAAAAAAAAAAAGAAAAAAGAAAAATATGCTTCAAGAGAAAAAGAAAAAGTAAAAGAAATTAAAAAAAAAAATTGCATGATTGCAAGCATGTTTTCTAGGAGACGTAGGAGTTATATGATGTAACTTTTTAGGTGATAGTCACTTTCAAACTTATATGATTGATAATGTAGAAATTGTGTTTAATTTCTATTTACATATCACCTTTTATGTATCTCATACACTTACTAGTTGCACACACTACATGCAAATCTTTGCTAAATTCTGTACATATGATTGTTTGCTGGCTAATCTGGCCATCTTTAATTGCATATGAATTGATGTGTAAATGCAAATTTTGGTTTTGGTTGGAAATTTGAAAAATAATATTTTCAGGTTTTAGAAGTTTAAATTTTGTGATTTTAACTTCTTGATTGGTTTTGATATTTGCATTAAGAGGCAACGTGTTTTTAAAACTTTTATGGATCATGTTCATCTGTATTGAGTCATAAAAACTGCTTTCAAGTTGTTTTCTGCATAAAATTTTCAAGTTTTTTAAGTTTTAAATTTTTTTACTACTTCAACAGATCGAAGATCTCACTCGACCGATTGAACTTATGAGTTTTTGTGTTCAAAACTCTGCCTTTCTTGATCGATGTTAGACCGATCGAAACTAGAAGATTTTCAGTTTTTAAGTTTTTAACCGATCAGTCTTTTCATGCATTGCACATATAGATTAGGACATGCATTGCGTTGTTTTCTTTATCCATCTTGCATTTTTGTAGTCATGTTCAACTTGATTTAAAAATTGATTGGTTAATTTTTTGAGTTCTGTACATTTTAGTATATGCAATTTTTTATGTGTGAACTGTAGAAAATATTTTTTTAAAGAGATATGGTGGATAATAAATGTGCAAATATTTTCTCTACTCTTGAGGTTTGATTTGAGTTCAAAATTCCTTGACACATGAAAACTTTACATATTGAATTTTTATATCATTGAAATCAATATTGTATAGTCTTAACTGATTGTACCTGGAATGTTTGCATGCATTTGTTTATGGGTCACATAGTGTCAAGTTTGCATATATTGAAAGAGAGAATATTTTTCTTCAAGTGTATCTTCAACTTATTTGTGTCTTTTTAGTTTTTCCCCACCCCCTAATTTTTCTCCAAAACTATTTTTCCTACTTTTGTAGGGGGAGAAAGCTGTTTTTAAAACCTTTGCTCTTCATAAGGGGAGTTGTCTCTATTTTCTGTGGAGCTGAATTCATTAGTGTTTCCTAGATTCTCTATTTTCTCTTGTCCTCTGTTATGTATGTTTACTGTCTACCTTCTGAATGGGTTGTCTTTGTCAATACATGACAAAAAGGGGGATAAATAGATGAAATTTGAAAATTTGGAAAAGGTTTTTAACTGTTTTTATTTAGGGGGAGATGAAATTGTTTTTGAAAGGGGGAGAAACTAAAAGTTTTTTATGTATCTAACTTATGAGGAGAGTTAGTTTACATATTTGTTATTTGTTGTTATTGCATATTTGTTATTCGTATTGTTTATCTATCTTTATTTCCACACATGCGGTGATGTGCTCTTTTAAATGTTTTAGGAAAGACAAGTACATTCTAATCAAGGCCATCTGCCTCTTTTTGCAACTTCTAGGTTAGGAGTCTTAAATTGGAATTTGTGATGTATTTGAGCATTTTATTATATATGAGCATTAAGTTGTATGTATGTTTTGTCACAGATTGCCAAAGAGGGAGATTGTTAGGTTTTGAGTTTGTAATATTAGCAAACCATGACAAAAAGTAAGTATTATTGAGTTAAAATGGTGTACTTTCAAGTCCAAGACAAGAAACTCAAGTTCAAGATGAAAAAAGTGAGTTGCAATCTGGTTCTCTCGATTGCTATTAGATTCCTCTCGATCGATCAAAAGTTGCATATCAGCAAAAAATCAGCAAACGTAAAAAGCCTATAACTTGTCCGTTTGAAGCCCAAATCGCGATATTTTTTTTTCCAGTATTTAAATGACATTATAAGCTAACCCTAGATGGAGTTTTTAGAGGTTTTGAGAAAGAAAAGAATGCATCTTATGCCTCCAATTGTAGATCTATTGTTTTTGTACCCAAAGCTTTCTAAAGTCTTCTACTGGCAATATTCCTTGAAAAAACACAAGATCTAGTGTTGTAGAAGTTGCTGCTACAAAGAGCAACAAGTGAAGGTAATTCGAAACCTTTAAGTGGGATCTCAAAATCACAAATGTGGGAGTTTGTGTTGCAGTAAGTCCAAGAAGAGAAGGAGTTCGTGGATTCGGAGTTTGCATATGATTATGTCAGTAAATTACTACATGAGGCAGCAATAGATTTAGGGTTAAATCTAATTGTAAAAACTTCAATTCTCTTATAATGGATTTACTTTACCTTGAGGATAGTTAGGTCAAATCCTCCCCAGATTTTTACCTTAAAACGGTTCGTTTCATCGATTTTCTTGGGTCATCATATCGTGGTGTTATTTTATTTTCCGCTTCTTTGAATGATATGATTTATTATTATTTAACCTAAATCTGAATAATTAATCTAAGTAATCACTTGGTTAATATATTAGGTTAAACAATTTGATTTAAGGAGTCTAAACGAACAAACAAGGTCAAATTATATGCAAATCGTGGAGGCACCAACAAATTACCAAATAAACTAAATTCAACGAAAATTAAATTAACACAGTGCGGTGATTTGTTGACAATTGAGGAAAACCTTTTGCAAGGCAAAAATCCTACTAGTTGAATTTAAGGTCACCACTCCCAATAATCCACTAATCAATAATTAAACGGTTACAAGTGTGAGGAATCTTACCACTACCCTAGCCTATCCAAAAATACTAATCTATAGTTGAATCTTCGCTTTAATACCCAATTGGACTTGATTTTGTAGTAGCTTTCTTTCCTTTGATGCACAAATCTCCAATCTATAACTAACTCCTTTGCACGGATCCCAGTATGTGACTAACTCTAACAACTTAAATGATTATTATTGACTACAAAGTTCTTAACTTATTGAACGATGAAGATCAAGAAATACTTGGTTAAAAATCCCTAAGGCATACAAACGTAGTAGCTTCTCACAGAGAAAATTAAGCTCTTGGTCTTTGTATTTGTATATAATGGCTTTTAAAATAAGCCTTATATATGTCTAGGGTTGTGAGAAAAGAAAACCTAAACAAATACATTAACATGGGCTGAATTTTAGATCTGGAAATTCTAAAATCATAGTCCTTGATAGATCAAGCTTGTGTCATGCTTCCCATTAATTCTTAATAGCAACTATTTGTCGAGCTATTTGTCGAGCTTTAGTAAAATAGCTTTTATATATTCACTGGTTTTTTGGATCAATTTTCATGTCTTTAATATTACCACTTGATATATATCAAACCCAATTTAGATCTACCCAATTTATAAGTGAAGTGCATTTTGTTAAAGGATTAGCCAATTACATAGAAAATACGACCCAACAAGAATGATGCAGGAGGCAATGAGAAGATAGATTTATTATATTTTATTTGATTTTAAGTATCAAAGGCAATTTTGTAATTTCATAATACTTGGAATGGGCTATGCCAACTGTCCATTAGATCTTCTTTTGGGTTTTATTTAAGTTTGGTTATTTAGCTGGGCTTAGTACTAAAAGCCTAAGGAGTCCAAGTCCAAGTTTTATTAGGGTTTTAAGAAATCCTAGTTCAATTAGGATTAGGTATTAGTCTTCTATTTAAAAAGTTGCAATACTTTCTATTGAGTTGATTATTAATGAATGTTTTTAGAATTTAAGAGCTATGAAGCTTTCTTTTACAAGGTTTTCAGACCAGGATTGTTCATGAACTGTAAAAAGGAGAGGTTCAAAGTTTTTGAGGTTGAACTAAGGTCGAACCGGGGTCGAACCGTGATGACGTCATAATTAATTTAATAATTAATTAAAGCCAAAATAGAGATATTAAATTTATAAAACTAGGAAAATTGACTAATATATCTATATATGTGAGGGAAATTTAATGATTTTCAAGCATATATTTAATAATTAAATAAGAAAGTTAATAAAATAATATAATAACCATAAAAACATTAAAATTTATGATTAATTTTTGAAGTAAAGTTGAATATCTTTGAAGGATTTTAATTATAATTTTTTTTATTCATTGTAAGAGATGGATAATTTAATTAAGTAGAATTAAATTGCGTTAAGTTGTTTTTATAAAAAAAAAAAAAGAATTGCTAAGGGGTTGGACCGTACAGTTCTTGCCACTGGTTTGTGTAGTCCAACCCCGGTTTTAGGGGTTCATGGAATTAATAAAAAATCGGGTTCTTTATGCTTAAAAAACCAGTTTTCATCCCAGTTCCTGGTTTTCACATTTCGACCTCTCGGTCCGGTCTAGTTCTGAAAACCTTGTTCTTTTATGGTTTGTGTGATGCAACTTTCTCTGAGGTGTGATGCCAAGGAACCTAGGTGTGATGCTTAGGAAGTCTAGGTGTGATTCCTAGAATTTATCTACTTGCTTTAATTTTACTATTCACATCACTATTCACATTAATTTAAATCTTGATTTTTCACCTTTGTTTTCATTCCCAAACCTTATTAATCCTTGTCCCCTTTGAAAACCCTATAATCCCTATTATTTTCTAGCCTATTCCCCACCAAAACCTAACCATAATTCTTCAAAACCCAAGCTAAACCAGATCTGCCCTGGTGTTCTAAATCAGATTTTGTTGTTCTCCTTTGTCCTGCGTCAATATGCTTAGACAAGTTCTAGTTGATATAAGTCCTATTGGAAACTTCTTAAGCAAGGCAGGCGAGTTGGATTTTAGTACTTTTATGATGACTCCATTTGTGCTTAATCTTAATTCAAAAGACATTTAGTGAACTCTTTATATTTATATCCCTAACTAGCATGAACTATTTCACATCTCCAGTTCTTGGAAAAAACCTCTTATTCGTGCATCTTTGATGCAATATGCCTTCTCAATTTTAACTTGAAACACATTTAGAGCCAATTGAAAACCATTAAAGGTAAAAATTCTTACTATTCATGAGCATTTAGTGGCAGAAGACATTAACTTGTCCCCTCTGCCTAATTTATTGCCCCTTTGGTTTAGCAGGAATAAAATGGCTTATCTCCTATTTTCCGATTTTGGTTTTACATGGCATAACTTAATATTGATGTAATCGAAAATCATGAAAGTTAGATTCATATTGGTCCTATGATAATTACTGAAATATGGTAACATGGTTTTCTTATGTTCATTTTTTTTCTTTTCCAATTCTTTAGTGGATGCCAGTTGAGGACTATTCGGCCCAATCTTTTAACCAAAAACAAGAGCTCTTCAATTATGTTGCCAAAATATGCTTATCAAAGTCAGAAAAGAACTATGCTGGTTTTTCTCCACTGGCTACAACTACAGGCTCTGGCAAAACAAGCTACCTCTACTTCAATAATCAAGGTATGAAACACCTTGTCACTTCATAATCAAATGTAGAAAGTCAGATTTTATGTGCACAACACGATAGAAACCCTTGAAGGGTTAGTTATACTGTATAGAATGTCATACTTAGTGTACATTTATTTACTGTGTTATACCTCAAAATGTGGATTTCTTTACAACAAAGTGAATCAATGAAGATATAATTTGTTTTTATTTTTATTTTTTATGAATAATAAAGATGTAATTTGATATTTATTTATGCCCATTGTTTTAAGAAAGATTCAATGTTTGTTTGTTTATGCCATATATCATGCAATGTACAAGAGTATAGAATACATTCAATTTTATGTCCCTAAAAAATCCCTTTTTATTTTTATAAAAATTTATCTGTCACGTCACTGTATTTATATAAAAAAAAAAATCCTTTTTGTTGTGGAGACCACAATTTGACTCCTTACTACCACTCTAAAAATAGGTGTACGGGACATTATATCGAATGCCATAAAAAATTTGAGTGTCTTCCTCATAACCAATTGATTTAGAGGTGTAATGGCATAGCACATGGTTCGACAATTTCATAGCTCCCTTGGATACATTGACAAGAAAATTAGCATATTTTAGATTGGGAGAGAGAGGGGGGGGGGGGGGGGGGGGGCTAATAGGCACTCATGTTTTAAACTTTAAGGGGTTTTTTTTTTTTTTTTAGGGGAAATTTTAAAGGATTAGAAGCACTCATTTGAACATCATAAACTAACTAAATATGTAAACTTTAGGCCGCCCCCGCGGGGGGGGGGGGGGGGGGGGGTGGGGGGATTGGATTAACTTTTACTATGTTTCCATCAGATATTGTTGTAAAAGAGTTTTTTTTTTTTTTTTTTTTTTTTTCTTTTTTATATAGAGCTTTAACTGAAAGTCAATTTAGTGTTTTAAGTAATTTGTAAATTATAGTGAACGGTGTTTCAAAATTCTGAATTTAAAGCATGAACAATAAATTGTAGAGTTCCTCTAAAAATCTATATTTCAATTTCTTTTTATTAAAAGTGATTTTCCCCAGTTTTACCAAACACCCTTTTGTTTGATTTTATTTATTCTTTATTTGTTTTTTTTTTTTTCCCAAAAAGTGCAATAGATTAAAGCTCTCTTTTGCAAGCCATGTCTTACACAAATAGAAATTGGATTTTGAACAAGTTACTTTGCTTGAACCTGAAGTAAAAAAAGAATATGTGTAGGGAGATTTCTGAACCGTGGAAAAACAGGTCGACTTGAAATCCGAATAAAGAAATTACAAGTTAAATATTTGTTTGACCCAGTGATTTGATAGGTTAAAACATTTTTTTTTTTTGTAAACTTAAAAAATCAGTTAGTTAAAGTATTTGTATGCGAATATTTAGAAAAATATGAGTATGGTTGGAGTGGTTTTTTGCCTTTGGTAAAATGGTTAACTTGAAATCTGACTTAGGGAACTTGATAGGTCAAAACACAATTTTCTATAAAATTAAAAAAAAAAAAAAATTAGTGGGCAGAAGTTTTTTGTATGAGTGATATTTAGGAAAAATTGAGTGTGAGTAGGGAGGTTTTTGGGTTGCAGAAAAAGAGGTCAACTTGAAATCTGACTTAGGAAAAACAAGCTAGATATATGTTTGATCAATTAACGTTATAGGTTAAAATGCAATTTTTTGTAAACTTAAAAAATCAATATACAATACGATTTGCATTTTAATAGCAATATTTTCGCAGATATTTAAGACAATCTTTTAATTTTGGTTGTAATACGAGTTAAAATTATTTGATTTAAATGGTCATAAGCCATTCTAACTTTGGGATAAACAGCCTACTAACTCAAATATTTGATGTTTTATTATTTTCCTATTATATTGATTAATTAATTAACTTTTAATGTTTTTATCTGAACACATGTAGACTCATTACGGGTCCAAAAATAATGATCTATTTAAATTTGGGTAATTTCAAAGTTTTTTTTTATTATTATTTTTTTTCATTTCTTTTTGAATCCTAAGGGTAATTTCAACTTTTATCCGATTATAACCTAAAGTTACCCAAGTTGATCAAATTCATACCTGACCTAAACCCAACTAATTGCCAAGTTTGCATGATTATCCTCTCAACTTCCCTCATATCTCTCTTTTAAAAAAACAAAAATTTAGGACTTATTTTTGCAGCTTGTTGCCAAAGTTACCTTAATACTTAAGGCAAAACAAAGAAGGAATGCTTGCGTTTCAAATGTGGAAACAAAAGTGCTGAGAATTGAATATAGTAAGGAAGCGTGGCAAGAAATACTTTTCAAAGTATTGGTTGGTTTTAGAGGTGGTCAATGGTCACTTTGTTGGGACGTTCAATTCAATTTAATTGATTTCTCAATGCAATTTCCAACAAAATCCATGAAAAGTCCCAAACCAGCAAGCTGCCGGGAAATTGTCATCTGGATTCTGAGTTACGACTCTATCATGTAAAAGAGTTATATATATAATCAGCTATCAGTACGTCTTTCTAATGGACTTTCAATTCAATTTAATCGATCTTTCAATGCAATTTCCAACAAAAACCATGAAAAGTCCCAAACCAGCAAGCTGGTGGGAAATCGTCATCCGGATTCTGAGTTACGACTCTATCAAGTAAAAGAGTTATATATATAATCAGATATCAGTACGTCTTTCTAATTCATTAGCCCTTCGAAGTTCAAACTTCTTCATTTGCTGCAGCCCCTCCCTCCCAAAGAGGCCTTGTCTCCACTTGGTATGTCATCTCATCTTTTTGATTCTTCAAATACTAGGATTTGGGTTGGATTCAATGCATCTAGTGTTAAACTCGTTAAGATAATGACATGTGACAAAAAATGAATGTGTTATCATCTTGACGATTTAGTGTAACCAGACATTGGATCCAAAACTTTGCCCATTCGTATTTATATTCTTTAATCTGTTTCATTCATATGGGTTTGTTTGGAATTGATGGTACGTTGCCAAATATTATAATGATTTTGATTGTCATCTTTCTTTTATAATATTTCACTATTTTCTAACTACTTTATATTAGTTTCATATTCATTTGTGAAATTTTCATTTCAGTTTTATGTTATATCTTTTATATTTCTAGTAATTATAAATTTATCCAAAAATTCTATTTAAAATTCAAGTAAATTTTCTATTCTATTTTTTTTTTTTTAAGTTTTTATGTTTTCTAGTAGACATTTTCAATCTTGAAATATTTACAAACAAAGAAAATGTATATATATATATATATATATATATATACATATTTATATAATATAACTATAATATGAAAAAAAAAAAATTTAAAGTGTAAAACAATAACATTTAACTTATCAAAGATACTATTGCAATTTCACTTAACATTAGAATTACCTTCTTTTGACAACTCCCTTTACTAATAAAATTAAAAGACCAAAATGAGAATGAAAATTGCTGAGATGAGAATAACAAAGTGAGAGAGAGATTGAAATGATGTGAGGGAGAGAGGGAGACATATAAAATATGAGTTGAGCCAAGCCGTTAAGGAGAGTACCGCTGCCGACATCATTGAAGAGAACTCACAACTAGATTATCTCTCTTGGTACAATTTTTTAGGAAAAAAATGAAATTATGAATTTTTTAATTATTTTTTTTATTGTAATGGGTTGAACAAGTTATGAATTTGAATTATTAGGGGCTGTTATTTTTATTTTTATTTTTTTAATGAGCTTTTTGTTGAATATTTTGTTTATTTGTTATTGTTTGGCTTAATTTTATTGTTGTTTGGGCTATGTTTGTTTTTATTTGGCTGGCCAATTTTTATTGTTGTTATTTTGAGTTTTAATTTATTGTTTAAGGGGTTGAGGATTATGTTTGGAGGGCTAAGATTATTTGTGTAGTTGCCAAATCCCATATATTGCTCCGTTTCTCTATTAAAGTAATAAGTCTCTGCGACAATCGATAAAACCCCAATCTCAGCCATCAATCTCGTATCAACAACTTCATTGAATTTAATAGCCATTGGAGTAGCAGAATGAAGGTTCCTTCATCAGCATCAGCAGTATAAACTTCATTGCCTTTTTTATTTTTATAATGAGATCTATTTTTATAGTGGGACGGGTATTGTTGAATTGTGGAGAAATTGATCACCCAAGAAAACCAAGCACAACCAGTGGAGTAATAAAGCTAAAGAAAAAACTACCAAAAAAAAAAAATGTTTAATTTGATGGGCTACCTATGTTGAGGAGAACATTTTTAAGAACAGTTGAATTAGCAAACTTTTTAGTTTTTATCTTAATTCACCTCTAATATCACTTTTCTTTTTTTATATGTACCACTAATAATCTGCCATGTTAGATGGGTATGAAATTTTTTGTCAAATTTTGTGTTTATAATGACAATGAGCGCCTCACATATCACCTACCCTTTGAACTTTGTTATAGGGATATTTTTTTGTAAAGTCTACCTAATATGACTTTTTAAATAATAGGTAACATCTGTTGAATTTTCTATCGTTTTTTATTTTTATTTTATATGTAAAAGCTGTTTACTACTGGATGAATTCTTCAGCTGAACTCGGTGCATAATTGCTTTCTTTTTGTTATTCGTTGAGGAGAAAGATTTTCATTCTTAATCAGAAGCAGAGAAGCAAGTCATGTCTGAAAATAGAGTTGAACAGGTTGAGCTACTACGTTCAGATAATGATTCATATGGAGGAGTTGTAGTGAAGATAGAGCAGCCCATAGATTCTAAGCTCTTTCCTTCTTTGCTTAGAGCTTCAATATCGCAATGGAGGCAGCAGGTATTTATATAGTTTCGTTTAATCTTATCAGTTTATCTTCCTATGTCTGGTTTCCACTTGATGTAGAAGTTGCTGATGGTACCTCCTATTTTGTTATAAACTTGGGATGTAATTTGCAGGGGAAGAAAGGTGTTTGGATCAAATTGCCTATCGAACATGCAAATCTTGTTGAAGCTACAGTTAAGGTAAACACAGGTTTCCAGATTTATTATTATTATTTTACAACAAATTGGCTAATACTTAAAAGGAGGTGTTTATTTATTTATTTTTTAACATTTTAAAAAAAAAAATTCAACTTATAAATCCAATAGATAGAGTTTTGTTTTGACACATATACCTGGTAGTTATAACTGCGCTTTTATTTCATAACAAGCTAACCTATTTCATCCTAAAAAGCTTCGGTATAGTATGATACAATAATTCCTGGAAAAGTAAGATATAACACAAGGGGATATGTTCTAATTTCACAAACATGACTTTTTTTTTTTTTTTTTTGTTGCTAAAATTCAAAAATAACTCTTTAAATTTCACCTTTTATCATTTTAGTTTACTAAATTTCAAATTTTGTTAGTTAAGTATCCCGTTAGGTTTTGTTAATTCTTTTGGTTTACTAACCAAAACGAGTCATTTTGGTTTTTTTTTTTTTTTTTTTTTTTTCAATTTTGTAATTAAGAAAAACGAAAAACTTAAAAAAAAAAAAAGATAAATAAAAAGCGGCAGAAAAGTGGAACGCCGTCGTTCCCTGCCTTTGAAACCAAAACAAAAAATCATCTCACGGTCCCGCGAGTCGGCTAGAGAGAGAGAGAGAGATTGAGACCGAGATAGAGAGAGATATTGACACCAAGAAAGAAGGAGATGGATTGCGATTTCTCAGTTACCAAACAGAGGCCTAATACTTGTTCTCATACTGATCTGTTGTACGGTGCCTGTTTTTTTTTAGTTGTAAACTGTTTTTGCTATTTTAAAATTTAAAAAGCTTTTCTATTTTTATTTTTTGTGAACTATATTAGTTGCTTGTAGTTGTCGATTTGTGTTTCTGTGCTTGTGAGCTATATTGATTTTTTGAATTTGTGTGCTGTACTACTTAATGAGACTCATAAGATTCAATTGGCACCCTAATATTTTTTATAATTTTCATTTTTTGATGAAATTGAAATATATATATATATATATATAAAAGTAAATCGGACAACTTAGTTTAAACACTTAGGATTTCTAAAATCAATTCTCAGGACTTACTAAACACTGAAATTTCATTTCTCATGAATTCAAACACCCAATAATTTATACTCATAAGAATCTTAAATTCTCAGTAATCAAAAATCATGTTAACCGAGCACTACCTACCTTATAGTTGCTAGTTATAATTACGAGAAATTCTAATGTAAAATGAAGCTATTTAATTGAGACATGAAATTCGATTCGCTTTCTCTTTGAGAAAATTTAAGCACTTTGAGGTCGGAAAATCCCATAAACTGGTTATTGCATGTCCTCTCGCCAGAATTGTAAACCTTGGGCTTTTCCTAAACGTGGCTTCTCTAATAAAAATTATAATAAATTCATTGTGCTAAGTTAGATCCTTAATTCTCATTCTTACCCACCACAGTACCAATAAGAAATTTAACCATCTATTTATTGGTTTCATATTAAAATGCACCAACTATTGATGTACAGTCTTTCTAAATTGTGATTTATAATCTTGTTTGTTGATTTTACAGGAAGGATTTCGGTATCACCATGCTGAACCAGATTACTTAATGCTTGTATGTTGGCTTCCTGAAACTGCTGATACTATTCCTCTAAATGCTTCACATCGAGTAGGTGTTGGTTCTTTTGTCATGAACAATAAGGGAGAGGTATGTGTTTTGGATTAATTTCTGGCTTTCCCTTACCATGATTGGGGATGGCCTTTAGGCTAGGCTATTTGGGCCAATGCCTAAGGCCCTATTATAACAAGACCTCTTATTATTATTTTTACTAAAAATAATTATTAAAAAATTTTCATAAATAGGTTGTTTATTCTTTTCTCCACTCCAATATGGCCACGATATTGATGACAAAAAGAAAATCTAACCCAATTGAAAATCTAAAATGTTTAGAAAAATATGTCGTAAATATGATGATGATGATGATGATGATGGTGGTGTCATTGTTTTCCTATAACAAATTCAAGTTTAAATTTTTGTAAAAAAAAAAAGAAAAGAAAAATAAAAAACAATCTACTGCATCATGCATCGCCTTATCCAAATTAAATGAAAAGTCATTAATTTTTTTTTAAACAAAAAACATAATAGATTTTATGTTTGAACCATGATATCTGGATTTTAATATAGAATTTGTCTTGGTTTGATTAGTATTGATTCATTAAATTACATGATAGATAAATTCGAGTAATTCTATGCTCTAAAAATTTATCTTTGTTTGAGTAGATTGATGTGGTTAGGTGATTCTACTTTTTTAAATTTATTTTTTGTTATCGTCATATTATAATTTTATATTGTAGATATTTATTTTATTTATAAAATATTTTTTAATTACAAATTTTTGCTAATATCAATTTGGATATGAAAAACTTATAAAAAAAAATGAGAAAATAATAAAAATTAATTGACTCCCGAATAGGATCCTTGATAAAGCTATTACTCGAAAAAATAAAACATATAATAGAAAACTTATATAAATCTCATAGATCAAATGAGAAATTCATAAAAAATACTTCAAAGATTATGTCATAATATAAAGGAACTAACAATGAAAATAATCATAATGATGTTCAAACATGTAATATAATATTACAATTCTCAACTATAGAAAAGAATAAATTCCTTTCAAATGCATTTATCTCTTATACAATTTTATTAACAAAACTTGTTACAGTTGTTTCTAAAAAAAAAAAAAAAAATATGTATATATATATATATATATATATATATATCAGAATTAAAGCTAACAAAATCATACCTAAAATGGGATATGTGATAAGAAGATTAAGTGGACTAATCATATTATCAATTGAAAAGTAGATGTTAATAGAACCTAAATAAACATACTTAGTAAGTAATTTTAAATATTAAATAGTAAGAAGAATAGATTTAAAATTTAAAATGATAATGATAATATATTTTAAATATAAAAAAGCCCCACCAATAATGTCTCCTTAGGCCTAAAATTGTGTTGTGCAAGCCTTGACCATGAAATCAAGGACGAAGAAGTAATTTGGAAATTCTGGTTTCGCTCTTGTTATTCCAAAAAAATAGCCATATATTGATAGTATACCCCCAGAAAGACTAGTCAAATTAAAATTAGTACTACTCGTAATCACTTTTGCAAGTTAGATCAACTAAATACATATCTAATGTGAGATTCAACACATGCCCACACAACCCACATTTATATCCAATCCAATAACAATTTAGACAATCCATTATTTGTGTTTGATCTTCTTAAAATTTATAAGTCACTTTGTTCACACTTCAGCAATTTCTATCAAGCAAAACAACTTGCTCTAGTGTATTTTGACTTGACTATTTCAATACTTAAATACCAAAAATTGAATGGCCTTGTTATGATGGCTTAATAAATCTAGCTACTAAAATGGAATTTATCTTATGGCAGGTGCTTGTAGTTCAGGAGATTAGTGGCAAATTCAAAGGAACAGGGGTGTGGAAGTTTCCTACCGGGGTTGTTAATGAAGTGAGTATGCCCCAAGTGCAATTGTTTATCAAATTAGAAAATTTTAGAAAATGTTCCCCCTGGATTGAAATTTTTCATACGCAGGGTGAGGATATTTGTACAGCTGCGATTAGGGAAGTCAAAGAAGAGATGGGAGTAAGTGATAAAAAATGCAATTTGTGGATTCAAATGAGAATGATATTTACATACATGTAGGTTTACAAATCTAAGACCGTTGCTTTTATTTTGTTTCAGATTGACACAGAGTTTGTGGAAGTTTTAGCATTCAGGTAAGAAAATTGCCTAATACTATACAGTTCACATGCATTTGTAGATATTATTGTTTTAGATGTATGAATAAACAATAAATAGTCTTCCCTGTAAAAGCAAGTTTACTAACATTGCATTTTGAAAAAATTATTGCAACTTTTTACACTATAGCTAATATTATTATGTTAATTGTTTTAAATATAGTTTACATGTTCCTAATTTCCTTTTGGTTTTGGTTTCATTCTAATCTCTCTCTCACAATATACAGGCAAAGCCACAAGTCATTCTTTAGCAAATCAGATTTGCTCTTCATTTGCATGTTAAAACCACGTAACTTTGACATTGAGAAGCAGAACTTAGAGATTGAAGCAGCACAGGTTTTTTTTTTTTTTTTAAGCAATACTACTACAAAGACTGTTTTTCTTTGCATCAACTTGTTTAGGGCTTTAAGAATAAAATTGCATTAGTTTTGTTAACCAACATCATGTTGGAGTTGAACAATCCACAATGTGGAAATAGGCATAGATTTTTCAAACTTCTATCAATCACACTAGCTGCAACTATAAAAAGGTGAAAAATACCAACTTTTCATGCCATTTGGTGGTAGAAGACATTAACTTATTATGTCCTGTTTTTCAGTTTTGGTTTGGCATGGCATAACTTAATATTGTAGCAATGTAAATCATGATTGTTTGATTTCTATTGGACCTTCTATAATTATTGAACCACGGCAACATGTTTTTCTTATGTTTTCATTTTTTTCTTTTCCAATTCTTTAGTGGATGCCAATTAAGGACTATGCAGCGCAACCTTTTATCCAAAAACAAGAGCTCTTCAATCATGTTGCCAAAATATGCTTAACAAAGTCAGAAACGAATTATACTGGTTTTTCTCCACTGGCTACAACTACAGGCTCTGGCAAAATAAGCTACCTCTACTTCAACAATCAGGATGCGAAGCACCTTGTAACTTCTGATAATCAGCCATAGAAAGTCTGATATGATGTTTAAAAAACACTATATACTATTTGCATGAGTTGTGATAATAAGAACTCTATGACAGAAACGCTTGAAGGGTTAATCATACCGTATAGATGTACATTTCTTTACAGTGATATAATTCAACATGTGGATTTCTTCTCAGCAGAGTGAGTCAATAAAGTTGTAATTTGTTTTTTTTTTTTTTTTTTTTTTTGGGTGGAGGGGGGTCGGGGGCTAATAATAAAGATGTAATTTGATATTTATTTAATACAAAGTGTGATAATAAAGATTCAATTTCTTTTCGTTTATGCCATATATCTTGCAATGAACAAGAATACGAAATACACTCAATTTTATGCCCCTATAAAAACAATAATAATAAAAAATAAAAAAACAATATATGTAATGTATTGATCAAGAATCTTATGGTTTAGTACCATTATCCAATTCTTCTTATGAGAATCACTTGTATGGGAAAAAAGGAAAAAAGAAAAAAGTGCAATGTACGTACAAACAAGTTGCATTACTTTAGAATTAATGAAGGTCCTTAAATACTTTTGATAAATTCTGTTTCACAAGCCAAAACATGTCGTTTTCTCATATTTAGATACTGATAAATGCTTATTCATTATTGTATATGAGATCCAGGCAAACAAGCTAAACTAATGGTATTGGACCAGGTGCTATTGTACAACCCCACTACCCACAAGATATTATCAACTTTAAGTGAATGCTTGCGTGTGCATAATGGCATGCGCTACTTCTAAGCAAAAAGGAAAATAATTATTCACATTTCTTTTTTTTGAGACCGAAGATAGAATATATATTATTGATTGAAAAAGTGTTACATGAAGAGTACAAACAGGTTACACATAAAGGTTACACCTAAACGAGTAACATTGGGCCTAATGCAGCACTCTAGTTTTGCAGACTCGTACAAGCCAAAAAACTGCAGACGATGGACCTCCTTTAGGGGGTTGTCTGTGTAGCTGTGAGGCTTTGAAACTCTGTCAACATGCTGGTAGCTCCCTCAACGATGCCCTCAGGTTGTAGCTGAGCTCTTTCTAAATAAAACTTATTTCGAGCTCCCCAGATCGCCCACACCACCACAGCCCATCTTTCTAGTTCATGCTTGTTCAACCTGTCTGCCATACTCCGAAACAAGCTGAAGAAGTCGGACACATCAGTCGGGCTTTTCTGAGTCCTCCTGCCCGCCCTTGACCAGACTTCTCTTGCAAAGGGGCATTCCCATAATACATGGCATGTAGTCTCGGGTTGTTGGAGGCATATTTCACACCTTGGGTCAATTTTCACCTTGCGTCGCTGAAGATTATCTCTTGTGGCAGTATGTTTGAACAGGCCCTCCACATTGGAGTCTGTACATTTGGAGGAATGATTAATTTCCATATCTTCTTCCACAAACTCCCAACACTTCGGGCCTGTGAGTGCTCAGCTGGAGATTTGTTTAGAAGCCCAAGAGCTACCCCGTAGGCTGATTTGACTGTAAACTTCTGAGAGGCATTTTCCTTCCATATCAGCTCGTCCTTGGAGGTCAGGTTGTCCAATGGTACAGCCAGGATTTCTTGCTGGGTTGATGGAGCAAACAATGTCTGTAATTTCCCACGATCCCATCGTCTTGTATCTTCATCAATAAGGTCCCTCACATATAGAGGAGATGGTGGAGGGCTTATGAAAACCAGTGCAAGGGGTAGTCATTTGTGGGAAGCCACCTCAGTTTGTCTCCCATCACCAACACGCCACTTCGTCCCCTCCACAAGGATTATTCTAGCCATGAGTAAACTACGCCACACATACGAGGGATTACTTCCAATATCAGCTTCTAGGAAAGAACAATTGGGGAAGTATCTTGCTTTGAAGACTTTGTAAAAGAGCGATTGAGTATGGTGTACCAATCTCAACGCTTGTTTAGCTAGCTGGCTAAATTGAACGCATGGAAGTCACGAAAACCCATCCCTCCTTTGGTTTTTGGACTAGATAGTTTTTTCCAGTTAATCCAATGGATTTATTTCTCATATTTTGCTAGCCCCCACCAATATTTTGCTAGAGAGGCATTGATGGCATTGCACAAGGAATTAGGAATCTTAAAAATGCCCATAGTGTAGGTAGGGATTGCTTGTGCCACTGTTTTTATCAATATTTCCCTTCCTGCTTTAGAGATAAACTTCTCCTTCCATCCCATGACACGCTTTGTAATTTTTTCTTTTAACTCCTTGAAAGAATTTACCTTGGACTTGCCAGTTACCATGAGTAGTCCAAGATATTTTTCACAATCAGTCATGACTTGAGTAAAAGTGCAGCTAAAAATCAGGAGGCTGAAAATCAGGAGGAAAGTATTTCTATACCAAAACCAGAAGGTAGACAGCTAGCAAATTCAAAATACCACAGCTAGCTGTCCTTATTTCTTATGGAAAGTCCAACTACTGTTACACATGATTTGCTCCCTATTTTTTCTCCTCTGTACATATCCATCTAAATGGACAATATACAAAATGTAATAGTCTCTATATAAATGAAATACCAGCTCTCTCTATCTCAAGGTGAGATAGAATTTCTTAAGAAATTCTTTATGGTATCAGAGCCAACCGTGAGATAGAGAGAGAAACAAAAAATTCTATATATTTTTTTTCTTCTTCTTAAACCCACCATGTCAACCACATCAAGCTCTGCCGCTACCCTCACTCAATCTGATGACTACCTATATCCTGTGACATAGAATATTGCAAATTTTGTGTCACTTCGTCTCTCCTCTACCAACTTCCTTCTCTGGAAAACACAAATGCTCAATATCCTTGAGAGTTATGACCTCCAAGGCTTTATCAATGGTGAAGTTTAACCACCACCCCAGTTCATCAATAATGCTGACTCTAGCACACAAACTAATCCTGCATTTGTGAAGTGGCGCAAAACTGATCGTCTAGTCAAAGGTTGGTTGATAGCCACTCTCTCTGAGGAAGTTCTTGGCATTGTTGTAGGCCTCAATACTGCCTTTGAGGTCTGTAATGCATTGGTTCATGCATTTGCTCGTGTCTCATCAGACCGAAGCCTTGCACTTAAGCAGCGGCTTACCTCTATAACTTGAGGTACCGATACCTTAGCTGTTTATCTCCGTCAATTCAAAGCAGTGTGTGATGATCTTGCAGCCATTGGGAAGCCAGTTCCGGATCACAAGAAATCATGGTGGCTACTCAATGGGCTTGGAAAAGAATATGAGGTGTTCACTACTACCACATTGAGACCACCAATCCTTCCATACTCTGAAATTGTCACCTCAATGGAGAGTTATGCTGAAAGGCATAAGCTTGATGTTCAACCCACTCCTTAAATGGCTTTCTATGGCCAACGCAGCAATAAAAATAAAAGAAACAATGGTGGTCAAGGGTCCTTTTATTCTAAGGGACGTGGATTTGTTCAAGGTGCCCAATCTGCACTAAAGAATTCCAGCCATCCTGCACGAAATCCACTAGCAAATTCACCAATCATCACAGCCAAAAACACAAAAGATGAAGCAATTATCTGTCAGATTTGCAACAAAAGGAACCACACTACCCTCAAATGCTTTAACCGATTCAATCACTCATTCACATCAGACAATATTCCATAAGCAATAGCAGTTATAACCATTGCTGACAGTCAAGATTCTGAGTGGTTCCCAGACACAGGAGCTAGTGACCATATTACTACTAACCCAGGTAATCTTCATTCCTTAACTCCTTATCATGGATCTGATGGTGTTATGGTTGGCAATGGTCATACTTTACCTATCACACACATTGGTGAAACTACTCTTGGTACTGGTTCTTCTCCTATTCACTTAAAAGATGTGCTATTAGTTCCTGACATTAAGAAATATCTGCTTTCTGTTAGTAAACTTACTACTGATTATCCACTCATCTTTGAGTTTGATGGACATGGTTTTGTGATAAAGGACAGGACAACCAACAAAACAGTAGTGAAAGGAAGTAAACGAGGTGGTCTTTATGCCTTTGATAGAGGTCCAACAGCCCTATTCTCCCATTGATTCAAGCGGGTAGCTAGAGATTGTTGGCATTATCGTCTCGGTCATGCACACCAAAGGACCATTGATCATTTGCACTCAAGAAATTTCATTTCCTCTGCTTCAGCATCTAAGTCTTCTCCAATTTGTACTAGTTGTCAAATGGGGAAATCATGTAGGCTTCCATTCTTGCCTAGAGAAAATGAAATAAAAATCCCATTTTACAAAATTCATTGTGATCTATGGGGGCCAGCCCTTGTTTCTTCTAGAGAAAAGTTTCGCTACTACACAATATTTGTTGATGAGTTTACCAATTTTACTTGGTTTTTTCCTATGAGAAAGAAGTCAGAATTTTTTAATTGCTTTGATCTATTCTATAAATATGTGGAATGTCAGTTTAATGCAAAAATTTGTGTCTTTCAAAGTGATGAAGGTGGAGAATTTGCAGATCATGATTTCTTGCAATTTTTAGCCACGAAAGGTATTCACCATCAATCTGCTTGTCCAAAAACACCTGAGCAAAATGGCAAGGCTGAGAGGAAACATCGCAATATCACTGAATTGGAACTCACCATGATGTTCCATGCACATCTACCACCAAGATTTTGGACAGATTTCTTTTCCATAGCAGTGTTCCTAATCAACCGTCTACCGTCCCCACACCTCAACATGGAATCTCCTTTTTTCAGATTCTATGGAAGAAATCCGGACTATTCTTCATTGCAAGTATTGGGCTCAAAGCGTTTTCCTTACCTTGGTGAGTATAGATCACATAAGCTTGATCCAAAGTCCCTTCCTTGTGTTTTTATTGGCTATAGCATGAAGCATAAGGGGTACAAATGTTTGTATCCACCGACTGGGCGAGTTTATATCTCACGCCATGTGGTCTTTGATGAATCCATCTTTCCTTATTCCACACCTACAAGCTTGTACAAGAGTGATCCTCTTGAGGGGGAGCTTTCATCTTCTCAGAATGGGAGATTGATCCACCAAATGATTCTTCTCCACCTTACTCTACACCACTTTCAGCCTTTGCACCGCCTGAATCTCAAGATATCACTAGCCAACTGTACCATCAAATGCATCACAATTCCTCCTCAACTGAGCCTCCTACGGTGACCATATTAGGCTCTTCTTTGTCTGAGCCATGTCAAGCATCTTCCTCAGATCCATCAGAAGAGACCACTCCTATTCCTCCTGAAACAAACCCAACTCAGCACCCCATGCTCACTCATTCCAAGGTTGGTGTACATAAGCCCAATCCCAAGTATGCTAATCTCCATGTAGCCCGCATAAAGCATGATATCTCAACTGGACCGCAATCCATTCAAAATGCTAAATGTCACCTAGGTTGGGTAGCTGCCATGGATGAGGAGATGGATGCCCTTGTTGCAAACAAAAAATGGACCCTTGTTCCATACAAACTTGAGATGAATGTGGTGGGATGTAAATGGGTTTATAAAGCAAAACTTAAACCCGATGGCTCCTTAGAGCGACTCAAAGCACGATTAGTTGCCAAAGGGTTTCATCAAGTTGATGGCATAGATTTCTCAAAAACCTTCTCTCCTGTTATCAAACCTACTAGTATTCGACTTACCCTTACAATAGCAGTTGTCAAAGGATGGGAGATTTGCCAGCTTGACGTCAAAAATGCTTTCCCTCATGGCTTTCTATCTACTCTTGTTTACATGCATTAACCATCGGGCTATGTTGATCCAATACACGCTACTCATGTTTGCTAGCTAAGTCGTGCCCTATATGGCCTCAAACAAGCCCTTCGCGCTTGGTTTGATAGGCTTAGTGACTTTCTTCTTCAGCTCGGCTTTTATTGCAGCATATCTGACCCAAACTTGTTCATTTGTCAATCTTCTCATGGAGTTCTTATTTTACTACTCTACATTGATGATATGATAGTCACTGGTGATAACCCGAATTGGATTCAATGGTTTATCTCTCAATTGGCTCGTGAATTCTCTATTAAAGATTTGGGTTTTCTCCATCATTTCCTTGGCATTAAAGTCCATCGAAGTACCCAAGGTCTTTTCCTCTCACAAACAAGCTATGCTTTGAAACTTCTAGATCGTGCAGCCATGACATCATGCAAACCAATTTCGACACCCATGCCCTCAAAAGGTTGGCAACTTCCCATCAATAAGGATCTCTACCCTGATCCCACACATATCAACGCCTAGTTGGAGGACTACAATATCTTACCTTCACTAGACCAGACCTAGTGTCAATTTTGTGTGTCAATTTATGCATGCTCCTACAATGGCTCATTACCAACTTGTCAAATGCATTTTGCGTTATGTCCATGGGACTGCTCACTTTGGGTTACAAATTTTGGCATCAAGTACTTTTGATTTGTATGGGTTTTTTGATGCTGATTGGGCAGGTTGCTCTATTAGCCAACGGTCTATCACAGGGTTTTGCACATTTCTAGGCAGTAATTGCATCTCTTGGAGTGCCAAAAAGCAATCAACTATGTCTCGATCTAGTGCTGAGGCTGAGTATCGCTCCATGGCATCCATTGCAGCTGAACTCACATGGCTGTCTTTCTTACTTCGTGATCTTGGTATTGCCCTTCCTCGTCCTCCAATACTGCATTGTGATAACTTGAGTGCCTTGTATATGACAGTGAATCCTGTCTTTCATGGAAGGACAAAACACATTGAATTAGATTATCACTATGTTCGTGAAAAGGTGGCTCTTGGTTCTCTTGAAACTCGCTTTGTTCCATCCAACCATCAATTAGCTGATATTTTCACCAAGCCCCTCTCCAAGGTTACCTTTCGGGAATTAAGAAACAAACTTGGCCTTTGTCTTGATCAACGACCAAGTTTGAGGGGGAGTAAAAGTGCAGCTGAAAATCAGGAGGAAAGTATTTCTATACCAAAACCAGAAGGTAGATAGCTAGCAAATTCAAAATACCACAGCTAGCTGTCCTTATTTCTTATGGAAAGTTTAACTGCTGTTACACATGATTTGCTTCCTATTTTTTCTCCTCTGTGCATATCCATCTAAATGGACAATATACAAAATGTAATAGTCTCTATATAAACGAAATACTAGCTCTCTCTATCTCAAGGTGAGACAGAATTTCTCAAGAAATTCTTTATTGAGCCCCTAGCATGCCTTGGATAGTATTGCTCACCTCTGCCCTTGTTTTTTTGCTGAAAATCAAAGTTGTTTTGCTCCAGTTTATAAATTGGCCGGATGCTTCCTCATATTGCTCCAAAATGGTTTGTAACTGTTGGCATTCCTCCACTGTTGCTTGGCAGAATAGCAGGCTATCATCTACAAGTAGTAAGTGAGCCATCTGAACTCCATTTCTACAAGATAGTATACTATGTAGTTGTCTCCTATACTCCGCCTTTCTTAGCATGGCTAACAACCATTCAGCACACATGAGAAACAAATAAGGTGACAAAGGATCACCTTGTTTAATTCCTCTAGATGGTTTGATGTGACCTCTTGGTTCCCCATTGATTAAAACTGAGTAGGAGGCTGTACTGATTGTTTCCATTGCCAAGTGTACCCATCTCTCATCCAACCCATTTTTGCCATGATTCTTTCAAGGAAGCACCATTCCACCCTATCATAAGCCTTGCTAATGTCCAATTTTACTGTCATTTGTCCTCTTTTTCCACTTCTTCTATTATGCATCTTGTGCAATACTTCAAAAGTTACAGTATTATTATCTATAACCAATCTTTCTAGCACAAAAGCACTCTGGGCATCAGATATAACATTAGGCAATATAATCTTTAACCGATTAGCCAGGACTTTGGAATAAATATGGGATATTACATTACCCAAACTAATTGGGCGAAATTCTGATAGGTACTTTGGGTCATTTTTCTTAGGGATCAATACAATGTGGGTGTGGTTCATTTTATGTTAAAAGTGGCTAGAATTCAAAATTGATAAGATAGCTTCTATGACATCCCTACCCACAATATGCCAGTATTTTTGAAAGAAAAAAGGGAACATACCATCCGGTCCTGGAAACTTTGATGGATGCATCTGAAAGAGGGTTCTCTTGACCTCACCAACAATGTATGGTCGTAGGGGTATACCGTTCATGTCATCTATCACTTGCCTATCAACTGAATCAAGGATGTCTTCCATGATTGTATGATCTAGGTGTGCAATAGTGAATAGATTGTTGAAGTAGTTTTCTGCCACATTTGCAATCTCATTTTCAGTGATACACCAATTATCTTCACCATTAAAGACCCCAATGATCTGATTTCTTCATCTCCTTTGGCTTGCTCTCTGGTGGAAGAACTTTGTATTATTGTCTCCCGCTTGTAGCCAAATTGACCTTGACCGTTGTCTCCATGCTAATTCCTCATGATACAACAACCTGTTTATTTCACCCTTTACCATGTTAATGCTCTCCATCTTATCACCCCTATTTTGTTTTGTCAATTCCTCCAATTCCTTTTGTTTCACCTCCAGCTTTGCCATAGTGTCTCCAAATGCAGATCAAGACCATCCTACCAAAGCCATATGACACAGTTCAATTTTTTCAAACAACTTGAACATCGAACTCCCCCTAGGATCCACTTGATTCCAAACTTCTTGGATGACCGGTTCACAATCCAGGTGTGAGGCCTATTTTTCCTCAAATCGATGTGGGATTTTTTTCTTGCGGATATAGATGTTTGTGTTGTGAGTGGTGAGCATGATTGAGATATGATATGAATATGGGGCTTGTAGATGGGTTACTCGGCTATAGGGAAAAAGCTCTCTCCATTCCAATGTGGCACATGCTCAATCTAGTCTTTGTAGAACAAAGTCTCCATAGTGTCGTCCATTATTCCATGTGTACTTGTTCCCCGCATGCCCAAGATCAATTAGGCTACAATGAAGGAGGGCACTTCGAAAAGCCTTCATTTGAGTAGCTGGTTTTCAAAAAGCCTCCACTTGTTCCCCTGCTTCTCCTCCAATGATAGGATCTCATTAAAATCCCTAATACATAACCATGGCATCATGTATCGAGAATGGAGATTCCTTAGTAGACTCCAAGTTTCATGGCGACGACTTGAATCTGGTTGGCAATAAAAACTTGTAAATCTCCACGCTAGACCAGTGTTGCTGTATATGATTGCATCGATGTGATTCTGGGTGTATGTCTAAATGTGTAGGTCTACTTCCTCCTTCCAAATCATTGCCAATCCGCCTCTACTTCCCACACTAGGTACTACAAACACCCCTTGGTAAGGTAGGTCATCTATTATTTTCTTCATCTCTGTCACTAATCGTTTCGTCTCCATAAGAAACAAAACCTTGGGTGCTTGAACTCTCACAATATGAGTGAGGGTTGTGACTACACAGAAGCCCCTAGCAGTTCCAACTGATGATTTTCATTGTGATCGGTGGGGCTAATCCGCAGCCACCACCGTTGACATAGAAGAAGTTGTGTTTCTAGCCAACCTTCAAAGCCGTTTCTTCTTTCCCATCTCCTCTGATTATGGTTCCTCAAAGGTCTGATCATTGTGTGCACGTATTTTGCTCCCAGATTTTCATTCACTCTGCAAGTTAAGTTGCGTGTTTACTGCTCACTGTCTTGCAATTTTTTTTTTCCACGTTCCACACTTAATTCTATCATATGCCACCACCTCTGCCCTAGTCTCCTCACGTGCATCTTCACTTGTCTTGCATGTTGTGGTCGGGTTTACCAGCTGATCTGATAACTGCTCATTAACATACGTAATTGGGATGCTAATCAACTCCTTTCCATTAAATTTGGACCCGTTATTCTTTCCCTCTTTATGCAGATCAGTTTCCAAATCATTCCCATTAATTTCAGGTACGTTTGTCTCCCCGTGATTATGAATATCAATTACCGTATCAGCATTTATGTCCATAGCATGCACGTCAATTTCTAGTTTAGTTTCCGTTTCAGCAATAATTCCCATATCGGTTTCGTAATTGACTCGCTAGACATGTGAATTAATTACTGCAGACGTTAATGTTGGATTCTCGAGATGTGGCGGTGGAGACTTGGCATGTGGTTCACTTCCTGCTGCACTGTCATACCGTGCTTGACCTTGAGCCTTCTTTACCGACGTATTGGCTTGCCGCTGGTGACCAGCCTTTAACCACATCTCGTATGGGAGTTCTCCGTCCTCATTTTGTACCAGTTGAGAGCAGTCCCTCACTTTGTGGCCTAAAATGCCACAATTATAGCACAAACCCACAAGCCTTTCATATTTCAAGGCAACTAACACCTCGTCACCCTTCGGATTGACTATGGAAGCCCCTCTGCGGAGAGGTTTGTTCAAAAGGATTACAATGTGAATTCGCAAGAATCGTGCTTGATTAGATGCTATTGCCTTACTATCCATTTCCACCACACGGCCAAGTCCCTTTCTGATATCCATACCAGCTTCTTCGTTTATAAGATCAAATGGAAATCCCTAGACTTGAACCCAGATAGGAATGATTGGGAAGGAAACTGATCTCGCCGTCATGCCTTTTTCTCATTTGTGAAGTACTAGTAGTTGGTTGTCAAAACTCCAAGGACCATTATCCATCACCCACCTTAGCTAGCTTTCCAAAGAAAATTTACATTGAAATAAACCTTCACCAACATTGATAATCTTCAATTCGTTCCCCATCTTTTAGATTGCTCCTAGCAAGTTCTTTGCAACTCTAAGATTTATCAGTTTAGTTGTAAGGAACTTCCCAATGATGCTGTTTGGGTACTCTTCCAAAGTTCTAGCCCATTGAGTTGGTCGGACTAAAATTGCTTCCCTTTCTTCGAAAGTGAGATTGATTCTCTCAATGCGTTCTATAAAGTTAGCATCCATTTGAAGAGCAAGGGGAATTGCTCACTGTAATAGCAAAACAAAATTGTAGGACTACCACCACTCGTTATGCTTCCAAAGTGTAATGGGTGTCAGAAAAAACAAAAGATGGTTAGGTTCTCTTCCTCCAGGTTTTCAATTTGCACCCACTACCCAAATCCTATCTCACCCTTTTATCAACTTAAAATAAAAGCTAATTATAGTTTTATATTGTATTGACAATGTAAGTCTTACATTGTAAATTAAACAAATGTGTTGAATTAGTGGTGGACCTAGAAAATTTCTTCAAGAGGGGCCAAGCAATATATATATATATATATATATGAAAAGTTTAATCAATAACATAACATCTATATATATACACATAAAATATGTTTGTAACATGATTTAATATATGTTATTTTCTTACATTTAACAGAAATATATAGATTAATATATGATTCTCAAAAAAAAAAAAAAAAAAAGAAAAGAAAAGAAAAGAAATTATATAATATTAATAAAAATGAAAGGATTCTTAACTCCTAACCATGAAATCCACATTTATGGTTCTTCTGAAAGGGAAAAAATAATGTTTGTATCTCTAATTTTTTAAAAACAATAAAAATAAGTAAATAAGATTTTTATTAAAGATATTTACTTACATATTTATAAGATGTCTTCTAAATATTATTTGGCTCAATGAATAATTAGAGGGAAAATAAAGTGCATTAGTAATTTATAAACATTTCTATTTAAATGTCCCCCTAAAAAAAAAAAGATTTCTATTTAAATGATATACATTAAATCTACTTTAAATTAATGAGTCATGTATGGTACAAAAGTAATTTTAGGAAACAAAAATAATGCATTAGTCAAATCTAGGGGGCCATTATTTATATTTACACATAAATTTTTATATTTTTACCAAACATAGAAGAAGGAAGAACAATATTGTGCAAATTTTACATATTTACAAAAGAGTAATACTACAGGCACAAACTATTTTACAATATTTTTACAAAATGTTGATGTGGCCAACCTCTTATTAGTTTTCATCTAGGCTCGTTATTAATATCACATTTTCATTTACCAATAATTACTTTCCACATCAGTAGTTTGTAAAACTTTTTGTAAAATAGTTTTTATCTCTAGCATTATTCTTTTCAAAAAGTGTACAATATTATAAATTTTACATTGCAATTACAATGTAAACTAATAATTTTCTTAAATAAAATTGTCATATGTCACTATTACATGAGTAAAATAAAAAATGATGCAAACAGTTTGCACTCATAGATATTAGATACCAGTCTTTGGTTTTGGCTACAATGAATTGTTTTGAGTTAAGTTTAGAAGAGAGAGAGAGAGAGAGAGAGAGAGAGAGAGAGAGAGAGATAAACTAAAAAAAGTATATCTTGTTAGATAAAGAAGAAATCCACAGATGCACTAGCACAATTGTTTTTATTTAAGAACATAAATTTTTGGGGTAGGTAATACCGATCAAATATAGAGTTTGATATTATAAAAACCTAGTTTTCATTGTCATATTACAAGTACCTTTTTTTTTTTTTTAATATATTAGAAGTACCTTTCACTACAAGAAATTTAGGTTTAGGCAACGTTTGCAAAATGTCGTTAAAACCCAAAAACGTCGCTATAGACATAAATGGTCTATAGCAATTTTTTTTTTTTGCGACATTCAAAAAAGTCGCAATAGAGCGGTCACTATAGGTCTATTGCGATGTTTCTAAAAACGTCTCCATATCTAATTCTTTAATAGCATTCAAAAACTTTTAGTAACATTTTATAAAATATCGCTAAATAATATAACATTTTCGTACATAATGTAGGAAAATACATTTAGCAACGTTTTTAAAACGCCGCAAATAATCAATCCTATAGCGATGTTTCAAAAGTGCTATATAAACTACTCAAAATTCAACAATAACTATCATGAGCTTGTAATAGATCAAATATACCTATTGATCATCAATATTCCACAATAACAAATGTACAAACTAACACACTTACACCGTTGCACATAGATTCAAATATATATATATATATATATATATATATAATACTAATACATACAAAACATATGTCTAAAGTATTATCTTAAATTTAACAAAACACTTGTCTACCTTCACAAAAAAAAAAAAAAAAAAAAAAAGAGTAAAAAATAACAACAACAACAACAACAACAACCACCCAAACTATGAAAATATCATAAACAAAATACAATACTTCCAAAAGAAAAAAAAAAAAAAACTACCCAAACTATGACAATATTATAAACAAACTACAATACTTCTGAAATAAATGTGGTTGTTCAAAACAACTATATAATAGCCCATGAAGTCCTCAAAATGTTGCATTTATCGCGATAAGTTAGTTTCTTGATGGGATGAAACCAACGATCTATGAGAAGTGGGAGATTGATGATCTAAACCGAAACCACCCTGAATACAAATTAAGAGTATCTAATAAGTTCATAAAGAAATCATTTTGAGTAACAAAATAATAATAAATATACTTAAAAAAATTTAAACACTAAATACATTCTTAAAACATTAAAATTTCTTTCACACAAATAGACAAAGTCTTTAGGATTTTAAGAAATAATCAACAACCTTCTAAGGAGGATTACACATAAACTTGTCCCATAGTACACAACAACTTCAAAACCACTTAGTTTCATGAACATGCAAATAAGATTGCACATAATCTTAAATATAATAAACAAATCATACCAAGTCTATCAAAATCTTTATTCACACAAATGGACTAAGTTTTGAAGCTCTACAAGTATTGAAGTCCAAAAAGTTATCAACATAATTCAACAATATCCAAATTTTCAAAAAATAATAAACACTCTCAACATGAATGTAAACCACCTTATAACATCATGCACGCCACCTGCTTGCTCCAACACATCGTTGAAGCTATTCTTGTTGCTACATTTTAAGAAACTCTACAATTGTTTTCGGTTACAACGACGTTTTTTTTTAAAACATCACGAAAAGCACACTCTTTAGCGGCGCTAGTAAAAAATGTCACAATATATCACTTATAGCGACAGATTTGAAAACATCACTAAAAAAACGCCGCCTAAACCTAAATTTTTTGTACTGTTTGGTATCGGAGTCCAACTAGACTTGATATCAACAAAGGCAAATCTGATTCTACTTGTGTTAAGATAGCTTGACTCCGGTTAATTAATTCAATTGCCCAAATTGATTAATTAGGTCTATTAGGTTTTGAGTTTGTAGTGTTGGCAAACCATGACAAAAAGTAAGTATTGTTAAGTTAGAATGGTGTACTTTCAAGTCCAAGACAAGAAACTCAAGTTCAGGATGAAAAAAGTGAGTTGTAATTTGGTTCTCTCGATTGCTGTTCGATTCCTCTCGATTGCTTTTTGATTCTTCTCGATCGATCAGGAGTCGCATATCAGCAAAAAATCAATAAATGTAAAAAGCCCATAACTTTTCTGTTTGAAGCCCAAATCGAGATCTGTTTTCCCCTGTATTTAAAGGACAATATAATCTAACCCAAGATGGGGTTTTTTTTAGAGGTTTTGAGAGAGAAAAGAGTGCATCTTGTGCCTCCAATTGTAGATCTAGGGTTTTTGTACCCAAAGCTCTCTAAAGTCTTCTACCGGCAATATTCCTTGAAGAAACACAAGATCCGGTGTTGTAGAAGTTGTTGCTACAAAGATCAACAAGTGAAGGTGATCTGAAACCTTTGAGTGGGATCTCAAAGTCACAAACATGGGAGTTTGTGTTGCAGTAAGTCCAAGAAGAGAAGGAGTCCTTAGATTTGGAGCTTGCACGTGATCATGTTAGTAAGTTACTACATGAGGTAGCAATAGATTTAGGATTAAATTTGATTGTAAAAACGTTAATTCTCTTATAGTGGATTTACTTTACCTTGAAGATAATTAGGTCAAATTCTCCCCAGATTTTTACCTTGAAACAGTTCGTTTCATCGGTTTTCTTAGGTCATCATATCGTGGTATTATTTTCTTTTCTGCTTCTTTGTATGATATGATTTTTTATTGTTTAACCTAGATCTGAATAATTAATTTAAGTAATCACTTGGTTAATATATTAGGTTAAATAATTTGATTTAAAGGGTCTAAATGAACAAACAAGTGGCATCACAGGGGGTTCACTCTGATTGGATTAACGTCTTGACTGAGATCCTTGATCCCTGCTATCATGGATAATTTTAAGTGTCTTTCTGCTCATATTTGTGATGATTTGAATAAAAAGAACACTAATGTTTCTATTGATCTTATTGATACTTGTGAAATTCTTCATAGGGAAGTAACTAAATCTATGAAAATTGCTAAGAAATTCAAGGAAGAGTTAAAATTGGCAAATCTTGAAAAAGATGAGTTAATTGTGAGATTAGATGAATCTAATAAAAAGAATAAATTTTTGAGAAAAAAACCAGAAAAAATTCCTTTACCACAATAACAACCCTTTATCAGGCACAAAAAAAAAAAAAAACCCACAACGGTAGTCATGAATCTACTAAAGAAGAGAAGGTTGGATTTGATTTTTATAGGAAAGATTGAATCTAACTTTGTGGGGCAGATCGGCAACCATAGAGTTGCCGGAATGATGCTATCAAGCACGGCAGCAAAGATTCAATGAAGGTGCTAACGCATGATCGGCGATGGATCTCTCTCTCTCTCTCTCTGAAAGGCTTGGAGTTTAGGGAGGATCTCATCTCCTCTCTCTCTCAGCTATGAATGGCTTTTCTTTTGCATTTAGACACCAATTGTGATAAATTTGTCCCTTTCCCCCTTTTTTGGGGGTTTTTATGAATATGACAATTTTTTTTTTAGCTCAAGAAAATTTTTACAAAAATGAAGAACCTTCATAATTTTTAAAACATGTCTTTAGATCTTCTTTTCTCTCTTTTTTTTTTTTTTTTTTTTTTTATAAATCTTTTTTGTTTTTAATGATGAAATGGATGAGGTGGGTTACATAACCCTAATAGAGGTAACCTTAGGTGGGCAAAGTGTCAAGTTCTAAACCATGGGAAGGTAAGGTGAAAATGAGCCAAAACACAGGTGAGTTATTATAATTTGCACAATATGTTTAGATAGATTTTTTTTTTAAAGATTTTTAGTCAAGATTATTTATTTTTATATATTTATTTTTAAATTTATTATGATGTCATCATGGTTCAACCACAATTTGACTTCAAAAACCTTGAACCTCTCCCTTTTTTCAATTCTGTGAACAGTCCGGGTTTCAAAACCATGAACTCAGGTGAGTTCTTCTTGTATTGAAGTTTTTGAGATTATTCAAAATTTCTATGATAAATGGTTTAATATTTTTTTTTTATACTTATGTAAAAAAATTTGGGTTTAATTGTTCTAACGAACTCTTTTATAATGATCAAAATAAATGACATAAGGGCTTAGGTTTCAATAAGGTTATTCTTATTCTCAATTCTTTTTTTTTGGTATAGGTTTCTAATTTCTAAATGACCTTATTCTTAAAGTTTTTATGCTAAGATTTAAGCTAAGTATTTGTACCATATTAATGTCTTGGGCAGTATTGGTGTAGTAACCTAATGCTTTCTCTTATCTTCTGTTGTTAGTGTTACAACTTACAAATGAATTTTTAATTAATTTTAAAATAAACCATGATTAAATCATATATCATACTCAATACATTTCTTGTGCATTGCATAGGTTACTGAATAGTGTAAATTATGCTGAAACTATTTTCCAACAAATTACCTTTGCTCACTATTTCTTTGATATCTCTTAGAATATTTTGAATTTATTAGTGAGGTTAATTTTTATAGAAACTAGACATCTAGAGCTTCAATTTGAGCACAAAAACAAGACAATTCTGATCATAATTGAGTAGGATGTGATTTTTTTGAATTTCGCTCTGTGGGCTGTTACAAGATCTACGGGAAAAACAATTTTAGTCATTTTGCTTGCTCATCACCACTCCTCCAACCTCCAAATTTAATACACCAGCCTTCCCTTAACACTGAAATTGGGTCTAGGTTCATGATTTTCTTCGATCCTTTGTCAACCCTCATTAAATTCCCTTCCATTCATATTTTCTTCACCACTACTGTGATGCCTCAATTTGATTGATTGTGTGATGTGTGTGTGTGTACGATGGGTCCCACGTTGGGCATATACTAGGTGGAACTGGACTTTATTAACAACTACAAGGAACCTCAATTGTGACTAATCCTTATGAGGTATAGCGCATATGTGGCTAGCACTTTTCCTTAGGTCGTTACAACTACTATATAAAACCCCCTCTCCTCCATTCCAAGGCATAAAGAAAAATCCTCTTTTCTCCCCCCCTAGAGTTCTAGTGAAGTAGAGTCTCACTCTCCTTCTCCTAGTTCTTCTTCTCTACTCCACCCTTAGGACCTCCATCAAAAGCCTCCTCCTCTACTGTGTGAATCTTGCATGTAGGTATAATCCATTTCCCTAAAATTTTTTTTTATGTTGCTATAATGTTAATTTAAGATCAAAGCAAGCTAATAGATTATTTAAATTACTTGAATGTTCTTAACATGCTTGGATGTTGTTCATATTGTTCTTTACATGTTCTTTGTTGTTCATCACATGTTCATGCATAACAATAGCTTTAATCTTAAATTTATATCAAAAATATGAAAAACATGTTAATTCCATAATTTTTCCAAATACTAGAATTTAGGACCTCACCATTCACACACATTTATTAGAAGTTATTTTTTTAATTCAAATTAGGGTTTATCACATGCACACATTAAATTCAAGCAAAGCGATGAACATGCAATTGATTGATAATATGTTGGATATATGACATGAATGTTGGCCACTATAGTCTAAAAGACCAGTTTCACTGATGCAGGGGGTGTCTAACACCTTCCTATCTTGTAACATAGCCTCTAAGCTTAGATCAATGTTTATCAATGTAATTTTCAATCTCTAGATTGTAACTAGAAAGTAAAGCCATGAACTTTATCTTAGATTGTATTTAGGACCAAAGTCATATAATTTTATATGATCAATGTAAATTCATTCTCAAATTAATAAAATGATGAAATTTTCAATTATAGTTTTTTTTTCCCAATAATTAAATAAGTAACGACTCCATTGTAAAACCCTTAATCTAAAGGGAAAAATGTGTAATTACTCGAACTTCGATTTTGAGAAGCAATAACATGACTCCACCAATTTACGTGGGTTTGGCCCAAACCAATCAATTCCAAAACAGGCCGGGGCGCTGTCACTCACAATAAGGCTCCCTTGTTTTTGTGGGGTCTATTTAGTGATTGATAGACAGCCTTATCCCCAATTTTGTAGAGACTAATTCCTATGCCTAAAGTCATAAATAAACTTTAATTAAAAGCAACAGTACCCTTCAAAAGAATAACTTGGATTAATGTGGCGTTTCGACCAATGTCTAAATAAACGCTTATGCATACATCTATGTCAACTATTTGACATCTACTCTGACTTCTGGACATGCCATTCTGTCGATTGCCTTAATATTATATGATGATTTCTTTTTTAGCTGAAATTTGCTCTCATAGCCTCAAAATTTGCTCATGTGTGACAAGGAGCTATGGCCCTTTAAGCTAAAGAAATGATTCATGTAATTGTGGCACAAAGTGTTTGGGATTGAGTTTCTAAACTTTCTACTAGCGAGTTTACATATCTTATATGTCCTATACAACTTCAGAACGTCATGTTAGTAGCTTAGTTTATTTTAGCCTGGAATTATTCATGTCAAAAGATATCTACTGTCTGATGACTGATTTTGTGGATGAGTAACATTTACTTATTATAAAATAACTTAAAGTCTATCATTTTCAATGATGAGTAGTTTGGCAATGACCAAATCAATTGTTTTCCTCTTAACCTCATTTTTCTTGTAGTTTTTAGTTATTAGAACATTTTCTAGCATGGATCAACTTGCAAATTTGGGTAACATGTTGATCTACAACTTTGTCAAAATCAATGATCTAGCACGCAAACCAACATTCTGGGAACTGTCAGAAAGGCTTAGAGAATTACAGAAACAAAATTCCCTTCAATTGCAAGCAACCCATCCTGCAACTGGAGATGGCGCTCACAATGAACTGTAGACCCAATTCATTTGTAGCTTTGGATTTCATGTGCAATATTGCATCTTTGGCATTTTTCCAAATATTTTTACACCAAATTTTGGACGGGAAAAATATCCTTCACACTTGTTTACAGCCAATATTTCACATTAATATCCACTATTGATCAAACAATGTCCACATTTTAACACATGAAAACGAATATGGAAAAACTGAATAAGGGATGTGAAAAAATGGGTGTAAGAGCATAAAAGCCCTTTTGGCCAGCATGTGGTGACCACAATTTGCCTTGACCAACCTGCTGCTTTCGAACTACAAAAGTTGAAAGTCAGAATCTTTTCTCACCTCTAGGCCAGTTGAAGAGTGAAACAAAAGGAGAAATAGTGGTTGTCATCCATGCGAGCTACCTAATTTTGGTGGTGATATGGGTTGGTTGTGTGATGTTTTTTTACTTACTTGAGATCATAAAGAAATCTTTATAATGTTGTTTAGTGGGAATCATGTTGGTTGGTATCAGATGTCACCCAACTTTGAGGTTTGATATGGAGAACAGGACCACTTAAACAAAAATGATACAAAAGAAACACAATTTTACATATGGGTTATTTCTCTTAATGAATTTTTTAGGAATTCTTTTACCTATGCAAATCACCAAAAATCAATTAGTGTCTTCACCTAATAAAAAAGAGCAATGGTCATGAAGTGAACGCCAAAGATTAAAATATTATCGTATCTTAAAAAAAAAAAAATTATCAATTGTTCTATGGAAACCTTACAACAAATTTCATGATTGTTGAAGTTGTTAGTTATGAGTAATGGAAAAAAAGTATTGGATTCTTGAGTGTCAGTTGTCTACCACTCATAGTCACCACTTTAACAATTATGAAATTTGTTGTGAAAAGACTTATGTCCATAAAATACTGAGAAACCATATTCATATTTAAGGACAACAGCATGATGCACCATTATCAGGGGTGCTTGTGACTAGGGATGGCAATGGGGTGTTGCAAGATTGGTTATAGGTGTCTTATTTCCATCCCATCTCTTCTTTGGGTTGAAGAAAACTTGTGCATGATGAGCATAAGCTAGGTCAACTTGGTACTAATGAAGGCATTTGGCCATCTCTAATGAGAAGGGGGGAATAGAGGTTGGAATAGTATTAAGAAAGTAAGACCGAGTGTTTAAGGTGGATAGTCACTTATTCAATTGCTAATTTGATAATAAATTAGATGTTGGAGTAACATTGCAAATTGATTTAGTATGTTGATTTCAAAATTTTGATATTTTGGGTGTACATTGCAAATACTATAGTTTAGGAAAGAGGGGAATGTGGTGGGCAAAATTGGTTCCCTCCACCTCTTTGCATGGTTGGGTCGCACAAGATTGCAATGGATCTCACAAGAGTTTTCCTATCCTGTCCCAACTCATTGGATCTATATACATGGTTTAGCTTGATGAACATAGAATAGTTGAACCCATTAAGTATAACAACACCACGAAAATCGCTAGCTCAATCAATAGTTAACCACCCATTGTGTCTGGACTTTGTCCACATTGAGTCCACTTTTGTCCTTTGGACGACATTAAAATTTTTAATTATTATCTAAATATTAAATTATTTTAGTTTAAATTCACTCTTGACATTTTTTTTTGGGTAAATTGGATTGCTTATATAAAAGAATAAAGGTCTATTGGGATATTGCTTATTTTGCTAAAAATTAAAAACTAAAAATACTGTAGCAAAATAATTTTTAAATATGCGAATAATATTGTGAGACCCATTTTTAATGAAAGTTTTGTTGAAAAAAAGAAGTTTGTGGATCCGTAAACAGTGCACGAGATTATTGGAACTCCTACCACAACCACAAAACGCTCAAAAAAGAAGGAAACGTCTGGTTTTATCAGTACCCAAACAGGTACTAAGTTTGGCACAACTTTTCTTTCATTTTTTTTTTCACAATAAATTAGAATAGTAAGTTGTTATCAATAAAAATAGAAATGATATTAGTGGTGAATTCATATAAAACAAGTTGTGAAAAAAAAAAAAAAATGACCATATGCTGAAAGTTATTATGTAAACTGTGATTTCAAAAAAACTGTGAAACAAACAATTCAAATTAATGAGTTTTTTTTTAAAGATAAACTGCATCATACTTGTGATTTAATTTTACATCCCATCAAATTGTGTAATTCCAATTCTAATCTATGTTTGGATGGAAAGAAATATGGAAGGAGTAGAGGAGGGGACAATGAAATATGACTACAATGTACTAGAGCTTGGTATACTTTGATCACTTTCCCCTCTATTCTTCTTATGAGTTGGTAGAGCCTCTATTCTTCAATACCCGTTTTTGGTGTACATGTCAGCTCTTCAAAGTTATCATATTGACCCTCTTTTGGTATTTAGTAAAACAGGATTTATCAGCACCAAAACAAATCTGAATCAATTGGCCTGGTGACTGATACATCTCGCTGAAGCAAACACTGTCCATTGACAAATAATCTAGTTGTAAGCATTAACCATTCATATTGCAAAAGCATGCAAATGATTCCAGCAAAATTTGAAAACCAAACTCTTGTAAGATCCTCCAGTGACTTTTTATCGAAGCAAATGTCGAATGGCAGCAACAGCATCACCTTTGTGCTCACGTAAGGTCCTCTCGGCCACCTTTGTGTCTAACTGTTCTCAATATTGAAAGAAACATATTGTAAGCCTTTTAATTTTGGAAGCCAAATACATACATGTAAAAAGAGCATTGATTAAAATAGGAGGCACTAACCTCTAGCTCATTTGCAATTATGTCAACATCAGCTGCCTTGATCTTAACAGCAGCGAGTTCTTTCTCCCTGCAACAAAGAAAATAGCATCTTTGCTTGAAATGCAGCCACATGTAATAGATAAAACAAAAGAAGTGAAATAATATTTTAATTAGAACTTCATGCCACAAGTCCAGACTATCAAAGTCAAAAAAAAAAATTTCTCAAGTAAAACTGTATCAAGTAGCGACTGCAAGTTTAAAAATAAATAACACTTAATTTAAATTCATATATTATATTACCAACAAGCCCAAGATCTCAGGATGTTACTCTTCAAGCTATTATAACATGGAAAACACATAATGGATGTAGATAAATATCCCATCCCCAGACAAGAAAAAAAAGTCCTGCATTAGAATGGGAAAACTATGTTTTGATTGTATCAAAATGAGATGGCCAAAAATAAGTTCATCCATTTAAATTGTAGATTGCAGTATGGGAACACAAGTTATTTATGCAGTTATGCCATCAGAGACGGTGGTCTCAAATGAAAATGGCTATGTCAAGACTTAAAAGTTTATCTAGTCTTACCATCTGGGAATTGGCTTGAGCATATGCTTGGGCTTATGAGAAGAGTCAAATATTGCACTCTTGTTTGGCCTAGATGTAACAATAGTCAAACTTATAAGTTTACCTCGTTAATTGACATGTTCTTTTTTACCACTTCTATGAATGATATTTTTTGTCTTCCACTACGTTTTTTCGTTCCATCAACTTGAATCAACTCACTCCTTTTCATTGGTGCATTGATTGTTCTCCTTTGAACATGACCAAACCATCTTAAACATGTATATATATATATATATATATATATATATATATAGACACACACACACACATACATATGTTGGTATGCACTAAAACAAAACAATATAATGCAAGTTTAAACAGTTAACCCCTAACAAATCTAGCCATTTTATTTTAAGATGGTTAACAATGTAACAGTGCCCCCCACACCCCCCCCCCCCCCCCTTTCTCTTGCTTTTTACATAAACTTATTTAATAAAACATTGATATTTAATCATTAAAGCAAATCAAACTAAATTGACATCAAGGATACCTTGACCATGTTACAAGTTCGACGTCTATTAAGTGTTTCAGAAATGTTTAACACGTAATATTGTAAAGAAAAACATTGGGATCAAAGAATTCTACTTGCACGGTAAGCATAAAAATGAGCATGCGGCGCAAAGCAAAGACTCCAAAAGTACTCAGAGAAGAAAGTCCACAAACATAAAAGAAAGGATTCACTTTCATCCACGCATGATAACTTATGAACTACTCGAGATATCTAAACCATCATATGTATACAAAAATGCAGTTCAAGAGCAACAAAAAAACAAAATCACAGAATTCGCTTAACGTCTGTCATGAAATTACATGTGGGTTTAACCTTGATTAACCCAATAAGGATTCAAAGGCGACCCCCAAAAGTTTTGGGACTAAAGCTTAGTTTTTGTTGCTGTTGTAATTAAGGTTTATTGATTGAAAGGTATGCAAATTATCATATAAATTAGACACAGTTCACACTATCTATATATAGAGAGAATTTTGAAAATCAATTCGAATTGTTTGTAGGTACCTCATTTTCATAGCATTCCAATCCGCTTCAGACGAGGCAGCAATCGAGGCCATAGCCTGCCACGTCATCAACCACAACCATAAGAAACCAAAAAAAAAAAAAAGAAAAAAAAGAAAAAAACACAGACACAGCTCAATTAAGGTTAAAAATGCAGAGAGAGAGAGAGAGAGAGGACCTCTTGGACACGAGTGGAATCGAGCTGGCGGTCTTCGACGCGGTCGGTGAGCTTGTCAAAGGCTTTGCTCTGTTGCTGTAAGTCCTTCGAGTCCACCACTCTCTCGATCAATCCTTCATCTCCGCCAGTTTCCATTTCCTTTCTTCGATCGATTCGATTCGATTTGCTTTCTCTGTGAAAGTGTTTGTGTGAACAAGGAAGAGGAAAACCTTCGCGATCGATTTAAAACCCTAATCTTCTTAGTTCTTACTTTCTTTTTTGTTCTGAATAAATCATAGCAGACTCAAAGAATTGTTTGACCCGACCCACATTTCGACCCGGGGAAAGATGAGTACGTAGGAATAATAGCCCAAGCCCATGAAAAGTGAACAATATTACAAACAGGTTTCAGGAAGGTTGGGATGGGTTTTCGGAATTCGGAGAATTTTTAAATGGGCTTGCGTCAGCCCAAGTTTTAATCCAAACAGATCAGTTTGGGTTTTTCTTTAGAAAAGGAGAAGGATAAGCTATGTGGATTTGTACTTAGGTGAGGACAAGTTGACTTAAGCCCAAACTTCTATTCCCAAGCAAGCCTAATGATCTGTTTGGATTAAACCTAGGCAATCCATAGTGGGACCACGCATTTTAAAACTAATCTCTTAAGATTTGAGTGTTTGACTTGACTTTACTCATCCAATCCTACCACTCTTGAGCTTCATTTTCGGCATGAACTTACCCTAATTTGGCATAGATCTTGAGATATTTACACCACCTTGTTGCCTCTAGCCCAAACCATGTAATTTTAGTTGAAAAAAACATTTTCTGTCAATGATATTACGTTATTCATATTGAAATCCAATAAACAAGATATATATGTCCAAAAATAACTATTCCACTAACACATGTCTTTTATTTGTTAGTAAGATAGTTATTTTTTGCAGACATGCCACATACTTATTGGATTTTGATACCGCTGACATAGTATCATTTCATACTAAATGTCTTCTCTTGTCATTAGATTAGTGGTAGATGTTGCCCTACCCCACTTGATGTGGTTGGATTGAGCCTAAAATCCCGCCACTTCACCTATGGATTACCCATATATTTTACTGTATTTTAGATCAAGTCAATGTTTTTATTTTTTTCCAACTAAAGCTCAAAACTTCTAAAACTATTTTAATTTGAAGCCTCCACCTGTCTTTGTTATTGTAGAAACTAGATGGTAATAAAGTAGAAAAAAAAAAAAAAAAAAAAAAAAACCGGGACCCATTGATAAGCTTTGTATTTCACTTGGGCAATCAACTTCGAACATGTCAACATGGACACGCTATAGCCTTTGGAGTGTCCATACTTCTTAGATAACAAATTAATTATAGGGTACATACTGATAGCACATTGGCATGCTTACAGATACAAATGTTATGCACATATACATTATTGCCTAACTTGAGTTTCTTATCCTATGCCTTGGAATTATTGTCTATAGGAAAAATTTTGTACTTGTGAGAATGGTTTTGAAATTTGGAGGTGCACATTCTAGGAGTAACACATTGTGTAAGCATTCTGGATCACTGGTACAAACCTGAAGGTGACAAGGCTCAAGAAATGGAACCCAGGTTTGAAGCATTCTTGAGGTTAAATTGTCCTAAATGGTCTTTAATCTCAAACTTAACTTTTGTTCTTAAAGATCCTACTACATTTATATTTGTTAACCTGTATTACATGAATGCAATGGGAGGCCGTGATGTGCTGAGAATTGATGTTGAAATGGTATTGGATCCTTGAACGACTAAAAATTGTGAAGCATTTTGCCACTGATCATGGTCATTTCTTTCATGCATTTTCCACTGCATTTGTTATGCTCTCTGCTCTAGGCATTTTAACCGGAAATCAAGGTGTTAATGTAATTAGAAAGCACTAAATGTATTAATTAAGTGAGAGGTTTTGTCGTTTTGAACTACATGCGATGGCAATTTACTATCTGCTTACTTTATGACTCCCTTATCATTAATTGATGTAGAGAAACATGGTCCATATATTTTGAAGTTCAAGCCTATGTTTCAAGAAGCTAACAATTTTTTTTTTTGTCATGCCCACCTCATTATAATGTTGTCACAACACCTTGGATTATAACAAGTAATGCTAAAGACGCAATATTTTTCACAATTTTTTCTGTAACTACTAATGTGGTTTGTAGTGATTAGATAGAGCAACACCAAAAAAAAAAAAAAAAGCAACTTACTTTTTCTCAAAACAAAATTACCAAAAGAAAAAGTGAAAAGAAGAAGAAGAGAAAATAGCAAACTTGATAGCACTTTGAGGTTTATATATGTACCATTGAAAAAGTAAGATTTCAAAGAAGCAATGAAAGAAGAAGCAAATATCTATCTTAGAATCTTAAATTGTACGCAATAGTTACAATATATGACTCACTCGCATTGGACATTCATAATATCCATACTATATTGGTAACCAAACGCTGCACCTAAATTCATCTTATTAGCCTAAAGTTATAGGCCAAAAGTGTGAATTGATTTTAAACAAACATTGTTTGAGAACACTAGATCGCATATCATATGAATTATATAAATAAACTCATGAGGCTTTCAGGGTCGTTGTGCTACATGCATGCATGACATTTGCAAAGCACACTGCCAACAGTTTCGTCTACTTGCTAATGATCAACTTCATAGCCACACAGGTAACCAATGGGTGCCATCAATGCAGTCTATGAATAGGAAGGGAGCAACTTCTTCTTCAGTGAGTTCTCTTGACCAAGCAGCACGCTCTTTTGACTCAGATCCTGGTCCATGGCACTTGTACTCCGCATGGAATAGATTTCTGTTAAATTTACAATATTTTCAATGTTAGAATCAAGTAAAAGTTTGTAGCATAGAAAAGAAAATAGAGAAGATTAGCCCTTGAAATTGTGTGACCTCAGAGCACACTATCTATGAGTTTATGATTTCATTTTAATATCCTATGTACTTGTTTATAAATCAAGTATGATTGCAGAATGATTAAGGGCAAGTTAGAGCTTGAGCATTCTTACTCGGTGGAGCCATCATAACTCCAATTGATCCAGCCTTGTGGTGCAATGGTCTTTGAGAGGTATGTCTTTGCAAAAAACACTCTGGAATGGGGTCCTTTAGCTCTACCCAAGCACACACTATAGACCTTACCTTTGACAAAACTAAACCCACTATAGTCATTTTCACTTTCCCTGTTTTGAGCTGTGACAGATCCACGAATCTTCACCCTCTTGTCTCCAATCACAAAGATCTCACAGCTCTGCATCCAAAGTTGCACCAAACATTACTATATTACACATAGATAATCTTTTTTTTTTTTTTTTTTTTGAGAAATAGACATAGATAATCTAGATGATAGAAAAAGGTACAGATCAATTCCAGGATTTAGATTAAATATTACAGATTAAAAATGTGCTAGTGTCTCGTCTCGTGCGATCATGTATATTGTTAGATACAAGATATAAAATTTTAACAGTAAAATTGATTTTTTTATAAGTCTAGCATCTAGGTACATAGCCAAAATTTTAGAATATATATATATATATATATATATATATATATACACACACACATATATATAAAAGAGAATGAGTTTTGTATAATTACATGGAAGACGGATCTGCCATGGCCAAATATGAAGTCAACTGAACCTTGGATGTAACAATTGTCATAGTAATGCCTGCCTTTGTAATCAAAGAGAGTGTTATGTGTACTATGGAATCCACAATGGTAAAATGCAATTTGGTCTGCGCCAACAAATGCAGCCACCGATCGATTTTGTGAGGTAGAAGCGATCCCAGTGGGAGCATCATTCCGCATTGTTGAAGCCAAACCAGAAAAAAAAAAAAAAAAAAAAAATACTGAACATTGAATGGCAAATCATTACTGAAAAAAAAGAGACAAATTTAAGGTTGATGTTGAATTAGCATATATATATATATATATATATATTGTTTTCTCCAATTAATGCCTTATAAATGGTTTATGAAAAATGACTAATTTTTCTTTCTAAAATATTAGCGTTTTATGTGAATCAAACGTTAGAAACCATCAACTTCCATATGTTGTATTATAGCAATAGAAAGCAATTTGCCCCCCCTTTTTGTGTCAAAACAAATTAACTGTTATTTCGAAAAACAAAAATGCAGATCAAATGGTTCAGATCATTTGGTTTTACATAGGTGTCTTGATAATTTCAAACCATATCATATTCATAATTCAGTTTTATCGTGTATCTTAAAAACGAAATAAGGATATGAGAATAAGAAATTATGGACCTTGAAGCTAACGCCAAAGGCAATGAAGTGAGGGGCTTCAGCCCTTAAGACTGTAGACTCCACATTATTTAAAGAGCTTTCAGACCATACAATGGCTGTTCTTCCTTTTCCATTACACTGGTATGTGTACCTTTTCTCTGCCATTCAAAATAAACAAAACAATGGCCAATATATAAGATTCCTATAGGTCACGTACGTGCATGGTATGACAAATTTATTACACATCAACATAGGTGGATTAATTACCTGTAAAACCCTTTCCTAACATGGATGATAATCCACTGAGAATTGCCTTCAGGAATAGAATTAATGGCAGCCTGAACAGATCTGAAGTCCCCATCGCCATTGATATCAACCTTAATAATGCGATTGGTGCCAATTTTTTGTGTCAATAAAGGAGAGTCTATGACTGTTTGAGCATTCAAGCCATGGATAGTGTTAGGTTCTAAAAGTTTAGAACAATTGGCAAATCGTGAGCACACAAGAACATACAAGCTGCAAAAAGAAGAATTCAGAATCTGCCTGGTTCGACCGATCGAAAAAACAGGCTCGATCGATCGAGAATCGTATCTGCAGAATTTTAAGTTGGCCCAAACAGCAGTTCTAGCCCATTAAGGATTAGGGTTTCAGATCTACTTCTCCCACTATATAAAGGAAACCCTAAGCACATTTTTATAAGGCTTTTTAGAGAGAAAAGAGTGTGCCTCTTTTGTATTTAGGGTTTTGTTCCTAAAACCTCTCTTATTACTTCTACCGGTGTTGTTTCTTGAAGAATCTCAAGATCCGGTATTGCTGAAGTTGCTGCCTTCTCTAATCATCAAAGGTGCTGATGATCTAAACCTTCAAGGGTGGTCTTGGAGTCACAAACAGGAGAGTTTGTGTTGCTAAACCTTTGAGTGGGATCTCAAAGTCACAAACGGTGGTGTTTGTGTTTTGCAAAGATCAAAGAAAGAAGGAGTCCGTGGATCTCGGAGCTGTCACGTGGTCGTGGTAGTAAGTTTCCTACACTTGGGTAGCAATAGGATGTTAGTGGTCTAAGTCTTATTGTGTAAACTTCAATTCTTTCTAGTGGATTTGCTATTTTACCTTGAGGATTGCTAGGTTAAATCCTCCCCAGGTTTTTTACCGGTTTGATTTTCCTAGGTCATCATATCTTTGTATTATTTATTTTTCCGCTGCTTTACTTGATATGATTGTTATTGTTTTAACCTAGATCTGAATAATAAACCTAAGTATTCACTTGGTTAATTAATTAGGTTAAACAATCTAGTTTACAGGGGTCTAAACGAACTGACAAGTGGTATCAGAGTAGGTAGCTCTTTTGTGTTAGATCTTTTGATCTAAGAGTTGATCCTTGATCCCTGTTATCATGGATAATTTTAAGTGTCTTACTGTTTTTGATTGTGATGATTTGAATAAGGACACTGTTGTTTCTGTTGATCTTTTTGATGCCTGTGAAACTCTTCGTAAGGAATTATTGAGAACTATGAAAATTGCTATGAAATTTAAGGAAGAGTTAAAATTGGCTAATCTTGAAAATGAGGAATTGATAATGAGATTAGATGAATCTAATAAAAAGAATGAATTTTTGAGAAATCAAATTTCCTCTCAAGATGAGAAGATGAAAAGCTTGGAACAAGATTTAGTTGAGTCTAAAGTTAAAATTGAAAATTTGACTAGTACCAAGCTTGCTGCTGATAACAGAAGTGTTTCTGTTTCTCTTAAGCCTAAAGCTGAAAAATTTTATATTCCTCATTTCAAGAGGAATAATAAAGAAAAGGCTTATTTTGCTAGGTTAGACAAAGGTAAAAGTTCTGATGTAGACGCTGAAGTTTCTAAACCTAAGTCTAAACCTACTGTTAGAGAGCATAAGAAATCTGTTTTTATGCCTACTTGTCACCTTTGTGGTGTTGTTGGTCATATTAGACCAAATTGTTCTTTGTTGAGGCAAAAACCAAAATCTGAGACTAGATTTGCTGTTAGGAATACTGATGTTCCTAAATTTGTTCCTGTTTGTCACTTTTGTGGTGTCTCCGGTCACATTCGTCCTAATTGTCATAAATTGAAATTTAAGCATTCTGTGTTTCAGTCTAGGACATGTGATGATATTTCTCCTGCCATGAGTCCAAATAAATTGTTTCATATGCTTTTGAAAAATTTAAGCTTGTTGGCTTGTGAAAGGAATTTGCAGGATTTTTGTCTTTCTCAGAAGATTGGTGTAATCCCTCGAATACACTCTGCTTCACATGGATTTTCACCTACAAAGCCGAAGACTCGTGCTATATGGGTGAGAAAAGATTCTCTAAGGTGAGTGTTGCTGACTTGTCCCTAATTTAATTCTTTCAATTATCTGTGGACATGTTTTGTTTTTATTTTTAATTGTTTTTATTTTTAGTTTTTTTTTTATTAAAAAAAATCCAAAAACATTGAAAATTTTCAAAAAGACAAAAATATTTTGTTTTGTGTCTAGTTTTATTTTTCTTGAGGATTACATGAATTATGATATCTCTCTCTTGATTTAGAACATGCTTGATATTGTGGAGAAACATAAAAAGTATGTGTTATATAAGTGCTAAGCTATTTATGATTTTGTATGAGTATGTACAAGTTTGTACATGTACTCAAGGGTTAATTAAGAAATTGATATTTCTTGTTTGTGTACCCTCTATAGCTTAGTTAAGCACTGTCATGCAGTGCATTTGCATTTTTAATCTTTTAGCTTAATGTGTGCTTTTAGTTTTGGTCATAAAATTTTTTTTAACCAAAAAAATTTTTATGTGTTTTGTATTATATATCTTGGATTTATAATTAAGGTTAGCCATATTATCTCTACATAACATGTTTATATACTTTGTTTAGCTTGGATGAGCTTATTTTATTGCACGTTACTAGTGTGAGCTTTGTAGTGCATGTTGTGTGGAAAGATGTTTATAGTTTTTGATCACTTTGTTTTGATCTTGAAGTCACATGCCTTTGATTGTTGGACTTGAACTTTTTGAGAAAGGCATAAATAACCATCTCACCACTGTTTACTAGCCAATCATGAACACCTTAGTGCATATCGTAAGATTTTGTGCTCGAGAAAGTGTAGCACATGCACAAAAAGAAAATAAGGTGTAGCCTCTATTAAAATTGGTGTGTACATTATTGGGCTATAATAATCTCACAAATTCAAATAAAATTGGTGTGTACATTATCCCGGCTTTTATTAAGTTTCTAATCAATTAAATAGAATAATGAGGCAAATCAAGAAACTTACATGATTGCAAGCTTTTATTCTAGGAGATGTGAGAGTTATATGATGTAACTCTTTAGGTGATAGTCTCTTTCAAATTCATGTGATGAATTTTGTAGACTTTGTGATTGCTTACTATTCACATATCACCTCACATGTCTCTCAAACTTTTGCTAGTTGCACACACTACACAAGTTACTATTTGCTAAACTTGGTACATTATATTGTGTGTGATCTTGTTGTGGCCATCCAAGATTATATGTTTTTTTGATTTTGATGCAAAATTTGAGTTTTAAGGACAAATTGATTGAAAATCTTAATTTTGGAAGATCTGGGTTGTATTCATGTGTTTTTGAAAAACTTTTAGTCTCATATTCATGCATTTCATTCATGAAATTTTGTGCTTTGAGGAGATTCTGCATAAAATTGCTTTGTTTTTCAAAAATTTATTTTTTCCAAATTTTCGATCGATCAAATCTGTCTCTCGACCGATCAAAATTGCGATAAAAATTTTGGTTTGATTCTGTCTGACTCGATTGGTATTCGATCGATGCTCGATCGATCGAAACTGAAAAATTTTCAGTTTTTAGAGTTTTTGACCAAATTTTTTTTCTTGCATCATTTATGTTTAGGATTCACATGAATTGCATTGTTTTTGTATCCATCTTGCAGTTTTGCAGTCATATCTCTTATTGTTTTCACACATAACATGCATACACTTTGCTAAATTGGGTACTCAACTTGAATTAAAAATTGATTGATTAATTTTTGAGTCCTTTGTACATTTTAGTATAGGCTATTTTTCTTGATGTGTGAACTACAAAAAATATTTTTCTTAAGAGATATGATGGATAATCAATGTGCAAATATTTTCTCTACTCATGCAATTGTTTATGGGTCACATAGTGTCAAGTTTGCATTTATTGAAAGAGAGAATATTTTTTCTTCATGTGTATCCTCAACTCAATTTTTTTTAGGTTTGTGTGTTTTTATTTATCCCCACCTCCTAAATTTTCCCCAAAACTGTTTTTCCCAAAACTTGTTTTATTTTTCCTATTTTTATAGGGGGAGAAAAGTTTTTTTTTAACCTTTGTTGTTTATAGGGGGAGTTGTTGCTCTTTATGGGGGAGTTATCTTTTTTTTTTTTTTTTTTTTTTTCTATAGAGCTAATCTGTTTTATGCTCCCTTGGTTCTCTTTTTTCTCTCATGTTTACTCTTAGTTTGAGTTGTATTTGTCAATACGTGACAAAAAGGGGGAGACATAGATGAAATGTTGTGGGAATCCTGTTTGTTTTGTTTAGGGGGAGTTGAAATTGTTTGAAAGGGAGAGAATATAAAAACTTTTTGATGTATCTAACTTAGGGGGAGAGTTAGAATTTATTTGTATTTTTATATTTCTGTTCATATTATTGTTTATATGTCTTTCTTTCCACACATACGGTGATGTGTTTGTTGAGTGTTTCAGGAAAGACAGGTGCATTCTGATCAAGACCTTCTACCTCTTCTTGGCAACTTCTAGGTTATGAGTCTTAGATTGGGATTTATGATGTAATTGAGCATTTTATTGTATTGGGTTGTTCTTGTATTTTAACATTTCATTTTGTATGAAAGTTTTGTCACAAATTGCCAAAGGGGGAGATTGTTAGGTTCTAAAAGTTTAGAACAATTGGCAAATCGTGAGCACACAAGAACATACAAGCTGCAAAAAGAAGAATTCAGAATCTGCCTGGTTCGACCGATCGAAAAAACAGGCTCGATCGATCGAGAATCGTATCTGTAGAATTTTAAGTTGGCCCAAACAGCAGTTCTAGCCCATTAAGGATTAGGGTTTCAGATTTACTTCTCCCACTATATAAAGAAAACCCTAATCACGTTTTTATAAGGCTTTTTAGAGAGAGAAGAGTGTGCCTCTTTTGTATTTAGGGTTTTGTTCCTAAAACCTCTCTTATTACTTCTACCGGTATTGTTTCTTGAAGAATCTCAAGATCTGGTATTGCTGAAGTTGCTGCCTTCTCTAGTCATCAAAGGTGCTGATGATCTAAACCTTCAAGGGTGGTCTTGGAGTCACAAACAGGAGAGTTTGTGTTGCTAAACCTTTGAGTGGGATCTCAAAGTCACAAACGGTGGTGTTTGTGTTTTGCAAAGATCAAAGAAAGAAGGAGTCCGTGGATCTCGGAGCTGTCACGTGGTCGTGGTAGTAAGTTTCCTACACTTGGGTAGCAATAGGATGTTAGTGGTCTAAGTCTTATTGTGTAAACTTCAATTCTTTCTAGTGGATTTGCTATTTCACCTTGAGGATAGCTAGGTTAAATCCTCCCCAGGTTTTTTATCGGTTTGGTTTTCCTGGGTCATCATATCTTTGTGTTATTTATTTTTCCGCTGCTTTACTTGATATGATTGTTATTGTTTTAACCTAGATCTGAATAATAAACCTAAGTATTCACTTGGTTAATTAATTAGGTTAAACAATCTAGTTTACAGGGGTCTAAACGAACTTACAGACAGGATTTGAAAAGTAGATAGAGATGACACAAGTGATTGCCAAGGCAATAGGGAGAGCTGAAGAAAGCCAGGAAGAGGGAGGCATGTTTCTCTTGGGTGGGCTATTAGCTTTGTTGAATTTAGAGTATTTGGAGAATTAATTGTGTGAAATAGAAATTTGATGAGGCCAATGGGAGGTCCTTAAGTGAAGAAACTTTTGTTCATTTTTGGGGTGTGGTTGTTTGGAAGGTAGAATTGGGTGTTATTGAATTGAAGCAAAAGAGTTGGTTAGGAAGGTCCTCTCTATTTTGAAGGGCTTCCAATGGATTCTTGTGGGGTTCATATGCATGGTTTTGGTTTAACAAATTTTATATAAAAAAAAAAATGCTAAAGCCACGCACTATTTTTCAATCAGATGATTTGTTAAATAGTTATTAATAGGTAAAAATGTAATATTAGTAGTGAGTGCAATAAGAACCGGTAAGAATTTGTCACAATAATAATTTATAATAACTCATTAAAATTGCTTGTGCATATATATAGCATTGCTTTTATAAAAATATTATAAATTACTATTTTTTATTATGAAAAATATTGGACTTGTAGAATTAGGATAAACTTGGACATAAACTCTCAATTTTGAAACATATCTAGGACAAGAAAAGAAAGTGGTAAGTATTTGAATGTTCGGTCAAACTCAGACTTAGAGAAAAGGGAAAATGCTAAAAATACTACAAATTTACTGCATAAAACTTACAAACTGATATAATAGTGAATGTGATTGGTAAGTTTCAATCACCTCATAATTGAATTTTGAATTGTCTATTTTTAATTGGTGACACATCAATTTTTAAGACTAATATAGTAAAACTTGAAGTACCTATAGTAGCAATATTTGGAAAAAAAAATATTTTGAATTAAAAAAAAAATTAGGGGGTATGATTACCATTGGATGGTGCACGTGGAAAACAAGCACGCTCCCAAAACCAAAATCAAACGGCTACTCTCTTTGTCTACTATTTCTAAATCAAACCTTATATATTTTAGCTTCTTTTTTCTCAAAAAAAAAAAAAAAAATTGTTGCGTTGTTTCCCAAGAAATTGTTGAAAAAAATGAAGTAAAAAGGTAAAATCGAATCTTGGGATTTTAGGACAAACTTTTTTCTAAATATTCTGGATAGGATTTGAATCTGATGCAAAAGTTAATAGCATGTAATAATGACCCTATTAATATGATTAAAAGTTGAAAATTCATTTTTAACCTAAATCTTTATATTTTTTAACCTTTTTTTTTTTAAAATCTTTTAAACTATTACATCTCACGTTGCCAGTAGGTTCTAGTTAGTTCCTCAAAAAAAAAAAAGTTCTAGTTAGTTCTACTGATAAAGTCACTGATGGTTGAATAATAGATCTACGGTTTAATCTCAGCCTATACCAAAAACCAATTAATGTCTTAATTTGATAATAAAGAGTTATCATAATCAAGAGCATACGCCATAAGTTAAAACTCTCTCGAAAAAAAAAAAAAAAAAAAAAGCTCTCTCGTCGTCGGGTAATTGCGTCATGCAATAATTGCATGAGATCCAAATCATTTTTCACAAACCTTGATAATTTGCAACTTCAAAATTGTCTTGTATAATGTTAAAAAGTGCGTTTCTGTTTTGACAGATGGTTGTTGCCACAAGAGGGGTATGTATATATGTATGCTTTTCTTGCCCATACTAATGAAATCTTCTTCTATCTATATGGTATAATTACAAGCTGTAATTTACAGACACAGAATCCATAAAGTCCTTTCTTTGTATCTTTATTATTGTGCTGATTTTGGTAAAAATAGTGCATTTGGATGTAACTTTCTGCAGAAATTTTTTTTTTTATTTGTTCAAAGTTGGTTAAAATATAGTTCTAATTAGAGGGGGAAAAAAAAAACCTAGGCTTTAAAAATCCATAAACAAGCAAATAGGCTAAACAGCTGAAAGAAAGGCCGTTGACAAATAGAAATTTAGAGCATTAGCATCCGGGAGGCTCTAGGAATAAGTTATATGTCTCATTTTTTACATCTATAATGGGGACCTATCAATGCTTTAGTATAATATAACTGTACAAGTACTAAACGAGGATAAGGTTATTGAAGCAGATCCATAATCCTGCCCCCAATTAATTAAATTCGAATTAAGGTTTAGTTGAGTAAGAGATACATGCCCATATAAAGTGCCAATTTGTAAAAGCAACAGTTAATTAAGTGGTAATTACTAATTAGAGGTTTCTCCACACACACAAAAAAAAAAAAAAAAAAAGGATGGCTCATATACTAAGGAAAACTGTAAAATGTAAATTTCTATGTGTTGAGGTTCAAAAATTCATAACACAAGGCCCAAAGAAATAGCACATTGGGCCAACCTCATGGAAAGTAAAATTGAAAAGGGGTTGAGCTCACAAAAGAAAAGGATGTTAGACCCCAGGAGATTTGAAGCCCAAAATCCATGCAAGGGCAGGTTTTAGAACCCATGAAACAAAAGGAAGGAGGGAAAAGGCCTAGCCTGCCAAAGATCAGAAGACCAGGGAAAGTCCAGTAGAAAGAACTGGGTCGGGATCCCAGAGACTGCCAAGGGCCCGGGATCCCTAGGACGTACAGCACAGTCAAAGTAGGATTGAGACAGCTCAAAAGAGGAACCAGAAAAGCACAAGAAACAAAGGACGTATATGTCCTTCTCAAGCGCTCAATGATGTAGCAAAGAACCAGAGGGCTTGGAAAGCAACAGCTCATGAGCAAAAGGTTGGTACCTCGGGGATTCCAGAAATATGAACTATAAAAGGAAGTAGCTGGGAAAACCTTCGAGTTGGCAGGGAAGGATTCGGCTCACTTGGGAAAAATGACAAAAAGGAAGGGCGGCCAAAAGCTAAGTCTGAAAAAGATAAAAGCGTGGAAGCATTGAAGGAAGAGAGATTGAGGGTTGGCACTCCAAGGACACCCCAAAATGGAAAGTCAGCTAGACACTTTCGGGAAAATTGCACCAAAAGAGGGAAAGTATGAGAAACGAGGAAAAAATTAGTGGTCAGGAGGGGCTGGAGCAACAAGGGCTCTGTTACCCAGGGAGCCTAAGGGGGGAGTCAGTGGTATCCCAGAACCTTAGAGTGGCACTATAAAAGGGAGAAACAACCAACACTGAAGGGACATTCAGCAATGGCAAAATCATAATAGAATCATTGATAAAACTTCATCAAAACTCAAAGAAAATAAGAAAATATCGCTCAGTATCCCAGAAACAGCCATTGTAGTACATACTTGGATTCAAAAGGATTCAAACTTTGTAAGTCTTAGAGGCTTGAATAGCCATCTAAGTCTGTAATTTTTGAGCTAATTTGATTCTTGTATCACGTCTTAGTGAGCACATTGTAATCCATAATTAAAAAAAAAATAAATGGAGTATTTCTTATTGATTTGAGGAGCCCTAACAATTGTTTTTGCGTGTTTCTTTATTACTTTGTCATCCTTTGCTGTTTTTTTTTTTTTTTTTTTTTGTTCAATACATATATTCTCGTTTGCCAGTATATACGTATTGTAGGAATCTTGCCCTGTGCACCACTTGGTTTGTAAACAGCCCATTTAGTTTTGGTGGACCAAGTCTAGTCCCTTCAAACTACAACAAGGGGGTGGCAACCCCCAATACCTGACACTGGCAGATGTTAATGCCCTTTTGGAACAAGAAAGAGAGAAACTCTTAGGGATCCCCAAGCAATTTTCTCAAGATCCCCCATTCCCACCAGAGCTCCTTGGCAAGCCATATCCTAAAGGATATGAACCCCCGAAGTTCCACCCTTTTGACGGAAGAAATGGAAGTGCTGTGGAACACGTGAGTAGATTTATTCACACCATGGGCCCCTACGCAGGAGACAGGGAACTGTGTCTGAGGGAGTTTGCTAAGTCCCTAGTGGACAGAGCATACACTTGGTACACCACATTAAGACCTGGGTTCGTCAAGACTTGGAAGGAAATGATGGAGAGGTTCTGTGCAAAGTATTACCCCGGTGAGGACAAGGTCACCTTCCAAAGCCTTCAGACGGTAAGGCAAAGGCCTAGAAAGGATCCGGTTCAGTTCATCAAAAGATTTGAAGATGTTTCCCTAGACTGTTACGGAGACTATAAAGAAAAGGAGCTCGCAGAGACTTGCATATCCAACATGCTCTTTGATTATAGGCTTAACCTCGAAAACCTATGCATCACTCAGTTTGTTGACATGCTAAAGAGAACTAGAAAGACAGCACAGACCATGAAAACAAGAGGATGCCAGTACCCCAGGCCATGATAGCATCAATAGGGGTAAAAAGGAAAAGGCTTGACGGGAAAGTGTTCGAGGAACCACCAATGATCCCATGCACCATAGAGGAGTTGAACTATGTCTTGGACAAATGGATTGGGGATGGAATTGTTAGGCCATTTATCGTGTCTAGGCCACCAACTGAGGAAGAAAGGAATAATCCTTTATTTTGTAGGATTCCCAACTATGTAATGCACTCCACCAAGGATTGCTGGACCCTCCGTAGGATTTTTCACAAAAAGCTAAGGGAGGGAACCCTGGAGTTCACTTAGAAGGAACCCGAGGTGCAAAGGAACCCCCTGCCTAACCATAAAGGGAAGGGGGTAGTGGCTGTGGTGATCCATGGGAACCCAGCAGAAATAGAAGAATCTGAAGGATCCTTCCACCCAAGCACAGTCAGGACTCTCTAGAAGAACCCTAAGTTCAGATCACTATTCAATCAGTTGGGATTTGTGCCGGAAGTGAGAAGGGTGGCCACAGAATCCCTCATAAGTATAGTAGTAGATTCAGGGATGGAATGCTTTATAGCGAAATCCCATGCTAGTCGAGCTTACCTAGAGATGACCAATGCAATAACCTTCACTGATGAGGACATGGAGGTTGAGCATCCAGACCACCGAAGACCCCTTTATCTAATAGCCACCATAAATGGTGTCCAAGTTCGAAGAACATTAGTAGACACAGGGGTGTCACTCAACCTCATAGCCTTGAGTACCCTGGAAGCCGTAGGCCTGACTGGCAGGAGGATCCTGGGGGCTCCCATAGAGATAACAGGATTTAGAGGATTAACCGAATCAACTGAAGGATATGTGTAGTTGGCCTTAAGAGTGGGACCAATAGTGGCCCTAACAAGATTTCACGTGATCAACTCGGAGGTTTCCTACCATGTACTGTTAGGATGCCTATGGCTCCATAAGCACCGCCTTATTCCATCCATGTACCATCAATGTGCTAAAGGGAGATTGAATGGGAGGCCCGTAAGGATCCCTGCCAACCATACCCCTTTCAGTCAAGGAGAGGTAAATTTCATGGAAACAATGTTTTATGATGAGTTAGAACAAAACGATGAGAACCCCACGCCGACGACCCCAAGAACACCTATCTTGGAAGAAGAAGAAGGAAGGGGAACCCGTGACCTGAGAAACCTCTCGGAAAGAAAAATGCAAAAGAGGGAGCCTAGCTCCCTAGGACCCCGGGAGTGTGTTATAGTGCGGGAACTCAGAGGAAGGTTAATTTATCATTTGTGAAGGTGCCCGGGGCCTGAATGCGTCATGCAGAATGGTCTCGGACCACTAGATTGTATGATGGCTCAAGAAGAAGTCCTAGAGGAACCAGTTAAAGAGGAACAAATTTAGCTTGAGGAAGAATTAAGAGAAGTAAACTTGGGAGTTGAACTGGGATCCCAGAAGCCCGTTTTTATCAGTAGTCAGTTGACAACACAAGATAAGGAGCAATTAGTAACCTTACTTAGAAAATACATAGATGTATCCGCAAGGACCTATGATGAGATGCCTGGTATGGATCCAGGGCTGGTGGTTCATTCTCTCAATGTAGACCCAGGAGTCAAGCCAGTGGTCCAACCAGCCAGGGTTTTTCACACTGATATAGAAGCTCAAATAACCCAAGAAGTCAAGAAGTTGCTAACGGCTGGTTTTATCAAGCCCATCCAACACCCCAAATGGCTTTCCAACATAGTACTAGTAAAGAAAAAGAATGGCCAAATTCGATGCTTTGTGGACTTTCTCAATTTGAATAAGGCGTGCCCAAAAGATGAGTTTCCCCTGCCTAATATTGACCTCCTGGTAGATTCAACAGTAGGGAGTTCTATGTTTTCATTCATGGATGGGTATAACGGGTACAACAAAATTCGCATGGCCACTAAAGATGCGGAAAAGACGGCATTCAGGACTCTAATTAGGAATTTCTATTACACTGTGATGCCCTTTGGTCTCAAAAATGCAGGGGCCACCTACTAGCAAGCCATGACCGCTATCTTCCATGACATGATGCATAAAAAGATGGAAGACTATGTGGATGATATTATGGTAAAGTCAAAAACTAGGGTGGGACACTTTCAGATACTCGAATAAGTCTTTGAAAGGTACAGGAAGTACAAGTTACGCATGAACCCCATGAAGTGTGCCTTTGGGGTGTCTGCTGGAAAGTTTCTTGGGTTTCTAGTACATCATAGTGGTATAAGTGTGGATCCAGCCAAAGCCACAGCCATTGCAACAATGAAAAGGCCCACAACTGTAAAAGAACTCAAAAGCTTCCTAGGGAGGGTTTCCTACATTTGGAGGTTTATGTTGGGATTGGCTTCTGTCAAGAGTGGTTTGTCTAAACTGTTGAAAAAGGGGACTGAGTTCGCTTGGGGAACTCAATAGCAGGAAGCCTTTCAGAGGATCCAGTAGATCATGAACCATCTCCCCACCCTTGAATCATTAGTACGTGGACGACCCTTGCTGCTATATTTAGCGTCAAATTCCCAAGCGATAGGAGCCCTGCTGGCATAGGAAGATGATGATGGGAATGAGCAACCTATTTACTATGTAAGCAGGACACTGAGACTAGGTACCCCAGAATAGAGAAAGCCTGCCTAGTGGTTATCTACACATCCCAAAGGTTGAAGCGGTATTTCTTAGCTCACCAGATCCTTTTGGTGACTAAGTCCCACCCCATAAAAGCTACATCAGCCCCTCCTAACAGGGAGAATAGTACAGTGGATGCTCTCGCACTCTCAATATGACATAGGCCTTAAGACTCTTAAGGTTGTCAAAAGCAAAGCCATAGCAGATTTGTTAGCGCAGTTCCCAGGAAAGGAGGAGAGCTCATTAAATGAAGAGATCCCAGGGGAAGTAGCGGTGGCGGAAATCCCAGGAAAGAAATGGACTATGAGATTTGATGGGTCAGCAACAACAACCTCAAATGGATTGGGAGTTGTACTAAGCTGTGAAGATGGGGATACCATACCTATATCTTTCAAGCTTGAGTTTTCTTGTTCTAATAATGCAACTGAGTACGAGGCATATTTGACTGGGTTAGCCATAGCACTTAACATAGGGGTGAAGCATATGAGAGTTATGGGGGACTCCAATCTTGTGGTCTCCTAAGTGAAGGGTGACTTTGCACTAAGAGAGCAAAGTTTGGCAACCCACAGGACTTGGGCGCAAAGGCTGGAGCATGAATTCCAGACCTTTAGCATAGAGTACACCTAAAGGAGAGAGAATAGGTTTGCTAATGCACTAGCTACCCTGGGATCCTAAGTACAGTTCAAGGGAAGAGACGCCTTGGTAAGAATAGGGAGGCAGAAACATTCCATCACAAAAATCCTCAAAAGGATGTTCCCTAGAGAGCCCAAACAGCAGGATTGGAGGAGTGAAGTCAAAGAAAAAATGAAAGAGGCAGGGTCTGGAGGAAGTATCGAGGAGTTAAGGGACTACACACTGATAGAAGGGGAACTATACAAGAGACTGCCGGAGGGATCCTAGCCAGGTGTGTCAATGAGAAGGAAGGAAAGCTGAGACTGGAAGAACTATATAGCTATGCTTGTGAGGTTTTAGAAAGGATCAGTCTATACAGAAGGATGCAACGCATGGGATACTACTGGCCGAGTATGAACAAAGAGGCAACAATTACATAAGAGAAGTGCCAAAGATGTCAACTTTCGATAAACAAGGAAGAAAACTACGCTGTATTTGTTGCAGAAGATTGGAGAACTCCATTTATGGAGTACTTGGCTCAAGGGATCCTACTAACTGACAAGACGTTAGCCTACTGACTCAAGAAGCTTGCGGTTAAGTACTTCTTGTAGAACGGGATCCTATTCAAAAGGAGGTATAGTGGGGATCCACTAAGATGTTTGGGGCCAAGGGAAGCCAGAGAAGTAGTTAAAGAAGTCCATTTCAGTGATTGTGGAAGTCACCCGAGAAAAAAAAAAGACTCTACAAGCAGTTGCTACTATTAGGGTACTATTAGCCAACAATGAAAAAGGACTCCGAGGAACTAGTCAAAACATGCCATGCCTGTCAAGTTCTTGGGGATGCAATTCATACTCACCCAAATGTGCTACAGGATATGACAACACCATGGCCATTCCACACTTTGGGACTTGATCTCATAGGACCTATAAACCCTCCTTTTAATGGTTACAGATGGATCCTAATAGCTACCGAGTATTTTACGAAATGGGTAGAAGCTGTCCCTTTGGAAAAAAGCCGCCAGGGCAGCTGTGGCAAACTTTATTTGAGAGCACATCATTACAAGGTTCGAGATCCTCAGAAGACCGATCAGTGACAATAGGACCCCGTTTATAAACAAAGACGTAAAGAACCTGACGGAAGCATACTACATCAAGCATGGAAGGTCTACACCATACTACCCGCAAGGAAATGGCCAGGCCGAAGCCAGTAATAGGGTGATAATGAAGATTCCTTAAAAAGATGAAACATGAGTATGGAGGAAAATGGAGTGACCATTTGACGGATGTACTCTAGGCATGCAGGAACTCCGTAAAGAAAGCCACAGGATTTTCACCATTCTCCTTAGTCTATGTTACAGAAGCCATCAGTCCTGTAGAACTAGTTGTCCCTACACCAAGAGTAGTACTTGAAGAAAACCAAGGAGACACCGAGGACACAAATAATGAAAGGAGATTGGCAAATCTGGAAGAGGTAAAGGAAGAAAGAGAACTGGCCAGGAGAAGAAGCCAGAGGTACCAGCAAAGGATGATTAAGGCATATGTACAGACAGTACACCCAAGGGCTTTCACTGAAGGACAGCTGGTGCTAAGGACAGCAGAACATGTAAGAAGAAACCTCCTAGGACCCTCCAAATTTGCCCCAAAATGGGAAGGACCTTACATTAACAGAGAGGCCCATGATAGTGGGTATTAATACCTCACAAAGGAAGATGGGATAGTCCTGACAGAGCCCATAAATGGGAAATGGCTAAAATAGTACTACGCATAGAAAGGGAGAGATCTCAATACATCGAGACCCTTTTGCCCCGCTAAGTACTTCATCATTCTTTGCTCTTGTTATGAATTTTGTTTAGGTAATTTTGTCTAGGAACCCATGATTGAAGGATATTCTGTGTTCCTTACTATCTTTGATAACTTTTTAGTGTTCCTTAGATAGCAATTGTGCTCTAATTTAATGAAATCCCTTCTATTTCCATTAAGATATTGCTAAATTAAATATTGCAAAGTCCAAATATGGGTAGACTTAAAGGGGGGTTCTTGGGCCAATGTAAAGGGGAGAGAACTTTGACATAGGACCTATGACCCACCCCACAATTAGTTCGAAATACATGGCCTAGGATAATAGGCAAAAGTGCCCAGAATACCTAGCCCAGTATTTGACAAAAGAAGGTTTGCCTAGTTCATGATCTAGGACTCCTTTTTTTTTCTTTTTTCTTTTTTCTTTTTTTAAAGAGCACTCGATGTACCCAGTTCAGTTCCTGTGCAAACAAAGCAACCACCAGGGTATTTGATCCAGGACCTACGGTAAGACTTGTAAGGACCATGGCCCAGGACTTAGTGCAAAAAAAAAGATTCATATGCTATTGAAAGATAAAAGAAAACAACATAAATACGAATCCATACCATAGAAAATGAGGAAGAAAGCTGGGAACAATGTTCAACAGAAAAAGATAAAATTTATATAGCCTAAATTTTTTATAAATACACATCTACTGGCTAAAAAAAAAAAAAGGAAGGGGGGGGGGCTAAGGAATAAGGCCGATTAGTAAAGAACTGTCTAGAGAAATGGTAAGAACAGCTGAAAAAGAGAGGACCTCTTGCCTTTTAACCTTCAAATCCTACAAAACCTTATGAGCACGAGACAGAGCCTCCTCAGCAGTAGTAATCTCAATATCTATACTCCTGGAATCCTGCCTCTGGAATAGCATGTGGACCAGTGAACACAAATGCTCCAGCAAGAAGGACAGGTTGAACTTTGCTTCTAAAAGATCCTGCACCACTCCTCTCCATTCTAATAGCTTCTCTTCAGATAAAGAGTCAAGGGAGGAATCCCTTAGGGAGACCAGCACGGCACACAGCAGCTCCATCAGAATGTTGCCTAGAAACACACCTCCCCTAAAACCACTAGTAAAGTCTCCATGGACCTTGAGCAACCCCTTCAGCAATGGCAGACCTTCCATAGGCATGGAGAAGTACAAGAAGTTGCCATAGGAAGGCCCAAAGCAATGAAAATGGCTTGCAAGGAGGCTGTTAAACTCTAAAAGATCAAATCGGGCCAGGAAAGCAGGAAGCCTCGAGTCGGGATCTGAATAGCCACTACTGGAGCCTCACCCATTGTTGCGTCTCCACTTGTAGCGATTAAGGAAATGTCAACCATTTGGATAGTTTGAGGGGTCCCTGCCTGGGATTCAGCAATTTGAGCAGACCCCACGTCCACCTCAGGAACCACGAATTCAGGATCTTTAACACCTGTGTCAACACCTACAAAAGTAGACATAGTTCAAAAAGAGGAAAGAGCCAAGAAAGAAAAGGTAAAGTAACACAAGCAAAAAAAAAAAAAAAAAAAAAAAAAAAAAAAAAAGGGAAGGACCTGTATCAGTTTCTTGCAGCTGGGCTTCCTCCTCTTGCTCTTCTGATTTCTTGGAGGGCTCTGTGAGAGGACACGCAGCACATTGAAAAAAGGGTGAGGAAACCTTAGCAAAATGGCTAAAGGAAGGAAGGATACTGGAGGCTTTGCCATAAGAGATGAAGAGCAAGGGAAAAGCACAGTAAAAAGAGAATAACATGCATCTTCAGAACCCTTTAATTCCAAAGAAAAAGGGGCCTCAGGGATAGATCGAGCACCGGTTTGACCTAAAGGGGGAAGAGAAAAGGGGAAATCTCAAAAAAGGGGGGGGGGGTAAAAGAAAGACAAGATTAAGCATTTTTATAAGAAGAGAATAGGGGCTCACCTGCTGGTGTGAATGGAGACGCGCCCCCCAAGGGTTCTTTGCTTAGCATAGGATCAGGTGACACAGTTTTGATGGGACTGAAAGTCTGTTCAGGTTGGGGATTTTGGGAAACATGGGGCAGAGAAGTTTTGGGATCCTGAGTAGCCAAGGGAACAGCAAACAAAGTGAACTGGACGCCTTGCATTGGCTGCCCAATTTCAACAGTTATACCACCACCAAGGGCCTCGTCTCCTACGCTTGGGAAACCAGTAGAAGGAGTAGTAACCACTTCTTCCTCCAAAGTCCTGCTAGTTGTGGGAAGGGGTACCTCCACCTCCAAAAAATATACATAGGTATACAGTACCAAAAGGGGATGGAAGCAAACAGAGAGAGACATGAAGAAGGCCATACCACATCATCACTGGACGATTGACTCCTGCCTTTCTTGGGATCTGACTTGCTCTTGGACTGCAAGGAAGAAATAGTCACTCATCAGTTAAAAAAAAGAAGGAAAAAGAAAGACACTGCAACAACAATCATAAGCTACTGTAAAATAAAAAGAGAGAAGGAGAAAAGAGGCCTTGTCCTTCTCTTTCTCTCTACAGAGTTTCCAATGGTCTTTTGTTTACTACGAGTACGCCTAGAGGGTCCAAGGGGAGATCGGGGAACAAGATCAAAGGGTCCTAAAGAACCTTGGGCTGAAGAACTCACAGGAACCTGAAAGAGAAAAGACTCTACCTTAGTCTTCACTCTAGTCTTTGGAATTAAAGAATGCCCAACTTCTTTTCCCACGGTAGGGGAACTAACTCTCTCAGATTCCTCAGAAATTACCAACTGCTTCTGGGACCTCGTAGTCTTTCCCTTTTTGATTTTAGAGCCAGTCTCGGCACCCTCAACACCTTCTTCAAGTTTAGCTTGTTTGACCTTGTCCTGCTTAATCCTTTTCCCTTTACCTTGACCTATGGGAGTAGCAGCACCAATTGCCTCTACTGCCCCTTTTTTAATTGGCACACCGAAAGAAACACCAACAACGAAGTCACATCCTAACCAAGTTTCTGGGAAATCCTAGGCATAACACACCCAACCACCCCTAGAGGCAAACCACTCCGCGAACCCTGTCTTTTTGCTTATGGCACCAGATACAATACCAGCAGTAGGAAGGGATAGACACCTATTAGTAGTAGGAGCAGAAAAAATATCGGGATTGGGAACTCTCTTGATCTTGCCAAAACCAACATAATCAACAAAAGATTTCTGTACTCGCCTCCAATAGCTGGCAAAAGCATTAGAAGCAAAAACTCCCTAATGGCAGTTGGGGACCACAAACTGAGGACTTTTTCACGACTAGTCGGAGAAAGCCTAAAGCCTAAGGAATGGATTTGGCGAGGGGAGAGGGGGTACTACATCCTTGAATACTGGAGGGATGTCTTGGTCAAATCCAAATTGCCGGAGTACTCGGTGTGCTGAATAATGTGTGTATCTAGGACCACTTGAAGAGGGCACTAGAAGCCAGGAGGGGCTAACACAAGCTAAATAAGCCAAACTGCCTTCGTCACCCTGGCGTAAATCAAATGTGTTCCCTGGAGAAGTGAGGAAAGAAGCCAAAACAAAGTCACAAGCAAACCCGGGGTTGAACTCCCAGGGAGAATGCCATCTTAAATGCTCTGCTTGATCAAAAAGCTTAACTAGGTTAAGGCGACCACCTTTCAGACTAGCCCAACGAAAAATAATCGGATGGCTATCAGTCAAACTACCATAAAGACCTTTGATTACATTAGGGGATCCCTTGAACTTGTCTTTGACAAACTTCAAATTTCTACACTTTGCTAAAGAAACTGAAGAACGATCCCACATGAATACCTAAAGAATGGCACAGTGAAGGGATGAGGTGATCGTATAGCAGGAGTCGCCTTCAGTTTTGTCTATGAAGCTGATGCAGTTAAGAATAAACATGGCCTAAGAACATGGGGGCTAGAGGATACCGAGCACCCTGAGCCAATCTGATGGCCAAGGGGAAGTAAACGGACTTAACCCTATACTCGGGGAACTCACTGAACAAAAATTTACTAAGCCAAAGTGATAGACCAAAGTGATAGAAACCCAGCTCGCCTAACTGATTTGTCTTTCTCGAGCGAGAGATTCATAACCCATTTACCCATTCTGGCCGGTTTCCCACTAGGAGAAGCGGTACGCCCACCAAAATGGCCAAATAACTTGTCCTCCACCTCAAGATCCTTGTCGGAAAGATTGATATCAAAAGGATTCTCATCCCTAAACACCGGGAGGAGAAAGTTGTTCACCACATCCTCCAAAGTGATTGTAAGCTCTCCAATAGAAAAGAAGAAGGTATGAAGAGAAGGGCACCAGCGGCGCACCAAGTGCCTGAGGCCCTTGGCGTCTCTAAAATCTTCAAGGTTCTGGAAATCTCCACGGCTTTCAGAATCTCGGCGAGCTCCAAACAGCCCACGAATCCTCTATCGAAAATTTTTTGTCCATCCAAATGAGCCAGCCGGTGATCCTCCCAGGAACGAAATCGAAAAAGATAGGGATTGCCTCTCGAGATCCTCGCCTAATCTAGAGATCTAAAATCTCTCTCGGGTCTGGAACCTGAGCAGAACTGGCAAAACTTGCTTGGCCGAAAAATACCCAAGTGTGAGAGGATGGGGGAGCCTCACCATGGGACACCACAGGGAAAGATAGGCTAGGAGTGTACCAGGGGTCCTGTAAAGGAAAAGCTGGGTGCAGAACCAAAGGAAGCCTTGCCTTCAGAAGAGCTAAGGGTACGCTCCTTCCTTTTTTGAGAAGAAGAAGAAGCCATCAGCGTAGCAAATGTACTAAAAAAAAAAAGAAAAAAGAAGTCAAGGTAATAAAGAACACAGGGAGGGAAGGCAGGCGAAGAAGTGGATTAACTTGAGGGTAAAGGCTAAGGGAAATATGACTTAGCTACAATAATGGCGTAAAGAGCAATTAGAGAAGACGATGTATGGGAAGGCGCGCCAGTTACCAAAATTTAATTTTTTAAGAAGAAAGTTATTGGTAGTTATTAATGGAAGTTACGGGGAACGTGAAAAGTGGGTGGGGGAGGTTTTACTCCAAAATCAACTGCCACGTCCCGCGTAAAAAGGGAGAAGTTACAAAAGAAAGAAGCGCAACAGGCAAAGAAGATCGAGATACCCAATGGCAATGGGAAGTCAGGATCCTAAAAAAAAATGGGGGGTGGACACCAAAAGAAGTTAAATAGTGAAGAAAGAAGTCCTGCAAAGACTAAAACTCTAAATGACTCACGCGTGGGCTGCAGGCAACCCACGAGCTCGGGGGGCTAAATGTTGAGGTTCAAAAAATCATAACACAAGGCCCAAAGAAATAGCACATTGGGCCAACCTCATGGAAAGTAATTAGAAAGGAGAAATTATTATTTACACAAGGAGGACTGCTAACGTGTTCCTTTCCGACTAATGAGATGATGTCATCTATGCAAATGTATGTGTGAGCTTCTTAATTAGCACAAGGAATAAAAAATAAAAATTATCAGATTATGGTGTGGAGTATCACATTACCCCTTCGATAGTGTCTGATGCTCTTGGGGTGCCCATTGTGGACCATCCCGTTTTTCCTTGCGAGGAGTCTCCTCCCCTTGATGACGTCTTGTCCTACATCACTGGGTCTTCTATCCAGTGGGGTTCTGATCCTCGGATCACGTCTGCTGAGCTGTCTAAGCTGCACTATCTTTTCTTTAGGATAGCGTGTCATTCATTGTGGCCTATTTCGCATGTCTACACCATTCCTCTTGAGAGGTGTGTCTTTTTGTATGCTTTGGTCACTGATGCTCCTATCAGTTTTCCGCATCTGTTCCTTCGTTCTTTGAACGAGGTTCATCGATCTAGTTCTGCGGCTCATGCTTTGTTTTTCCCTGTTTTTATTCATCAGATTCTCCTTTTTCTTGGTTTTGGTGAGTATCCTGCTTCTGAGCCTGTACATGTTGTCGCTCCTATTGGTGCTACCTTTTTGAGGCAAAGGGCTGCTCAACGTCGAGTTAGCTCTAAGCGTTCTAGGGTAGAGCCTTCCGATGTCACTCCACCCCCTTCTTTTTCTACAGATACTCATGCAGCTGGGACTTCTTCTGATCCTGCTGTTGCTGCTGCTGCTGCTGATGTTCCTCCACCGTTTGATGAGGTTTCTGACCTTCGTCGGACTCTTGATACTGTCGTGACCGTTCAGGCGGCTCATGGTCAGCTTTTGGTGGACATCCTTGATGAGCTACGTGCGTTGCGAGCGGATTTGGCGAGCTCTCGTCGATCTCCTCCTCCACCTTTTGTTGATGAGTGAGTGCCCTTTGGCAATTCGTCACAAAAAGGGGGAGTACATAGTTCATTGTATCTAGGAGATTTTTTTGTGGAGATTTACATTTTAGGGGGAGTTTTTTTGTTTACTTGGTAGTGATACTGCGGAGCTTGTGGAGTTATTAGATTGTATCTAGATGCTTCACTGTGTATTCTCATTTTTAGCTCTTGTTTAGGAGATTTATTTTGTTGAGATACATTTGTATGTATTTGTTTCTTATTTCACTATGCTACTACTCTGCTTATTGATTTATATTGATGATGTTATTCATGATATATGTCTTTATTTTGTGTCATGTGAAATTAAGAAATTTTTATTTATGTATTTCCTGTTTTTTTCCACACATGCGTTTATGTGTTTGTTAAGTGTTACAGGAATATACAGGTTGCTTTCAGTCGAGCTGCTGTCTACCTTGCAACTGTTAGATAGTAGTTTAGGTTGAATTGTTAAGTGGCTATTTTTTGTAATGGGCTATTTCAATTTGTAAACTTTGAGCTTTTTGTTAAGTCTGTGTTTTGTCACGGATTGCCAAAGGGGGAGTTTGTTAGGTTCTAAAGATTAGGAACTAATGTATTTAGAACTTCAATTTGTATGTTGGCAAACCATGATCAAAACAATGTTTAGTCGTGTGTTAGACTTGCTCAAAGTATGGGTCTTATTGTAAAGTTGGAATCGAGTTTTTATGCAGAAGTACTGTTCACTTTCTGTATGACTCGATCGATCGAAAATTAGACTCGATCAATCGAAAATCGTGCAGAACGTTTTTCTGCAGAAAAATTCCAACTCAGCCCAAGCCCGTTTTAATGTATAGGGTTTTATGTTTTGCCCTAAGTATAAAAGGGAAAACCCTAGCCACGTTTTGAGAGTTCTGTTTTGTGGTGTTTGTGAATCTCTCTGTGAGATCTAGAGGTGTTTACCTTCACATACACTTAGGGTTTACAAACTTGAGATTTATGTCTAGAGTTGTGTAGATCGTTACAGTTGCAGAATCAAGAGAACACAAAGATATACAAGCAGGTGCGCTTGTGGATTTGCTGAAGAATTCCGGAAAGAAGGAGTCCGTGGATCTCGGAGCTATCATGGGGTCATGGTAGTAAGTTTCCTACACTCGGGTAGCAATAGGATGTTAGTGGTCTAAGTCGCTATTGTGTAAACTTCAATTCTTTCTAGTGGATTTGCTATTTTACCTTGAGGATAGCTAGGTTAAATCCTCCCCAGTTTTTTTACCGGTTTGGTTTTCCTGGGTCATCATATCTTTGTGTTGTTTATTTTCCGCTGCTTTGTTATTTTTGCTTAATTGTGTTAACCTAGTTTTAATTAAATTATCTAAGTTAATCACTTGGCTAATTCTCTAGGTTAATCTGTTGGGTTTAAGGGGTCTAAACGAACTGACATCATCATTTAACATAAAATTATGCAAATCAAAACAATCAAGAGTTTCCATGACAACAGAGGTCAATGGATCACACAGTAATGATTAAAACTTAATCAGAGTATACCCGCTCTGATACCACTTGATAGGCCAAAAATGTATTGACCCCTTTGGCAAATTAATAAATTAATTAGCCAAGTTAATTAATTAGATTCAATTATATGCAATAAGCGTGGTAGAACAAACAAATCACCAACTATGTTAAATGCAGTGGAAAATAAATTTAACACAGGTGATTTGTTTACGAATGGGGAAAACCATTGAGACAAAATCCCACTAGATGAATTTAAGGTCACCATGGTCACTCGTCAGGCAAGTTGTTCGTGCAGAATATTTCTGGCCAACCATGCAAAAAGATGTAGCTCAGGTCATTCAGAGATGCGACAAGTGCTAGTGATTTGGCAACGTGCAGCATGTCCCAGCAGAGCACTTGACTAACATTACATCACCATGGCCATTCTTCACATGGGGAATTGATATATTGGGCCCCCTACCCCCTGGTAAGAAGTAGGTGAAATTTCTAGTCATCGCTATTAATTATTTCATGAAGTGGGTAGAAGTAAAGCCTTTAGCAGTCATAATGGAGGCCAAAATACAACACTTCGTATGGATTCCACGGGTCATCATCTCTAATAATGGACAATAGTTTGATAGCCACAAGTTCATAGATTTTTGTAAGGAGCTGGGGATAAGGAATCACTATTCCTCCCATAGACATCCACAAGCTAATGGCCAGACTGAAGTTACAAATCAAACTTTGCTCAAACTGATCAAAACCAGACTTGAGGGGGAAAAGGGAGCATGGCCTAACGAGCTTCCAGGAGTTTTATGAGCCTACAGAATGACAGTGAGGACACCAACAAGCGAGACACCTTTCAAGCTGGTGTTTGGAACCAAAGTAGTAATTCCTGTGGAAGTTGAAGTGTCAAGTCTCTAAAGAGCATGTTATGACAAACACAGCAATGACGAGGGCCACAAGCTAGCTCTAGATTGGTTACCTGAGGTCAGAGACAATGCAGCCTAGAGAATGGCCCTGTATTAGGAATGATGACGAGGTATTACAATCAGAGGGTAAAGTTGAAGCATTTCAATCTTGGAGATATGGTTCTGTGGAAGGTTTCACAAGCCACCAGAGATCCAAACAAAGGGAAGCTAGGTCCCAACTAGGAAGGTCCATACAGGGTCATCCGTTATTCAAGAAGAGGGAGCTACTACCTGGAGGATGCAAGTGGGAAACCTTTGCCTCGTCCTTGGAATGCAGAGCACCTTAAAAAGTACTATCAGTGAGGGAATAGACCTTCAGCACTAACAAGTTCCAGAATTTGGAACATCTCATTTATTCATCCACAGATAAGCGAGAAGTCCATGGCCAAACAAGGGTGCTTCGTTGTCCACCGACGCAGGAGCTCAAACCCTTTGAAGTATTGGATAAAATGAAGATCTGAAAATTCTTCTGACTTCTTGAACTTCTAGACAACTTTGTCTTTCTCCACATCAGTCTTTAAGAGGGCAACTTGAATTTCTTCATCTTTTTGAACAAGCAGCTCTTTTTCTACATGCAAGGCCTCAGTAAGCTCCTTTATTTCTCATTTGCGTCATTCCGCTCATTCATAGCAACAATCAGATCTTTCCTGAACTTGGAGCATTCTACCTCAACGGACTCCACCTTTAAGTTAGCCACCATAACCTTCTCTTCTGTGTTCAAATAGTCAGTCGTGATGCGCAAAGACTCCCTAAGAACCTGATAGTAACAAGCAAGTGAGAGGAGAGACCATGTACACTTACTCGCACAGAAAAATACAAAAGGGACCCTGAAGGAAGAAAATCACATACCTGTACCAACTTATGGATGTGACGACTGACAAGCTCGTGGGAAGGAACGGATGATAACCCTTTGAGTTCATTGTTAGTAATCACGTTATGAGCATGGCCCATGGCAGTAGCCGAGTTGTCCTAAATGCTCCTCCCAATCTTGCCTTTTCCTTTTGCTCGAGTAGTTGCAGGGGTAATGGCAGCCACTTCCCGAGACGGAGTAAGATAAGAGGGAGCAGCATGAACGGGTGGGAGAGCAGTGGTCTCAACTTTCTCGTTACTTCCTTTTTTTCGAATCAGAAGTCAGATTGGCTAAAGGTTTGTTTTTCAAGTTCTTGATGCGGGCATACTTATCTTCACTATATCTGGTGGCCATTCTGCTAGGTAAAAAAAAAAGGGCATGGAAGAAAGGGCAATTCCCAATTAGACAGTTAGGCAGAGTACCAACGAAGCTAAAAAAGATGAAGTGAGGGATAGATGATCTTACTTTTCTCCTCTAGGCGGATTTTCTCTAAAACGTACTTCTAAGGCTCAGGGCCTAAGCAACAGTCAAACAGGTGACGAGGATCAACAAGGTCGTCAAAATCCTCAATTTCATGAGCGTAGGCAAGGGCAGCATGGACCTGATGGCGATGTTTATCTTCCAGGTTAGGCCGATCAAGAGCTGTAAAAAATTAGAAGGAAAACTTCATTAGACGAGCAATCAAGGCATGGAAGAAAAACAAAAGAGGACAATAGAAATACACACCAAGGGCTAGGATTTCTCATTTTCGTAGTAATCTTAGGACTTCCCCCTAGAAATCGTCAGACAAAGTTACCCAACCCGTTCCAGAAACGAAAAAATATTGTGATTTCCAATCACGAAAGGACGAAGGAAAACACCTCGCGATCCTATATTTCCTAGTCCAAGGCAAAAGTTTAAAACACCCATATTGGGTAGAGGCTTTCAAACAGTACAAAAACAAAAATTAGTTCAAAGTAATCATCTCCCCATCGCAAGTAGACATCCAAATGGACATACAACTTATTATCATCCTCCAAGCATTAGGGACGAGCTGACCAGGGGCGATTTGAGATTTGTTTAGAAGATGTATGACAAACAGGTGGATGAGGAAGCGAAGGCCACACAAGAAATCGGCCTTGTACAAACACACCTCTTCGTGGGCAAAGTTGCAAGCTTTCTCACCTAGGCAAGGTAATCTACCAGAGGTCCCTTTGGGAAATTGAAACCTCTTCCTAAAACCGTTCAAATGTTTCTCTTTCAAGGAACAATACTCCGAAAGAGCATGCAATGGGGGTGAAGACGAAGATGAAGGTAAATTTGATGTGGCAGTATCCACTACCTTACTCAAAGATTCTGCGTTGGAGGACAACCTAGTCTCCAATGAGCAAGACCTAACATCATCCACCCGATACTCAACGGTGGCCATCTTCGAGTGGTGTTTTATCAGAGATTGACGAATTAAAGGGTAGAGAGAAAGTAAAACAGGCCTAAGGGCAAAAAAACGAGACACAAACAAGCCTACTTGGGGTCTAAGAAAACTCCCAACCGAGCAAAGAAAAATGCGACTGAAGGGCACTGTTGACTAAGGAACTCAAAACCAACCATCTAAGCATAGAGAAAATAGGCCTTACTAGGAAATTTTGAAGAATGAAGACATCTAAGTGCTCTGAAGTTCAGACCAAATAGGGCGGAGGAAGAGGAACGATTTTCTCTAAAAGGAAAACTTGGAATTAAGGCGCGCCAAAATCAACGAAGCCTCACACACACCACGAATGGAAGACCAACATGTGTTCGTTACTGGAAGAGTAGTCATTTTGCATTTAAAAAGAGAAGCCAAATTTCAGGAATTGAGAAGATACGAAGTGTCACGTCGAGTCACATTCCTAAGATTGTCCAAAGTCTTGACGACCAAGGAATGGGGGGCCAACTGACGAGTATCAAGTGGAGATCGTCTAGGTTAAAGACGACCTTAGCCACATTCGAATCAGGAATGAGAATAAGGGCAAGACCCCGTCATCATACGTCGTCCTTATAGACAAGGCAGGTTAGCATTCATTGAAGGCATAAATAAATGCCATCAGGACAGCTGACAAGTAATGAGTGCACTAAAACAGTCACAAGAGCAATGATGGCCCAACGGTCATCCGTTACACCTTAAATGGAATCATCATTGTCAATTAGTGGTGCATTTCTCTCAAGAGAAAAATGCTCAGAGTAGCATCAACAGACATAACTGCACCAACCCGAAGCAAACTATAAAAAGGGGAATAGAACTCAGGTAAAGGGACATGAAAAACTTGAGAGACACTTGTGAGAGAATTCTTTGAGAACTGTTAACCTAACTTTTGCATCGGAGCATTCTCAACTGGCACCATGCCGGTGAAAACCTCCTTTGCCTTTCTTTTCTTGACAGCAGGTACCGGAGCTCGTCCATCTACACTTATGTGGAACATACTGACGAGGTCAACTTTCGGCTTCATCAAATGTCATCTCATGAATGCATGCATTTGTAGTGACGATCAGTCCAATTGACTGACTCCAAGGGCGACTCCAAAGGTTTTAGCAATACAGTAAGATATTGGTAAAAATTGATCACCAAATAGCAGCATCATATTGAAAATTATTGAAATTGATCTTTTGAACCAACGGGTTGGTAAAAATTAAGTGTAGGTATTCTTTTTTCTTTCTTTGATGTGCATTGCGAAGCTTCCCTTAAAAACCTACTTTAGTTGTGCTTTAAAGTGCCTTACCCATAGTTCAAAGACCAACTTTGACCTCGGACTATGCTCTCTTGTTTAGTAATAATTTTTTGTTGAATTAAACAAATAATGCTGTGGCCTACAAACATAATTTGCCTGGACAAAAAGTCCCTAAATGAATGTGGATCCAATAAACAAAGGTTGTGTTGGCCAAATTTGTTTTCCCATTCCTTTGAATTATGATATTATAATTCTTTGTCAAAAGACGAAATGGCCGAACTCATAATTTATCTTTTCAACATCAGATATGTTCTTTATTAAGATTGCCCAATCGACGATAATACTAAAACCATTCAACAATTTTTGTCACAAAAAGTATGATCATACTGCTTTTATAAGGATTACAAGTCACAGAGCTGCTTGAGTTAGATTACACATGCACAAATAGATTGTATTAATGTGTTTACCTAAATTGCAAAAAAAAAAAAAAAAAAAATCAGGTATTATAAGCTGCACAAAGATTTTTCCTCGTCGTTAGATACGTTAATACTTCAAGCTCATTCTAAATTTCCAAACTTGTTTTAGGAAAAGATATACAAAACATCAATTTAGTTCCCCAAAAAATTCAAAACTTCTTTTAAGGTTTTGGGTATAACACTCACTACAAGAAAAACGAGCTATTGCGGTGGGCCTATTGTGGCGGGTGCGAAAACTGCCGCTATATGTCGCCTATTTTGGCGTGTTTTTTGCCCGCTGCTATACATGATATCTATTGCGGCATTTTTTCTGACCGCCGCTATAGGTAGGGTTTTTTGCGGCGTCCTACAGTGGCGGGACATAAACTCGCGACAATAGACCTGTTTTAGCAGCGGTAACTGAGATATAGCAGCACTCCAAAAACCCCATCACAATAAATATATCATTTTGAGCAGATGCTATAGCGGCAGTAGAGAAAAACGCCGCAATATGCAAGATGTAGCGACACTTTGTATGACCGCAGCAATAGGGATCCTTTTTGTGGCCCCTTTTCTTAGTTATAGTGGCGGGTTGCACTGCCGCAATAGACCATTAAATTTCCTAGCCCCAAAATTTCCCTTGTTTTTTTCGCCTTTTCACTTAAATATCAAATGGTAAATTATACCTGATTGACATGAAAATTGACATACATGTTAACAACATATAGAACATGTAATCTAATGGTTATATTTTCAAAATATGAATTCAATAACAAGTTATTGGCTGGTGTAACATTTTTTAGAGTTACATCAAATGTAACTTGGACCCAACCCTATATTTCTTAATTCAATGTGAATTTTGAAAAATCCATTGTTAGATTGCATTATATTCATACATTTTTCAAGCTTACAAAATTTCAAGGTGATCAAAGATTAATAGCCATGTCATCAATCAATTGTTTAAATTCAAGTTTTTGTAGTTTAAAATAACGCATAAAAGATGAGTTTAAAGATCAAATTGTAAATTACACCCGATTGGCATGAAAAATGTCATGCACATTAAGAACATATAGAACATGCAATCCAATGGTTGGATTTTCAAAATATGAATTCAATAATAAATTCTTGGTTGGTGTAACATTTTTTAGAGTTACATCAGGTGTAACTTGAACCCAACCCTATATTTCTTAATTCAATGTTAATTTTGACAAATCTACCGTTGAATTACATTATCTTCATATATTTTTCACGCTTACAAAATTTCAAGGTGATAAAAGTTTAATAGCCGTGTCATCAATCAGTTGTTTAAATTCAAGTTTTTGTAGTTTAAAATAGCGCATAAAAGATGAGTTTAAAGATCAAATGGTAAATTACACTCGATTGGCACGAAAATTGGCATGCACATTAAGAACATATAGAACATGTAATCTAACGGTTTTATTTTCAAAATATGAATTCAATAATAAGTTATTGGTTGGTGTAACATTTTTTAGAATTTCATCAGGTGTAACTTAAACCCAACTCTATATTTCTTAATTCAATGTCAATTTTGACAAATTTACCGTTAGACTATATTATCTTCATATATTTTTCATGCTTACAAAATTTCAGGGTGATCAAAAATTAATAGCTGTGTCATCAATCAAATGTTTAAATTCAAGTTTTTGTAGTTAAGAATACGCATAAAAGATGAGTCTATAGATCAAATGGTAAATTACACCTGATTGGCATGAAATTAGCATACATGTTGAGAACATGTAGAACATGTAATCCAACGGTTGGATTTTCAAAATATGAAATCAATGATAAGTTATTGGTTGGTGTAACATTTTTTAGAGTTTCATCAGGTGTAACTTGAACCTAACCCTATATTTCTTAATTCAATGCCAATTTTGATAAATCTACCGTTAGATTACATTATCTTCATATATTTTTCGCGCTTACAAAATTTCAAGGTGATCAAAGTTTAATAGCCGTGTTATCAGTCAATTGTTTAAATTCAAGTTTTTGTAGTCAACAACACAGCCATCGCGGCCATCCTCGAACTCCTTTCCTCCCTCAGCTGCCTGACACACCTCTAACGGTATAGCTTCCACTCTTTATTTATTTAGCACTTTTTATGTTTGTTTTTTCATACAATATTTGTCTTGGGTTTTTGGTTTTTCAATGATGAGGTTATTCGACAATGAATTGGGCCACAATAGATTTTATTGGTAAGCTCATATAAATATTCAAATCCTGCAATATGTGTTTAGTTGTTTGCTGTTGTATCTATGATGTTACTAAATTGGACCCAATTTGAATTTTTGGGTTTCTTTGATTGTAGATTAAAATTTGCACGGGTCTACATATATGTTTCTATTGCATTCCATATATTCGATGGAATCCCTCCTAGACTTGATACGTGACCTTTGGGTTTGATTTTTCCCACCCTATACTTGATTGTCCACATTGCATCTATTTATGCTTGGAGCTAAACTGACTCTTCAAGGCTATCTTCTTATGTTTTTGTTGAGTCTAGAGTTTAGCTATGCGTGTCACTTTGTTTGGAGTTTGGAATAAGCCTGAGTCTTTTGGAATTCTGGTAAACTTGTGCTACATTGTTGCTGGTCTCAGCTGGTTGTTTTGTTTTGTTATTGAGGTTCTCTTTTGTGTCAAGTAAAAGAGATTAAAAGAGAATTTGTAGTTGAACAATATAAGCAATATAAGCATTAGTTGTGCAATAAAAGACAATTTCCAAAATTTGATTGTTTGTTTCTCTTATTTTTTATGTGCCTCACAATATTGTTATAGAGTCATGTTGGGCATACTTGTGGATTTGTATGGCATGAGCGGTTGGTAATTAAAGCTAAAAACTTGAGTGACATTGTTGAGATTTGGATGCTGAACAACAAGGGTCCACTGTGTGTAATTAAGTCCGTACTTGAAGTTGGTGATGCTCATCTTCACACACCAATACGAAACATAGTTTAGCTTCACATGCCAATGCACCCTTATTGGGCACATGTGCTGTGTGCACTATAGTAGTGGCCCATTTGGTTGTTGTGTTTGCTCCCACAATGTTGGATACTCACTTTTCATGGCTTCCATTGCTCAGTTTTTCATACTCTATCTTTATGTTTTGTTAAGATGTCATAGATTTGTGTAATTTGTGTGATAGATTGTATGGTCCCCGGCTGTACCCGTATACTTGGGCAATTCTCTTTTTTGATATCAATGAGAATTGCATTACTTGTCAAAAAAAGTTGGATTTTATATTGCTATGAAATGTCAAGTTATTAATCATTATAACATATAAAGAGTTCCGCATCATTAGCCCAATTCAAAAATTCTCTCCTTTTTCTCGCTTTATATCGACTTTCAAGTAAGGTGTCCTCAATTAAAAAATGGTTGTAGTCTAAAATTGCCCCACTTATTGTGTATTAAAGTGGTGCAACCTCATCATAAAGATGTGGTGCCCTTCATTGTTGATTTCTCCCATTCTTAATTTTTTTTTCTTGCTCTACTGATTTTAGGAGAAGGGGAAAAAAGGACAAACTTATAGTGTTTGTAATGCATTTTTCTTTATAAAAACTTAATTCATGTAGCGGTTGAATGGATATTTGCTTATATGACATTACAGGCGACTCAGAGAAGTTAGTTAAGGTGTTATTTGACAAATTGATGCTATCATTAGTCAATGTGGTGGCGAAGGACGTAGTGAGCATGAAGCAAGTAGGTGTTTGAAAACTGAGCTACTCATGTGGTGATGTTTGTTTCTTAGAGGTGCACGGCCTTATGTGTAACTCTGGAGTGTGGACACATTATTTTCTAGGACACATTATTGATAGTGCACTTAACATAGTGGATATAATTTGATAGTTTTCAATTCACTTAAGAAAGAAGTTTATATTCTTACTTATAATAATCATAATAATTTAGATTTGCTTTCTTCTCAATGATGTGTAATCTAATTTGATTTTTTTTCTTAAATATTATAACATGTAGAAATTATTCTTTATCAAATTTTTAGAAATGAATATATAGAGTGTACGAGTGTTGCATGGGAAATTGGCTAGTAATAAGAATAATTAGATTTTTTTTTTCTCATTTAAATCCCAAACATGATTACTTCATTTCCTTTCAAACATTTAAACAAGAGGGAGTTAAATATTTAATTTTTTTTATATATATATGTTTAATTCTTCATAAATTTCCAAGGGTTAAAAGTCTTGAGACTCCACTCATACACTAGCTATCTTTTTCTCATAGAATGCTAAGCACTATCAGTGCTGACTAAAGAGAGGGACTCAGTGCACCAAGAAAAAGTGTACACAATGATATTAAATTCTCTATATGAAGTTAACATTAGTTAAGTTGGTATTATTCTTCAATTAAGTATTTAATATTGCATCAAATTAATCTTGATTTGACTAGTATTAAATAATTTTATTTAATTAATATTTACATATAAAATGCTTCACATGAATTTTTCATCTTAAGCCACAAATTATGTTGGGCCGCCTTTGCACCCCTATACCTATCCCCTAAGGGAAAACTTTGACTACCTTGACCAAAAAATCCAATATACATCCTTTAAAATTTTGTTAAAATCCATTTTTTTGACCTTGATTTTTGAAAAATCTCTTTTAACCACAAGATACTAGCAAGCATCCCATGGATCACACATAAGAGTGACCGCAGCTCGATCACTACTACCTCTTCACTGCTGCCTCTTGATGATTAACATTTATTCTTCTTCTTCTTCTTCTTCTTCTTTGTTGTCAGCATTGGTGGAAGGAGAAGACTCCTCCTCTGTGAGTTTATTGGAGCATTGCTTGGTAGCACCACCGGCTGTTTCTTCTTCTTCTATGCTGAGTCCGGTTACGAAAAGGTAGTACGGTGCGTTTGGTGCGGTTACCTTGGAGAAAGGCAAGCTCGATATGTCCTAGAAGCAATCCCAGTCTAGCCCCGAGGTACTTCTTTCTCTCTTTCTTTCTAACATCTATTAGTGTTTGGTTGCTTAGGGTTTTTCAAAATTATTTGAGACATTACACATTTGGTCTATGTTTCACAATTATTTGGAGATAAAAAGAAAAATTTTATGTTAGAGTTAACTGTAGGACCTTTTTTGCACAAACTTAAAATTATTAAGAACTAAAATGAATCATCATGTCCAAGCTAGGATAGGCTAAGATTTGAGGACTAAATATTTACTTCAAGAATAGAATTCTTGAGATTCATTGCTCTAACTTTCTCACCAAAATAAATAATTTAAGATTCTGCTCAAGTTTCCTGTTTGAATTTCTATAAGGCTTTACTTACCTATAAAAATAAATAAAGAAACCCGTATTGGCTTGCGACCAACTATTGCTTTTGTGGGTTTATTAATTTTGCCAAATCAAATTTGTTTACCATTTCTTCAATGGAAGTATGGAATCTGGTGTCTACATTCTTGATGTGGATAGTGTGGAAGTAACATAATAGTTGTATGTTCGAGGATGTTGGGGGGTCTCTTAATCAAATGAAATCCCTGTTGATTCATACCTTGTTTGTTTGCTCTTGGGCATGGGGTTTTACACATTTTACCTCTATTTTTGAGGTGAATAGAGCATAAACTCAAAATGAAGAAGGAACTGGTATATAAAAATCACCTACTGCTTACTACTGGCCTTATTTTGAAATTGCATCAAATTACAGATTAAAAAAATTTCCATATATTACTAGATAATACCATTTCTTATGTTAGTGAACTTTTATTGAGTATAGTAATGCAATGATGTTTGTTACCTTTAAATGATAACGTCATTATATTTACTTTATTAAAATGTATCATTTACATTTTAAGGATATGACTTTACTATGGAAGATTTTCTTTGATTCTCATAAATAACTATTCTCACATTATTGAGTAATCTTGGTTTGTATGCACTTACTGAATGACCAAGATGAAAAGTCCTAAATCTCTAATCTTTTCTTGTCATTCTATTTGATACATTTATATGCACCGATTGAGTAATCTTGGTTTCTATGTAGGATGTTCATCCAGTCCAACAATGTCCAACTCTCCAAAAATCATCAACTGCATCTCATCAACCTAGCTGCTTATAAGTTTTATGTTGGTGTTCAATGAATTTTTGTGTACAAAGAACTACATTTGAACAAGCGCAATTTTTGGAAGTGTTGAAGGATTTGTTTAAATGCTTTGGAACTTTGATTGTGGTATTAGCTTGGAACTTTGATGATGGTTATAGACAATGTTATGTATTTGATAATATATTTTTATGTTAATATAATGTTAGTTTGGAGACATCTGTGGTGTTATCTAGTTACATTTGTGGTATTGTCTTAGTGGAGCTAAAATTATTATAGGATAATTGTAATAGAAATGTGGTTTTAGAACTTAAGAGAAAAAAAAAATTAACCTATAAAGGCAGGCAAAAACCGCCACCAAAGGACTAAAATTATGAAATAATTGGAGACCTATAGTGGCGTTTATAGCTCGTCGCTAAAGCCTCACACATATAGCGGCAGGTGTAACCATCGCTAAAAGGTGTGTAGAGTCTGTTGTTTAATAAACCCTATAGCGGCGCTTAATGCCCACCACTAAAGGTTGTTGCCTATAACGGCGGGTCTATCCTGCTGCTAAAAGGTCACTTGACCCGAATGGTAACTTCATATGGCGGCAGTTTTTTACCCGCCATAATAGGCCAAAAGCTCCGCTAAATGAGCGATCTATTGCGGCGTTTTTTTTACTGCCGCAATAGAGCTATTGCGGCATCGCAAGGCTGGCAGGTAGAATCGCCGCAATAGCCCCCGCCACAATAGGCCAAATGGACCTTTAGCAGTGGTTTTTTGGGCTTTTATGGTGGTTTTGGCCTGCCGTAATAGGCCAGCTTTTTTGTAGTGACTTAATCTTATGTTATATTGTTTTATATGGAAATAATATTAGCATGTGTTATTACAAGTAAAACTATTCATTATTTCTGACTGATTATCCCAAAAAAAAAAAAAAAAAAACTATTCATTATTGTTCATGTTATACGCAAATCATGTTTATTTTCTGAGTTGTAGTTGAGCATTGTATGAAAATGCATTTATTCCGCCTAAAAGCAATTAGTGATACATCAAAATCTTATGTTTCAACAGTTGTGCTCTAGCTATAATGTCGCGAGCTTGAAACTATCCATATGACCTCTCACGTTAAAAATAAAATTCTCAATTCCATTCTACACATTGATTTGGTTTGTCATGTTTAAGTATTGGTCTATTTTGTTGTAGTGTTTCACAATTACCATTTGTTGGGGAAGTTTTTACGACAAGGGCTGAAAATGCAAGAATGACCCAAATCTCCCCTTAGGTTCTTTAGAAGTGTTTATTATGGAGAATCAAGCCCAAAATGCCAAATGTATAATGAATAAAAGGCTAATGCTGCTTTGACAAGAGAGAATCAAAATGCTAATAACAAAAGTGCAGAAAAAGCATAAAAACATAACAGGTCTGAAATTTCGACCCACAGTCAGCGAGAATAGGAAATTAAGATAGGTTGTGAGGAAGAGAGGGAAGGTTCCCCAGTACCCATATTTCCACCCTTATTCTTCAGAATTGCGAGAATGTTAGCTAGCTGAATAGGCTTAACAAAAGTACTGGAAAAACATAAAAACATAACAAGTTTGAAACTTCGACCCATAGTCAGCAAGAAGAGAAAATTGAGAGAGGTTGTGAGGAAAAAAGGGAAGGTTCCCCTATACCCATATTTCCACCCCTAAGGTTTAGAATTATGAGAATGTTTCCTGGCTCAGTGAGTTTTTGCTCTCAAGTTTCAGCTTTATGGGGAAAACGTGGTTGGTTATTTTTGAGCTGAAGAGAGAGTTTCATATAGAGTTTCAGCTAATGACTAGTTTTTAAGTAGTGGAAAAGACTTTTATCCCCCATGATACTAATTTGGTGATTTGGCTTGGGTTGCTTTTGTTTAGGGAAGAGTTTGACATGCTTTTAGCATGATTTTGGAAATAAAGTTGTTGACTCCATATTGTTTCCTTGTCATTGTAGGCTTTTGACAGCTTGGCTACATTAGGCTAGCTAATTAGTTTAGGGTCAGTGATGTTTTTTGGGTGGAAAAGAAAATATGGTAGCAAAATTAGGTTAGGGTAGAAACTTTGGGCCACAATCAGCTGGAGCATAAAGATTGTTTGGGGTGAAAATTTCGGCTACAAGACCTCTTTCAAGAGCCAAAGGTGTTACCAGTGTCTGCCCACTTGGTAGCACACATGGGCTAGGCTCATGCAGAAGGTCTGAAAGGAACCGATCCATACCCTTCAAACCACACTTCCTTAATACCCCCCATAAGTTGCATCGGCTTGGGCCATGCTTAAAAAAATAAAATAAACTATAATATATGAATTGAGCCCACAAGGAAGTCGGGCTTGGTTGAATCAAGTTTGTAGAAAATGTGTCGTGAAAATGAGTATCAACATTAGCCCCCCGAGCACGCGTGGCCCTTGTGGCATGCATGTGGGTAGTTGATATTTCCCATTGCTTATAAATGTTGTGGGTTTGGGAATTAGAATACCCAAAAGCTTCATTTTTGTTGAGAATGTGCAGTTGAAGGAGCTTGTTTGTAGAAATACCGTAGTCATAATGCCCACTTGTAGAAAATTACAAGCCAAAGAATCCCGTATGTGTAGAAATATCGTGGTTGTGGAAAAGTAGTACCTTTTTTTTGGCTGAATTTGGAAATAAGTACTTGATGATAATAGGTCCCACCAAAGCACATTATTTGACCAATATTGGTCTTCATCCACGTATAGCATTGTATACTTCTTCCTTCACTCACAACATTTCAAAAGGCACTCGGCTTTGCCTTCCATGTACACCGTGGTAACTTCATCATTCTTTCCTTTACATTGCTTCATATATATTGGTGTTTGACTTTTCAAAGTTGTCTCCTTAGCCTTTAGTTTTGCTTCAGAGAACTTTTGCATCTCACGCCACCTTGGTTTGTTTCTTTTTCTTTTTCTTTTTTTTTTTTTGGAAAATACCAAATAACACGGGCCAAATCAGCCAAATACCATAAGTTTGTAAAATATTTTGCAAAAAAACACTGTTTCGGAAGTAATTGGCGATCTACCACATTTTGGCATACTCGAGTTTAACATCCTCGAGTTCCCCATGTTCTATTCCACGCTGGCGCTGCTGACATGGCAACTGGACATTAAAAAAATATAAGTTAGTACTCGAGTTTTTCAGACTCGAGTACTGGAGAAGTGGTACCCGAGCCGTCCAAACTCGGGTACCAATCTGTAAAACTTTTTTGATCATACCACTTGGTACTCGAGTCTAGGGAGATCGAGTACCTCTTGGTAATTACTCGAGTTGTTCAGACTCGAGTACTGTACAAGTAGTACCCGAGTCCTCCAAACTCGGGTACCAATCTGTAAGGCTAACCAGTTTTTGAAAATCATGCCCCTTGGTACTCGATTTTACGGCACTCGAGTACTGTGCAAGCATACACCCGAGCCCATATCACTCGAGTATTCACTAAACTCACGCTTAACTGACTTTCTCAAACTCGGGTATCACTTTCACTGAAACACTCTCTCTCACTTTCTCAATCGCCCTCTCACTCTCTGAATCTCGCTATCCCCTCTCTCTCCCCCCACGCTCTCAATCCCTCTCGGTCTTGCTGTCGCTCTCATTCTCAGTCTTCTCGCTCGCAGTCTCGGTCTCGGTCTCCCGCTCAGTCTCGGTCTCCCTCTCCGTCTCCGTCTCCGTCTCGGTTTCCCTCTCTGTCTCGGCCTGTTCTCTCCCAGCTCACGGTCTGAGGTCTGCATCTTGAGTGAATCACAAAGGTATGTCTCCTGATCTCAATATTTGTTTGAGCATTGGGGGGTTAGGGGATATTTGTGGGTATTTGTGGGTATTTGTTTTTTGGTAAGCATTGGTTGTTGATTAGGCTAATGTAGCTTTTGGTGAGAAGAATTTGTTAGTGTTGGTTGTGTGTATGTAGCTTTTAGGCTAATCAAGCTTGGAAATATTTATCGGTAAATTTTGTGTTGGTTGTGTGTATGTTTACTATGTTTTGACACAAACTAATTGAATGTTCCCTTTGCCTGAATGTGGGATATTGGTTGAAAACTACATACATAGGACTTACTTAGTGCCAACATAAGACAGAAAATTTCGGATAAAATTTCACTGTGTGACATATTTGACGGATGGATAGATTAGATGACATCCATTATTGTTGTAGCTTCCCAATTACGGCGATGGTGAAATATACATGGTTCAAATTGAATTCTTACTTCGATGATCGTCGCAACAAGAGTATAGAGCAATTGAATTCAGGGAAAAAATGGTGTCAGTATGCCTTGGATATCTTCATGAGAAATAAGGCGAAGGCGGAGCATCACAGGGTGACGAGATTGAGCGCGCAAGCCCAATCATATCAAGTAGATACACCGCATAATCTAGGGACTACTGGACATGGGAATCACACACATGCAGTTAATTTGCTGCAAAGAACTTGCACATGTCAGAAATGGAAACTGTACAAGATACCGTGTTCACATGTCATTACAGTTTGTATTAGGTATCGACATGATGCAGAGCAGTACATTGACCCATGCTATAGTGTGGACGCACTGTTTCGGAGCTATGCTCCCGTTTTCCCTGCGTTGAAAGATAGATTATCATGGCCGGATCCTGATGAAACTCGAAAGGTCCTCCCTAACCCCCGATTGATCCGAGAGAAAGGTCGCCCTGTCTCAACACGAATCAGGAATGAGATGGCCGAGGGCGGGAATCGGCCGAGAACCACACCATGGAAGGAGGGGGGGCGGAAGGTGCAATGCGGGTTGTGTGACCAAGAGGGGCATAACTGAAGAACATGCCCTAAGTGGAACGAGGTACCGACGAGTGGTGGTCTCGCGGACTAGGTACGCTAAGTTTGAACTGTAGCATCCTTTTAAATGCAACTTGAAACAAAATGTTTAATGATTGCTTAGTAAACTGGAAAAATTGATCATACTAAAATGCTTTGCAAGTACTGCACATAAAAAAAAAATATGAAGAGAGAATTTAGAGTGTTCTTTGTATTGCTTAATGATTGTGTTCTTTGTATTGCTTAATGATTGTTATATTCTTCCTTTCATATGGAGTAGCAAATAAAATTTGCTAATGACAGGTTGAGGGAGCATTGTCATCTCATTGTGTAATATAAGATAATTGCCACTAAATACGAATCTTTTCTATGCATTGTGCATCTGCACACATTTTTAATGACTGGTTGAGGGAGGATTAGCAATCTTTTTAGGATGACTAATAGATTCTCTTTGTGGGGCAGGTGGGCGTGGACATGGCCAACAAAAATCTAAAGGTGTTGGGATGGGGTAGATGCTACCATAGAAGGCACTCATTTCCTTCTTTAAGGGCAAGATATGTCTTGAGTAACAAAGTCAGAAAGAAAATGTTCCTTTGTCGCACAAGTGATTGGGGTGCACCCTGAAGACTGCATCCATGTAATAGATTTTAGTGTTGTTCTTTTGATGCAAAAGGTCATTCGTAGAAGCAAACAATATTATCTTTCTTGAAGTTCCTTTTAGTGTGTCTGTATTAACTTATCATACTTTCTCAACATTGTACATGTGAATGAGTTGTTGATGATGAATATGGTTTAAGAATCTTTATTGCATTTGTGGTGTTGAGAATTTGACCTATCTCAATATCAAAATTCATAAGGTTTAATAAATTGTTAATTGGGTTTGGATGTCCATTTTGGAAGTGAATAGCAGTGAGAGTGTTCAAGTAACAGGGGCTAGCTAATTTCGACGAAAACTGGAAGTAGCTTGCACAGTACTCGAGTGCAGTAAAATCGAGTACATCCCAAGAGGTACTCGAGTTCCCCAGAATCGAGTACCAAGCGGCATGATTTTCAAAAAATGGTTAGCCTTACAGATTGGTACCCGAGTTTGGAGGGCTCGGGTACTTTGCACAGTACTCGAGTTCCCCAGACTCGAGTACCAAGCGGTATGATTTTCAAAAAAATGGTTAGCCTTACATATTGGTACCCGAGTTTGGAGGGCTCGGGTACTTCTTGCACAGTACTCGAGTCTGAAAAACTCGAGTACTAATTATATTTTTTTAATGTCCAGTGGCCAGGTCAGCAGCGCCAGCGTGGAATAGAAAATGGGGAACTCGAGGATGTTAAACTCGAGTATGCCAAAAAGTGGTAGATCGCCAATTACTTCCGAAATAGTGTTTTTTTGCCAAATATTTTTCAAACTTATGGTATTTGGCTGATTTGGCCAAATAACACGCCTCTTTGCTTTGCTCCCTCTCAGTAGCTTTTTATTTCTCTTTCTTCACTTGCTTTACCCTTCAAACTTCATTGTTTCTGTAGCCTTCCCTTAAGTGTATCACGGAAACATTTTGGACTTAATTTCTTTAGATCCCACCACATCTTCATCTGCTTTTCTAGATCGGCCAAGGCTCCAATTTTTTTTTTTTTAATTGCAAGCTTCATCAGATCTTCTCGTTCTTTCCCCAAAATTTCACTTTTAATCCTTCACCACCCATATTGCTAATTTCAAGAAGGGTAGCGCTGGTGAGATGGTGATGTCGGAAAAAGAGAAGAGTTTTTCGTTGGTGAGGAATAGAGGTGTTCCGTTGGCAAAGGGTTGAAGATGCTCAGAATTGTTCGCCATCCATGGGGTTGAGATTTAGGCAGTACAAAGTCTCATAGCTGAAGAAGAGAAAGAACCAATTGGTCACGAGTAGGGTGGTCTCACAAGAAATATCATAGTAGGTTTGTGATAGCCTGCTGCTTATGGCCGTGGGACTTGTCGGTATGGATGTTGGTGGAGCAGTGTTCATGACGAAGAGAAGCAATGCCTTGTTGAAGGAAATTGATGCCAAATGCGATGGTAGGGTTTTCTTTGCACAAACTCGATAAAGTCAGATGAGACGCTCACTTTGGTGAGTTAATATATTTTTTTTGCCGATCTCTCGGATGTATTTGGTGACATGTTGAATAAATAGTGTCGTTGATTGTGTAGGTAGGCTCTTCCTTAGGAGATCACAAAAATATCGCGATGTACTAACCCATAAGGTTAAGTCATCGTAATTGAATCTGAATTTTATATTGAAGTAGACTCCTTATTGATTCTGAGAGTCACAAGACATGGAAATCAGGTTGTAGCATGACCATGCTTGATATTGAGTTGGCATTAGTGTTGGAAGTAGAAGTAGCATACTTGGCTGTAAATTTGACTTGGTAGGAGAAAATGATGATGAATGAAAGGCTATCTTGAACCTCTATGCAAATTGTACCACATTGAGGTTGCTTCAATTTTCTTAAGTTAATTGATTGTTGGTTAATTTAGTGAGATTACGTTTGCTAAGATTTGTTTCGATGAAGCTGTAACCACGAGCAATAAGTGATATTGTTAGCCGCATAGCGCATTTGAGATGGAATAGAGCGAAAATAGCACTTAGTGATGTAGTATAAGGGTGTGACATAGGTAATGTATGTGCTGGCACTGGCATCCCCCAGTATTGTGTTATCGTGGAAAATGCGAATAAAAATGCAGAGTCACAAGTTGTTGCTTCATGTTTGTTGTGATGATGAGGAGAGTGTTGGTGAAACCATTATTGATGATTCCATAGAGCATCTATTATTTGATTGTGGTATTGTCCAACCATAACAGCCTTCACGTCTTAGGCCTTGATAGGACTAGATTGACCATGATAGCATGAGAGGTCGCCTTGTAAAATAGTTGTTGTGTATGCTAAAATGATGAATGGCATAACTTGTAAGCAAGTAGGAGATTCCTCTTTGTTGCGTGGCTATAAAAAATGTTCAACGAAACATCGTTGTTCTGAGATGCTTTCGCTTGTGGTGATGTCGCAGCTCCATTTGTTTTAGAATGAAGCCGCAAATTTTTTTTTTTGGCAAGTCAAAATCTGCTGTGGCAAGCCAAAGCTTGTTGCCACTCGTTCTTGTCGTGCCATTAGGAGTTGTTGAGTTTGATGCTTCTCCATTCTACATAGAATAAGTGTACTTTGGCAAACTACGCCATTGTTGGTAAGCCACATATCTTCTTCGTTTTCTTTTCTTGATTGCATATAATAGTATATTAAGTGCATCGCACTATGGTTTCTTGTAGGATGAATTTGGCTTAGGTAATTGTGGTGCCATCATTAGGACTTTCATCCATGAGGCCAATCTCATTACCAATGCATCATTTTCTAAGGTTGAAGATATAGGACAGCAACATAAAGCTGCAATAGATGAAATAACGGCCGTCATTAGTAACTTTGAACCCTATTTGGTCTGTTTCTTGCTAGCTTTGGACTTTTGATGAACTTGTAGTCCTGCTGTCTATGTATAGGACCTGGTTGCTTTAACTTTCTCTATTAAGAGACAACATCCCAAAGTTGCTACAAATTGAGTGCCCATAGCTCATCTTAAGAGGATCGTAAGATTTCCTTTGTCAAGCTTAGGGACCATAGAGCTTCCCCTTTGCTTTGGCTAGAGAGCAATTGTGATAATAGATGTACATAGTACTTAGGTTCTTTCCTTGGCTGAGGAGTGGCTATTTGGATGAAGAAGTGCTGACAAGAACTAAATTGAGGATGAGTCGATTGTAGAGTTTATTCTCTACTACCTTCGCTATAGTGTCAATACATGGTTCAAGTGAGGCTTGAAAGTTCAACTTGCATATCTTGGCAACCGAATCATTGGGAAGAGGTAGAAACTTGTAGCAACAAATTCATAGAGAGAAATCGTAGGCGAGTGTTCTGAATGTGAAGGCTTCAGATATTGTTGCAAGTCTCGATCTTCTTCGAGTCCCCTTTTCCTTCTCATTTCTTTTGTTTCTTGAGAATTTGAGCTGGTTGTCATGTGTAATAAGGGCTGCTACCTTGGAAACATATTCTCTTGTATTTTGCTTTTGTGGACAGCTTACTTATGTGTATAGAGCAGCTCTTATTTAACTTGTATTGGTGCCACTTAGAGTTTATACTGCCATGGTTAGTAAGCACAATTCACATTTTGTACAAAGTAAACATATATGATATTTGTGTTAAGGACATAATTTTATGTAATTGGCATATCCTTTGGTAAAATGCACTTTACTTGTATTTGGATAAATCTAAGAAGGTTAAAGATGATCATTACAAGTAGTTAAATTGAAAATATGAAGATTACTCAAAAACTGCTCACGAAAAGTGCAATCTATAGGTCTCAATACATCCTCGACAGAAGCTCAATCTGTTGAGATTCATTAAAGCTCGACACATATCTCGATCTATCGAGCTTACAGGATACAGACTATAGCTAGCAACGTTTTTATTCTAAAAGGCTATTTAATTATGGGTTTGTATAATTCTTATAGGACTAGGAAAACCCAAGGTTTGTGGGTTTGTATAATCCTTATTGGACTAGGAAAGCCCAAGCTTTGTGTAAACCTATTTAGAATAGGAGAGCCTATTAAGCTCCTATTTAAAGGATGTGGAAATGAAAAACCCTAACCCTAGAGAGCTTCATAAGGTTTTCTTTTTGAAACCCTAGCCTCCTCCTACGGAAGAAAGAGTTCTTGCTGCATTTCTTGTGTGCCTTTGGGTTCTGTAACCAAGCAAAGTCTCTTACATCAACATTGAAGATCTTATTAGTGTTTCTATGTGAAGCTGCTGCAAATCAACTACAACAATCAAAGGGTTGCTATGGAGTTAATCATGTACTGGGATCCGTGCATCATTGGTTAGTCACGTACTAGGGGCCGTGCATTGAAAAGGAGAGATTGTCACTACAGAACAAGTCCAATTAGGTATTAGGGTAAGGGTTCAACTGTAAGTTGGTATAAGGTACTGGGATTCCTTTACTTGTAACCACTTGTTTTGATAATCGTGGATTCTCGGGAGTGGTGACCATAAAATCATCCAGTGGGGTTTTTGCCATGTTAGTTTTTCCCATTCAAAAATAAATCATCCGTGTCAAATTTAATTTCTGCTGCACTTAGTATAATTGGTGATTTGTTTGTACTACCACATTATTGCATGCTAAATTGACTTAATTAATTCACTAGACTAATTAATTGGTTAATTTATCATAAGGGGTCAATACATTCTTGGCCTATCAATTTGGATGTATATTTTGTAATTTGGAATGAAAGAATGATTTGTACCTCAAAGATGCATATGACTTGTAATTTGTACCTAGAGAATGACTTTGTACCTTTCTTTGATAAGCTACAAGTATGTTTTTGTTGTAAAAACAGCCTTGTATGACTATAAGCATTTGAGTATGTCGAGAAAATCTTGCTTGGAAAGGTTATGTGCACCTTATGATTGAATAGCAAAATTTTGATAGATTATGTGCGCTTAATCTCTTGAAGATGACTTGTGCTTGATTGGATAGCTCGTGGATATGGCTTTGTCTTTGCAAGAGCAAGTTAGTAGACATGTTGCTTGGTTGTCATGCCTTTGCGAACAACCTTTGGCTTAGCGCATGTCTCAATGTTTGTGCACCATTTTTCAGCACTTTATTGACGGACAGATTTGGTTTCGTAGATAGTAGCTCATATATATTGAAGCTTGGCTCGCCACATGGTAATCGACTTATTTCTCAACATGTATCAGGTTGTTATTTAGTTAGTTTCAAGAAGCCCCTACATATGGGCTGCGTTTTTGTGCATTGCGTCTTATGGTGCATTTGTTTGTCACCGTTTCATAGGGAAATCGCATTCTCACATACAATGCAAAGGCTTGCTAATTTCTTGTGGAAGGGTTTTATCCTCGCGTATAGCTAATTACCATGTGACAATGAAATAGTGATTTATTGCGTCGATTTTCCCATAATTTTTTAGGGATGATTATGTCCACTATGTAATGGATCACTATGCTTGAATAAGATGTTGTGTTGGCTTCCATACCACTTCGCAAGTCTTGCCTTTAAGAAAATGTTGGTTTTCCCTACCTTGTTGAAAGCGTTGCCCCATTGCAAGTAGGGGTCTTACCATGTATGAATAATATGACATCTCATTGGCTTCCTAATCGTTCAATAGGTCTTACCTTTGAGGATGCATTGACTTTCCTACCATGTTGAGGGAAGTAAGGGTATCTCCATAATAAAACGTCTTATTGGCTTCCTAATCACTTGATAGGGCTTGCCATTGAGAGAGTAAGTGTTTGGCTTTCCTTACCTTATTGAGAGTATTTTCACCCTCGCATGTAGAGGTTTCACCATAAGAGTAATTTATAAACTTTCTCGCCGCTTCGCAAGTTTTACCATTGAGAAAAAGCATTAGTTTTCCCTACCTTATTGAAAGCGTTTCACCTTCGCATGTAGGGGTCTCACCATGCTTGGATAATACGATAGTTCATTGGCTTCCTAATGTTTCATAGGGCTTGCCTCTGAGAATCGGTATGAGTGAGAAATATTGTTGAAGCTTATGATCTTGTGTGAGATGTCAAAGTGACGAATGTTATGCTCCTTGATGGAGTGGGCTATGACCACTCTCATTGCTTTCTTGAGTGCAATTGCTTCCGCCCACTTAATGAATTACGTAGGCTGCGTTTGGTTCGATGTGAATCGAATTCTGAGTGTAAAACGAATGCAGGGGAAAATGAATTCCGGTAAGGAAATTAAAATCTGGGCGCTTGGTTCTACAATGGAAAATAGTCCGGAAAACGATTTCCAGTGTTTGGTAACATTCTGAAAATGCTATTTTCCTACAAATTGTTCACATTTTCTCAGCTTCCAAACAAATTTTATATCAGAAAATCCATCACCACCCACATAGCAGCGCCCACAGAAAATCCACCACTATCCACACAACACAAAAACCATCAAAACACCACCACAACAACAACAACAACAAAAAAATCAGAGATCAAAGAAAAATGAAAATTAGACACAAAAATAAGTAGGAGGCTTGGTTCGGGTCAGAGAGAAAAAGTTAGATGAGAGAGAGTGCCATGAGTGAGAGTGGAAGAGAGGGTGTGGCTCTTGAGTGAAGGCACTAGATCGGTGACATGCAGTGTCCTATCCGGCCTTGGTTGGTTGGCGGGAAAGAGAGAGAAAGCAGATCGACAAGTGGTGGATGACGAGATTGAGAGGAGTTGATTTGACCCAGAGAAGGACGAGGCGATCTAGAGGGTGGCGGCAACGGGTTTCAGGCGGTGGCGACAATCAGACTCGGTTCAATCTATCACTCTCTCTCTTTCTCGCTTTCCCTCTCTCTTCAGGTGTGTTAGCTCTTTCTCTCTTTCTCTCTCTTTCTTTGGGTGTTTGTGAGTCCGGAAATCATTTGAAGGTTAAACAGAAGCGTAAATGATTTTCCGGGTTAAAGGGCTTATTTTGCGGTCAAAGTTTAAGATTTTCTGGAAAACTTTATTTTACATGTGCACCCAAACACGCTGCAAGTATTTTCCGAAAATCATTTACACCCAAAACAACCTCAGCCTAAATGGTGTCGTGTCCCACCTGCATCCTTTCCCTTTTTTTTTTTTTAATAAATTTAATGGGCACATTGTGGCAATAGGCTTTGGCTTTGTTAATTCTAAAGAGGTTATTTATTTTTTGGTCCCAAAAACTTGTCCAAATTTTATATATAAATTTTTATAAATCTTGCTTGAATTTTTTTTAAGTAACCATTTTTTTTGTTGTTGAAAATTTAACATTTCAACAGTATCAATTCAAGGCCATTAGCTTTGAATTAAAAACAAAAAACAAAAAAACAAAAAAACGTCTCAACTTACCAAAAATTAGTAATTGAGGTTCTTAATATGGGGACCAAGATGGAATTGTGAATCAGTCCAACCAATATGGGGACCAAGATTTAATGCTCTTTGTAGTGATATTCCTAAGCTGTCCTCCTTCTCGAACCTAGTATACTTCATCGAACAACACCAAAAAAAGTTGGAGCTATTCACGAGTGTGGCATGGCTCATCTAGTATAGAAGGAGTAAAAAGAGACTCAACGAACTGTGCCTCCCTCTAGTGAAAATCTTTGACATAGCACAAACACTACTCAGTGAATTCCAAGAAAAACCATCATAGCTGTTGGGTTAAAATGAATTGACCCCTTGCAAATTAATTAATTACCCAAGTTAATTAATTAGTCAAATAACATGCAATACCCTGGTAGCATTAACAAATAACCAAAAAACTAAATGCAGCGGAAAATAAATTTGACACAGGTGATTTGTTTACGAATGAGGAAAACCACCAAGGTAAAACCCCACCAGGTGAATTTAAGGTCACCACTCTTGAGAATCCACTATTATTAATCACAAGCGGTTACAAGTATAAGGAATCTTACTAAACCCTTTGCCCTATCTCGAAATACCAACCTATAGTTGAACCCTTACCCCCATACCCAATTGGACTTGTATTGTAGAAGCAATCTCTCTGTTCAATGCACAAATATTAGTACGTGACTAACCAATGATGCACAGATCTCACTACGTGACTAACTCACTAGCTTGAAGAAGATTGTTGGCTGCAAAGTTCTTCAGTTTATCAACAATGAAGATCAGGAAGCTGCTTGGTCACAAAACGCTTGGCGTAAAGAGCAGTAGCTTCTCCAGAGAGAAAGATGAGCTAGAGCAATTTTTGCCTCCGGTTACAATATGCATGTATTATCACTTTGCATCACCTTGTGACGGCTCTTAAAATAATCATTTTATATGTCTAGGGTTGTGAGAAAAGAAACCGTACACAAATACTCAAGGATATGTGTGTAATCAGATCTGGAAAATTTGATTTCGTAATTCTTGAAAAATTTAGCTTGTGTCGAGCTTTTGTCGAGCTTCAACGTTAAATCTCGATAGAAGTCTTTCTGTTGAGATTACTGCCGAGCTTTAATGAACAACATTTCCTTCACTTGTTTCTTGGTCAGACTTGCATGACTTCAATACTTAACTTGAACACTTGTTTCTTGAAGTACTAAACCCATCCTAGATCTACCCAATTACAAGTAAAGTGCATTTTGTCAAAGGATTAGCCAATTACATAAAATATGTCCCTAACAACAGCAATCACAATTTGCTCCACCGACAGAGGTGAAGTGGAAACCACTAAGACTAGATTTTTACAAAGTGAATTATGATGGGGCTATGTTTGCGGAGTTGGGCGAAGCAGGAATTGGTGTTGTGGTTAGAAATGAAAAGGGCGAAGTGATGGCCTCCCTAGCAAAAAAACTTCCTATACTTGAAAGTGTTGAAATGCTTGAGACACTAGCAGTGATTTTTTCTACGGAATTGGGATTGCATCAGGTGGTCATTGAAGGTGATTCAGAAATTGTGTTTAAGGCCTTATCTAGTCGGTGTTTGGAGCGTTCTAGCATTGGTCATATTATCAAAGACTGAAAGTCTATTTCGTGTTTCTTACAAACCTGTTCCTTCTCTTATACTAGATGGCAGGGCAACTGTTTGGCCCATGCCTTAGCTAAATGAGCAAGGATGTCTTCCCCTCTCTTAGTTTGGATGGAGTCTATTCCTCCGAACATTTCTTATTTAGTTTTTGTTGATGTAATTCCATAGTTCTTCCTTTAATGAAATTGAATGATGTTTTTTTTTTCAAAAAAGAAAAAAAAAATACCCATTTTAACTGTCATACACACAAACACACCAATTTGGCCCATTATATATAATAGACAAATTTAAATTTTTAACTTTATTCAATTCCATTATGAAAAATATAAAGTGAGAAGAGAACTCTATCAATCTAGATTCGACCAATATTATCACTAGCCAACATGATTCGAAGAATATGTATAGTAATAAATTGAATAATATAACCCTTCTTCTACTCTTTTAGATCATATAAATACTAATAATATAACTTGAAATAGTTGTTCCCGTCAAACTATTGCGAAGTTATCCATAGTTATAGAGTCAAATAACAATTTTAAGCATACTGCAACTAATTTGAATAATTACTGTTAGGAAAGCACTATGGTTTGCGAGTGATTAATCATTACAATTTGAAGGTGAGCTAACAAATTGTAAGTAATATATATATATATATATATATATATATATTAATAAAAGATTTATACATATAACCTAACCTAATCTAATCTATAATCTATAATATTTATAAAACTGAAAACATTTGACTTTGGGTTGACCTCAAAATATTTTGTCATATAAGATTTTATGTGCTCACAATTTTACATGTAAGTATTTAATATATATTTTTCAATTAGACTTAAATTTTATTTTATATTTAAACTCTCAATTAAATGATAAAATAGGTAGTTCAATGTATAAGTACAATCATAATAAATATCTATTAATATATATATATATATATAATAGCTTTACATAAAAGCACAATAACAATAAATTCCATAATTATCAAATTTCAAATTTATATGCAAAATAAATAGAGAGAAAACCAAAAGTTTTATACGATATATAAATAATTACTTTATAAACATAAACATAAATATTTACATATTCTTATACATATAAATTACAATATTTTATAGGCTAAATTAAAATTACATACTCTAATTTTGCCTAATATTCAATTTAGTTTTGTAACTTTAATTTCTTTAAATTCTATCTATTCTATTTTTTTATTGTTCTTTCCTCTCTACATGGTGTTCCTTTTTTATAATAATAATAATAATAATAATAATAATAATAATAATAATAATAATAATAATAATAATTCGATAGTTTAGGAAGGAGAGATTTAATAGTATGCCTTATTTTAAAAACTCATTTTTGTCAACTTTGTTTTGATATGCAATTTTTGACAAAGTTGGAAGTGAATTTTCCATATTATCACAATACTGAAATTGGGAAAATTTTTCTTTTCCCACATGAAGTTCTTGTAAGATAAAACTTAATTATTAGATAAATGAAAACTTCATAAATTCACAATCATGAAATTTTTAACTAACCTAGCCGCCTAATCATTTTCTACATTTTTTTAGTTGCAGCTTGGAATAAAATACATGGACCAAAATTATTAATTGGGAATTTGGGATTAATATATACCAGAGTCCTTATTGAATTCAATCAATCCTATATTGCTTTAAAATTAATTGAGATTTTTGGTAAAAAAATAATAGGAGTTATTTTTCAACAAATGTTTAATTTTTAAAAATTTAAAAAGTGCATATTTCCACATATATAAAATCAGTTACCATTCATTATTGTTGGGTTAAGATAGCTTGACCTCGGTTAATTGATTAATTACCCAAGTTGATTTATTAAATTTAATTGCATGCAAATTGTGAAGGCACCAACAAATCACTAAAAATACTAAGTGCAGTGGAAAATAAATTAGACACAGTGATTTGTTGACAAATGGGGAAAACCTCGCACGACAAAAACCCCACAGGGTGGTTTTAAGGTCACCACTTCCAAGAATCCACTAATCAACAATCAAATGGTTACAAGTATAAGGAATCTTACCAACTACCTTGGCCTATCTCGAAATATCAACCTATAGTTGAACCCTTGCTCCAATACCTAATTGGACTTGATCTTGTAGTAGCCTTCTTTCCATTGATGCGCAAACCTCCAATTTGTGACTAACCATTTGCGTGGATCCCAATGCGTGACTAACTCCAGTAACCTGAACAAATGTTGTTCACTGCAAAGTTCTTCACTTCATCAATAATGAAGATCAGGAAACACTTGGTTACAAAATCCTATGGGGTACAAACGCAGTAGCTTCACATAGAGAAAATAAGTCTCTTGGTCTCTGTATCCGTGTGTGACGACTTTTAAAATAAGAGTTATATATGTCTAGGATTGTGAGGAAAGAAACCTGAAATAAATACTCAAGACTAGGTTGAATTTTAGATCTGGAAATTCTGAAATCATAATTCTCGATAGATCGAGCTACTGTCGAGCTATCTATCGAGCTTCACATTAAGTCTCGATAGTAGGTACCTGTCGAGCTATTTGTGAGACTTAATGAACAGCATTTCTTCACTTGTTTCTTGGACCAATCTTCACGTCTTTAATACTTGACTTGAATAACTTGTTTCTTGAAGTACTTTACCCATCTTAGATCTACCTAATTACAAGTAAAGTGCATTTTGTCAAAGGATTAGCCAATTACAATAAATTATGACCCTAAAAATTATCATGGCGTATATCTTTAAAATTGTGAAAAATACATCTTAACCATGAAATAATCTTTGTAAGTTTTCCTATTTCAACACAAATAGATAGAATCCTTCTAAATATAACCATTATAAAATGATGGACTCAAGAGTTATCGAGCTTATAAGTAAATGATGTAAATACAGGGTTAGGCTAGAATGATTGAATTTGTGGACCAATCTTCACGTCTTTAATACTTGACTTAAACAACGTGTTTCTTGAAGTATTTTACCCATCTTAGATCTACCCAATTACAAGTAAAGTGCATTTTGTCAAAGGATTAGCCAATTACAATAAATTATGACCCTAAAAATTATCATGGCGTATATCTTTAAAATTGTGAAAAATACATCTTAACCACGAAATAATCTTTGTAACTTTGTCTATTTCAACACAAATAGATAGAATCCTTCTAAATATAACCATTATAAAATGATGGACTCAAGAGTTATCGAGCTTGTAAGTAAATGATGTAAATACAGGGTTAGGCTAGAATGATTGAATTTGTGGACCAATTTTCATGTCTTTAATACTTAACTTGAACAACGTGTTTTTTGAAGAACTTTACCTATCTTAGATCTACCCAATTACAAGTAAAGTGCATTTTGTCAAAGGATTAGCCAATTACAATAAATTATGACCTTAAAAATTATCATGGCGTATATCTTTAAAATTGTAAAAAATACATCTTAACCATGAAATAATCTTTGAAACTTTTGCCTATTTCAACACAAATAGATAGAATCCTTCTAAATATAACCATTAAAATTGATGGACTCAAGAGTTATCGAGCTTATAAGCAAATGATGTAAATACAGGGTTAGGCTAGAATGATTGAATTTGTGGACGAATAGCCTTCTTATAGAAAGAGGAAGGTATGGGATTTTTTTTACCACAATTTTAAATCTTATTAAAATGAGATAATTTATTTACATCTATATCTATATAATATAAAACAGAAAGACATTTGACTTTTTGTTGACATTCTTATAGCGAAACAAATGAAGTGTTTGGTGCGTATATTTGTGAATGAGAGTTTTTCAGTTCATAAAACTCAATCATCCCTAAAGTTTTTAATAGAATGTCAAAGTTATACTCTCCACCACCAATGCATATTTTGTTGGGAAATTGCCTCAAATTCAAATTGTGACTTGGAATGTTAATTGGGTTTCCTAGTTGAAGAAGGAAATATTAATTAGGTTTCCTTGGTGTGGAAGGAAAGACTATTCCTTGGTGAGGAAGAAATGTTTATTCCTTATTAAAAAAGTAATGTATTCCTTGTGCCAGAAGGAATCGCAAAAGAAGTCTTATAAATAGACAATGCTTTGGCTGAAGGGTCCTCCCTATAGGAGAGAATATAGAGTGTGAAACCAGGAGAGAAAAAATAGATTTTTGCTTAGGATATAGCTAAAGAGGAGAGAGAAAAGTGTTGCTTTCCTTGAGAAGATAGCCTCGGAGAGCTATGTGGAAAAGAGAAAGAAGAAGTAAAGAAAGCTAGAGAGGAGAGAGCAAAGTATTGTCATCTTCTAGATATATAATTAGTGTGTGTAAGTGCAAAGAAAAACAAGAAGGTTACAAAGAGAGTGTATGTGAGAGCAAAGAAAAACAAGAGAGATTTTTCTTTAGCTGTGAGACATATGTAGGAAATACTGTAATTGATTTGATAATAATGAAATTGATACAGAGTTTGTCATGTGGTTTTTTTCCTTCAAGAAGAAAGGGTTTTTGACATAAATATTTGCTTTTTTGTGTGTGATTGCTATTTGAATGGATAATATTGGTAATAATATTATTTGAGACCCAACATATTTTAAGCAATTACATCAAATTGTGAGGATTGAAATATGTTTGACTTGCTTAGAAAATTAACATCAACTTGAAAGTTGTATGCTAACATTTTCATATAGTTAAACCCAATCATTGAGATTGTGAGAGAACGGAAAATTGGGTGCTCTCAAAAAAGAGATTCGGGTTCTTTTAAGGGCACCTCTTTTTTTGGGTAAGTGGTGTGGAGTCGCCACTTATTTTTTATACAAAAAATTAAAAATAAATACAAATTACATGATCAAAATACTTCATTGTCATTGATTGAATAAAGAAAAGTACAACTTTGGTAAATTAACCTTCCAAGGCTTTGAGTCCTAGTTACAATCTATGCAAAAGTATACAAAGCTTTGGTTCTAGTTACAATGTACCAAAATTAAATGACAAAACACTAATCTACCTATCCAAAAATCCTAAGCTCGAGGGCTAGGTTACGGAATGGGAAGGTGTTAAGCACCCATTCCGCACAGATAGAGTTTGATCTTCTAGCCTTTAATGACCAATATACCCTTTTTTGCATGATGTTGAATGATATGTTGAACACACATGACATAAAATAATTTAAATAAATTTGCCTTATGAATGATGTCCTCTTTTTAAAAAGAATATTCAGATCTGTTTTGAAAGCTGAAAACATATGACTTGGTTTGTAATAAAAATTAGATATGTTTTGCGAATTAAAATAGTAAAAATTTGTTAAAAAGAATCAGATTTATTTTGTGTAAGGTAAAAAAAGTGATTTTATCAAGAAAAATTAGATCTGTTATTGGAAACAAATAAAAAGGACTTTTGAAGGAGGATTCACATTCATGAGACAAATTTATTATGCATGCATCACATAAAAAAACTTCAGCCTAAATTCTTAATTCTTTCTTTAAAATTTTGAAATCTGCAATATTTTAACCCAAAAAAAAAACTTTTCAAAAAACAAAAAAATCAGATCTGTATTTAATGAAAATACAAATCACTTTTTTGAGTTAAGAAAATTTAGATTTGTATTTGATGAAAATACATATCAGTTTTGTATTTAGAAAAAATCAGATCTAAAAATATAGATCACTTTTGTTTAGAGAAAAAATTAGATTTGTATTTAATGAAAATGCAGATCAATTTTGTGTTTAGAATAAAAATTAGATCTGTATTTAATGAAAATACAGATAAGTTTTGTGTTTAGAATAAAAATAAGATCTGAAAATACAGATCATTTTTATTTTGAAAAAAATTAAATCTGAAAATATAGATTAGTTTAGTTTTTACAAAAAAAGCTTTAATAGTCATTTGCAAATTTTGAAATTTGAGGAAAAGAATTACAATAAAAAATCATCTAAAGAATGAGCAAAAAAAAAAAAAAAAAAAAAATCTAGCAAAGTATCTAAGCATGGCAATTATATATTATGAACAAGATATCATAAAACATACTAAACATATCCATGCATCATACTAATTAATGGAAAAAGAAAAGAAAGAAAAAAAAAAAAGAATACCTCTTTGTTAGGAGTGTGATGGGGTATGTGTGTGTGGGGTGCTAATGATGAGTGCGTGTGCTGCTGATGAGGCATGCGTGAGGTACTGATAGGTGTGCGTGAGTTGCTAATGAAGGGTGCATTGGCTGTTGATGGGGCATACATGCGTAGCTGATGAGGTGTGCATGTGCCAGTGCTGCCAAAGTGTACAATGTGATTGTGCTATAGATGATATTATATTTGCCTAGCTGGCATTGTATACTTGTATTTGGGTGTAGATATACTTGTATTTTGGTGTAGATATACTTGTATTGGTGTTGCATTAAAGTTAGCTAAGATAGTTAGTTAGTTAGAGTGTCTTGGTGGCTTAACTGGCAAGGTGGTTACACAGCTGGCTAGGAGCAGTTAGGAAGTTGGTTATTAAGGGTATTAGACTAGGAAGATGAAGGTGAAAAGGGAATGAACTTGATTGATGTTTCTTACCAGAATTTCTCTCTCAATTCTCTCTACTCTCTCTATCTCTCTGTTCTCACTCTTCCTTTGTTCTTGGAGGCCTGTTGTCCTCGAAATCAACTATCAAACCCCCTAATTCCTAGCATTTGGTATAAGAGCAAGGCTTTCCTCAGTCACGGTTGAGACACGTTCTACCACTGCTGCAACTCAGGAAGCTTTTGCTTCACATAAGACTGCATTTGATCATCATGCTAACAAAATTCAAGAAATGCAAACTATTCAAGAAGTGCATACATGTACTTTGAACGAGATGAATCAACAATTTGCTATTCTTGTGCAGAGGCGTAGTGGTTTTGATCAATGGGGATTGTCTCAATCTCCAACAAATGGGGAATCCAAAAAGAGGGGATAAGGCATAGTCAAATGTCCCTAGTTTAAGAGATGAATGCATGACTTTGAAAAATATTGATTTGATTAATTTTCTCTTCCCCCTTTTTTTTTTTTGAAAATAGTTTCGTAGGTGATTTTTTGATTGATTTTTTTTTTTTTTTTGAAAAGAAATGGACAAGGCATGTCTAAATGCCCTAGTTTGACAAACCATGCAAATTTTTGAAAATTTTATTGCACAATTTTTTTTATAATGAAAACGAAGTCAAAACAGACCCGTGAAATGTCCGAAAACACAAAACAGGGTAAATGGGCCTTAGGCGGGTTAGGTTCTAATTGGCACTTGTGCCGATCGGCTCTTGGGAAATGCCAATAGGCACACCCAATTTTGGGTCGATTCCTTGCGCTTTTCCAGTGCTTTTTTTTTTTCTTTTTCTTTTTTTTAATGTTTTTGAGTTTTTTTGAAAAATATTTTCTCCATTTGAGTCCATGAAACACTTTACTAGTCAGCTACAGACTCTTGAAACTTATTTAAACTTGGTTAAGGATTGAGGTAGCTTACTTTAGTATCTAACCTGCAAACAAATCCCTGCATTAAAGTTATCAAGCAATAATAACCACATGCAAGTCCATGGCTAACAATCAAAATTTTCCTCATTCAACCATTCATGATATCAATAGATGGGTTCGTAGCTTTGATTTTAGTACCAATTCCAATTTTACAAGCTACAAGTTAGAGGGAATCAAGGCCTTGAGGAATGTCAAGATCAAGTGGAATTTCTTCCATGTTGCCATGAAGTTCTGGGATCCTGAAGATCATGTATTCCAGTTTAAAATTGCTGAACTTTGTCCCACAATTGAAGAATTTTCAGCTATTCTGGGTTATGATCCTGGTAAGAAATCTGTAGCAGTTTCTTGTGATCCTAGACATAGGGAGATTTTGTCCAACGCTCTAGGACTTCCTACTTCAATTACCAGTAGCATGATTGAAGGGCACATGGTGAATCTTCATGCAGTTCTTTCAAGACTGATTAACAAGCATACTCATGGAGTGACTGACAACATGCAAATGAATTTTGGCTTAGCTCTTTGCTTCAAGGGAAAATTTTTTCTTTGCTCTGGAAGACCGAGTTTTACGGATGCATGAGCCATAAGTATTGTGAGTCAAATTAAGGATGGTGTTAATCTTACTTCTCTGATCTTGGCAGAAACTCTTTTAGGATTAGACTCTGTATTTCATGGTGGAGAGTCACAAAACATTCTTGGGAGTCCCTTGACTTTGCAGATATGGTTGATGGAGAGAGTGGACATAATTGCCACGCCTACTGTTGCTAATTATGGTCTTGGCAATGTCCTCAGTAGGACTGTCCTTAAAACCAAGTGTCAAATTGAAAGTGACTGGGTGAAATTTTTGAACAAGAAGTCTAGTGTCTCAATTCGATGGAATTGCTATTGGTGGAAGTGCCCACCTCCTTTCTTGCGGTCTCTAGGATCGGTTCACATATTCATAGTTGGATTAAGGAGGTCAACTTTCTATAAGGTGGATAGACTCTTGAGGTAGTTCCAATATGAGCAGGGAATGCCTGGTGGAAAAGGAAGAAAACCTTTCACTCCTGTGACATAAATCCTACTTCTATAAGGAACATGTTGTTGGGCTTGGAGATGGCTGACCAAGTGGATCAATCTTTTGTCAAAACTCACTTTCATAGGATGACCACAGAATACTCTAACTGGTTAGTGAACAAGATTGCTGACAAGGAGGCTGACATGGTTGCTATGAGAAAAAAATTTCTTAGAGACAACCGAGAAAGACATGAGGCTGACAACTATGAGTTTAAAAGGAGGGACAAAGATGACAAAGTACTTAGCACATATGGAATCGATGAACAACCAAAAGAGAAAAGATTGAAGAAAAAAAATGATCTTCTTATTTTTAGCTTTGAACATGTTTATTTTAAAAGTTGGTGTGAAACTCTTAGGTTTAGGAATTATTTAGGACCTTCAAGTTAAGGGTTCTGTTTAGGGTTTAGGTTTTTAGGGTTTGTTTTTTTATAGTTTGGTTTAGGGTTTTGACCAATATATGATTGCCTACGTACCTCCTTGGTAGAAGGATTAGGTCATCACGTAGTTCGTTTTATTTGCCTTAACTTTTGCCTAGCCTACCTTTTTGGGTTTTCAATCTAGCAGGCTCTCTCACTCTTTTATTTTCTTTTCTTTTATTTTATTTTATTTTTTTGCTTTCCTTTTACATAGATCAACCCTTTGAGGTTTCAACCTACCTTTTTTGATGCCCTAACTTTTGCCTAGACTACCTTTTCGAGTTTTCAGCCTAGCAGTTTTTTTTTTTTTTTTTTTTTTTTTTTTTTTTATGTATATATATATACCGAACCTAGGAAGGGAAATAACATAATTTACAACCACTTCAGACGTGGTGTTTTCGGACTACCACCTCAAACGTGGTATTTCTTCAATTGATCCATATTGGTTGGTTCAATAAAAGGGTTTGCATCTAAGTCCTTCAACCTTACTTCTCCTCTAGAGTATATTTGCTTAATAATATATGGACCTGCCCAATTTTACTTGAACTTCCCATTTGTATCTTGAACAGGGACTCGGATCTCCTTCAACACTAAATCCCCTAACTTCAAATCTCTAGCTTTTACTTTCTTGTCAAAAGCTTTCCTAAGCCTCCTTTGATAACCTTGAATGTGATACAAAGCCTTGAGTCTCTTCTCATCCATCATGCATATTTGGTCATATCTACTTTGCAACCAATCTATTTTAGGGATTTCACTCTCCAATACTATTCTCAATGAACGGACACCCATTTCAATGGGAAGGATTGCTTCCATCCCATACACCAAGGAATAAGGAGTGACTCTTGTGGAAGATCAAATTGATGTCCTATACCCCCAAAGTGCATAGGGTAATTGTAGATGCCAATCCTTGTAGTTCTTCTTCAAAATTTGCCCTATATTTTTGTTTGCATCCTTAATTGCCCCATCGGTCTTTGGACGGTAGGGTAAGGATTTGTGGTGTTGGATATTGAACTATTGAAGTAGCTTCTCTATTTCTCCCTTGAAAGGCAGCCCATTGTCTAAGATAATTTCATGTGGTACTCCATATCTACAAATGATATTAGTCTGAATAAACTGAGCAACTTTCTTCAAGTTCAAAACCTTGTATGAGGCAGCTTCTATCCATTTAGTGAAATAATCAATAGCAACTAATATAAATTAGTGGCCATTGGATGTTGTTGGGTGAATCTTCCCAATAATATCTATTCCCCATGTAGAGAATAGCCAGGGTGAAGTCATGGTATGTAATGGCATAGGTGGTATGTGCTTCAGATCTCCGTGGACTTGGCATTGATGGCACTTCCGAACATGAATTACGTAGTCTACTTCCATAGTAGTCCAGTAATAACCTTGTCTCATTATTTTTCGTGATAGCATGTGTGCATTCATGTGTGGCTCATAACTTGACTCATGAACCTCTTCAATTATTTACTGTGCTTCCTTGGCGATCACTCTAAAGAGATGAATTCCATTATATGATCTTTTATAAAGCCTCTCACAACAATAATATAGTTAGTGGGCAACCTTATAATGGTCAATTGGTCATTCTTGTCTGTAGATTTTGGATATGTCCCATCCTTGAGGTGTTGTAGGATGTTTGAATACCATTCACCTTCTCCATTCTTTTCCTCATCTCCTTCTATTGGCATGCAATAAGCTGGCTCTTCTTTTTGTTCCACTATTATTGGTCGAGCTTCATCCTCCTTAGGTCCATCCATCATGGATGCCATTGTTGCTAGAGCATCTGCAATCTGATTCTACATTCTTGGCATATAATGGTACTGGATCTTATTGAATTTCGAGGCCCATTTTTAAGGCATTCATGATAAGGCATTAGCCTTTCTTCCTTGATCTTCCATCTATTCTAAATTTGAGAAATTATCAAGGTTGAATCACCATATACTTCCAAGTCTTTCACTCCAAGACCTAAGGCCGCTTGTAACCCCATAATGCAAGCTTCGTATTCAGTGGCATTATTAGTGGTAGGGAAGTTGAGCTTATCAGAGAATAAGATGTGTGTCCCTTTTGGAGAAATCAAGAGAACTCCAATGCCACTTCCATTTTGATTAGTTGCTCCATCAAAATACATCTTCCATGATTCTAGCTCTATACTCATGATATCCTCATCTGGAAAGTCTCCTCAAATTTCTTCGGCTTTTTTAGGTGAACAGTGGGCCAAGTGATCAGCAATTGCACTCCCCTTCACAGACTTCTGAGTCACATATTTAACATCAAATTTTGACATAAGTAGAATCCCATTTAGCTGTCTTCCCATCTTGCATAGGTATGTTGTGAATGAACTCAAACCCAAAAGCCTATGATTGAACTCTACTTAAAATGGAAGCCCAATTTGTTTCTTGAATGAGTCTAAGCCCAACACTTGAGCCCATCAAAGGTGTATACACATGATCAACATCAAAGGCCAAAAGCTCACAAGATGCATGCCTTCCAAGTGTAAGCCCAAGCCATTTTAAGCAAATACCAAAAGATCATAATCAAGGTTCAAGCCTTCCAAGTGCAAGCTTAAGCCATTTCATCATAATCAAGGTTCAAGCATACCAAGTCTCAAGCATCCTAAATGGACCAAGAAGAAGCAAGTGGCCCAACTTTTCCTTGCTCCACATTTGGTTTGCAACATCATGGTTATGCTTAAAGTTTGTTTGTTTGTTTATTCCATGTTTCTATGTTTCTTTGAATTCTAAAAATCCATGTAGCATTTGATGTACTTTGTTCATGTATATATTTAAAAAAAAAATCCAAAAAAAAAAAAAATTTAAGATTCCCAAATCTTTCCAAAAAAAAAAAAAAAAAGAAAAAGAAAAAATTTCAAATGAGAAAGTGTTTGAACTAGGGGCATTATGCCTTTGAGTCATTTAAAAAAAAAATCTTTGAACTAGAGCCATTGAACTTCCTAGTGACTTTTTCAAAAAGACCCAATTTTTTTTTTCTCTTTCAAGATATTTTTTTTCAAAAAGAAGAAGTTTCCTTTTCAAAATGGTACATGAGGGATCCCTTGGACAAAACAGTTTCTAAATCTTGATGTTTAACGGCTTGAGCAATCAACTTGTACCAAGGAATGACTAATTTCATTTGATCAATGCAAAAACTTTTGTTACTTGACTTAGAATATAAGAAGAAATGGTCTTAAAAGGTAATAAAAAAGACTCCATCCATTGGAAAATCCCAAGAATCCATGCACTCGATCCAATTTTCAAAAGTCTTTTGTTCACATCATTAGAGCTATCATACTTTTTCTTTTAAAATGAATTTATTAAAAGAGCTTGAATCACTGTGCCTACAAGTAAGCATTACTAAGGATAGGAGGCCATCTTTGGTTAAACCAAAGTATTTCCTATTACCTAGAATGTTCATCATCCATTGCTAACCTATTTGAGCCTTCAAAAAATTTAGCCTTTTTTTGCATGAACCCACTAAAATCTAAACTTGGGGTGGGAAAAATCAAGTTTGGCGTACTGAAATCTCATGTCGACGAGGACTCAACCTTGTAGCTTTGAAGTTAATTGATAAAGCTCACCTAGAAGGCGTGAAAGACTAGTAGAGAATTCATTAAACTAAAGATAAGAGATCATGAAATTCTATCAATGTGAGAGGAAAAAAAAGTGCGCATCAAGTTTAAAGAGCCTAAAATTCATCATGCCAAGAGGAATACAAGATTCATCTAAAAGAGATTTCATCAAAAAAGGAAAAGATTCATCAAGCAAAAAAAGGTGCAAGTGCATCGAGGCTAGAAAGAAGTCTAGAGAGTGCATCAAAATGATTGAAAATCATTAAACTAAGAAAAACGAGGGCAAAAGGTCCCCAAAAGTTCATTCAATCAAGAGATGAAAGACCAAAAAAAAAAAAATTGCTAGTCTGAAAACCCAAAAGCTAGGGCCAAAAAAAAAAAAAAAGAAAAAGAAAAAAAAAAGAAAATAAAGTCCGCTAGGCTAAAAACCCGAAAGGGCAGTCTAGGTAAAAGTTAGGGTCAAAGAAAAGAAGAAGAAGAAGAAAAGAAAAATTGAAAAATCCTACCAAGTTGGAAACTTAAGGATGCAATCTAAATATGGAAGAATTTTACAAGATGAAAGTCTAGAGGTATAATTCAAGAGGAATGAGCATAAAAACAAATGTTGATACAAGTGACAAATGAAGACTAGTGAGAAGATGACAAAGAAGAAATGGAAAAACTCCTCCAATTCTTGATTTTTTAGTAATGCGTACTTAGGGGAACATCATAGGGAATTTTAAGCCTTTTATATCTTCCATTTCATAACCCAAACTCGGCCTACATTACAACCCATGAGTGAAGACCTCCTTGAAGTCTTGTTAGTTGTAGGCACATCTTAAACTCTAATATTATTTTCTCTTGAATTAAAAAGGAAAAATGCTTAAAATTTTCAAACCCCACTATATGATATGTCCAAGGAGAAAATTTCTCAAATTCTCAAATCCTCAAAAGAACTTTCAAACTTGGAGCACTCTCCTTGTTTGCACCCAACAATGTGATTCCTAAATATTAAAACATTTCATTTCTTGATTGCCTTTGGAGACTTTATCTGACAATGTTCAAAAGAAAGAAACAGATTTTGATTACATGAGTTTAATGATCTTGATCCTTCATAATCAAAGAGATTTGTTTGGCTCTTAAACACTATGGTTTTCCAAAACGGTTGTTCAAAGGATCACATCTTGTTAAAAAAAAATGGATTTTTTTTCTCAAAAAAAAAAAAAAGGGGGAGAGAAATCTCAATTCAAAAAAAAAAAAAAAAAACCCATTCTTTTCCAAAATCCAGTCCTCTTGAACTACGTCATGACCTGATCCTTTATGAAAGAGGTACGTAGGCAGCCTTTCAAAGGCCCGGTCCCAATCACCCAAACAACTTTAGGGCTAGAAGTTAAAACAATGTGACAAAATTGTTTGGATCCATGTTAGGCTAAGCCCATTTGTTTTGCATCAAGCATGCTTAAACTTAGGGCATTGGCCTATTTATATTGTATGCATGAAAGCATGTTTTCATTTGAGGCATCAATCCATTTTTTTTGCAAGCATGTCCACACTAAGGGCAATGGCCAAAAATGTTTTCATGATAACTGGTTTCTAACAAGCTAGAGAAAGAAAGCCATTTTGCAGGAACCATGGATGGCGAACCGTGATACTCTTCCATGTTCCCCAATGGTCGCAACATTAAATGAACTCAGCTTCCAACCAAGCATGGAGTATGCCCCAAACTAGGAGCACTGGCTAAGTACTTCCAATTCATTTTAATGAATCACTCCATTACTGATTGAAATATCTTTTTGCAGGAACTAAGCAAGGACTTATCCAACAATCCACATTAAATTCCAACCAAAGTTATTCTCATTCAAAGTCTAGGTTAAAAAAAAAATCATCATCATTCTTGCCTCAAGAATAAGTCTTCATCATTTCTAGTCCATCTTCATTTTCTTCACCTTTTGATCATGAACAAATCTCCATTTTTAAAGGAAAAATCTCCATTTTTGAAAGGAAAAATATCCAAAGCCATATTCCAAAGGGAAAATCTCCAATGAACAAATCTTCAATAAAAATTTCCAAAACTTCAATGGAAAAATCTCTAGAATAAATCTTCAAGGAAAAATCTCCATGAACAAATCTCCAAAAGGAAAAATCTCCATATTTCAAAATCTACAATGAATAAATCTTCATTAAAAATATTCAAATCTTTAAAGAAAAAATCTCCAAAACTTTTTTTCAAGGAAAAATCTCCCATGAATAAATCTTCATGGAAAAATCTCCAATATAAATCTCCATTTTTTCAAAGGAAAAATCTCTAATAAAAAAAATCTTCATTAAAAACTTTTAAATCTTCAGAAAACATCTTCAAATGAAAAATCTCCAAAAAAAATGGCGGACTGCGATCTCCTTCCATATTCTACAGTGGTCGCAACATCAAGTAAAATATCCAACACTCAACACTAATCCGAGCATGCAAGATGTCCCAAACTAAGGGCATTGGCTAGGTTTGTCCAATTCTTTTCAATGAATAACTCTATTACTAATTGAAAATATTTATTTTGCAGGTAGTAAGGTAAAGGGCCAATGCACATCGACATGAATAATGCCTTCCAAAAATTCAACAGACCTCTAAGAAGCACATCCAAACTTCAAATCCACCGGACCTTTAGGAAGCACGTCCAAAATTCAAATCCTTGGACCTCTGGGAAGCACGTCTAAATTTCAAATTCAAGGGACCTCTGGGAAGCATGCCTAAATTCAAAACCATCGGACATCTGGGAAGCACATCCAAACTTCAAATTCAAGGGACCTCTTGGAAGCACGTCCAAAATTCAAATCCTTGGACCTCTGGGAAGCACGCCCAAAATTCAATTTCAACAGATCTCTGGGAATCACATCCAAAATTCAATTTCAACAGACCTTTGGGAAGCACGTCCAAACTTTAAATCAACAGACCTCTAGGAAGCATGTCCAAAATTCAAGATTGTTGGTCCTCTGGAAAGCACAACCGAACTCCCCATTTTCTCTTGACTTTTGGTAAGCATGTCTTTTACTCATTTAAAAAAAAAAAAAATTACATGTCGGTCCACGTTTTGATCCACTATATGTTAGTCCACATTTTGATTTGCATTCATCATACATTCACCACAGTTAAATACTGATTACAAAGTTTGGTGTCTTTTTGATACGCTGAAATTCACTTTTCAAGATCTGTCAATGAGGGGCATTCTGTTGACACCCCATTTTGCAACCTATATTTAACCTCTCATGGATGGTAAAAGGGTAATTTCACCTTGGAAATAGGCATCTTAATTGTAGCCATTAGATCCTTAATTTCATTTCATCAAAATGAAATTGATGTTGTAACAATCAAATTAACTAGTCATAAGCCTTAATCAGACCATTAGATTGAGAGTTATCATCAAATCAATTTTAATGGCCGAGATGTACTATTACAAATTGAGTCCGACTATATGTGATTATGAACAATTGATTCCAATTGATTATAATTATAATCAATTTGAGATTAATCACGTGTCATAATTTGATTGGCTAGGACTACATTTTATGGTAAGGTTGCACACACTTAATTAATTAGATAGTCAAACATTAATTATTCAATGAATAATTTGTGCAATTATCTTTTTAATTAGGGTAAATTTGGAACTAATTAAGTCTGAAATGGGAGTGATTAGAGCCTACTAATGTTAATTGCAAACTAATTTGAGACCTATTAATGTTAATTGTGTTGAAATCATTTTTTAACAAATGACCTCTGCTTACCATTTCTTTGATATCTCTCAGAATATTTTGAATCTATGAATAAGGTTAATTTTTCTAGAATCTAGGCATCCAGAGTTTCAATTTGAGCACAAGAAGGAGGCAATTCCGATTAGAATTGAGTAATATATGATTTTTTGAATTTGGCTCCACAGGCTGATACAGTAGCTACGGTAAAACCGAATTTTGCTTGCTCCTCACTCCCACCAATCTCAACAATTAATGCACCAGATTTCTCCAAAGTCTAAAATAAGCTCTAGATTTATGATTCTTTGTCAACCCTCATTAAATGACTTTCCATTCATATTTTTTCCACCACTACTATATAAACCCCTCTCTCCTCATTCCAAGACACACAAAACCCCCCCTCTCTTCTCCTCTCTTGAGTTCTAGTGAAGTAGAGTAGTCTTGTCATATAGTGGTCTTTTAGAGACTCAAGGTATTGAGTGAGACTCACTCTCCCTCTCCCTCTCCTAGCTCTTCTTTTCCTCCACCCTTAGGACCTCCACCAAGAGTCTCCTCGTCCATCGTATGGATCTTGCATGAAGGTATAATCCCTTTCCCTAACTTGTTTTTTATGTTGTCATGATGAGAATTTAAGATTAAAGCATGATAGTAATTATTTAAATTCTCTTGAATATGTTTGAATGTTCCTAAATGTTCTTTTGTGTTCTTCACATGTTCTTGGTTGTTCATCACATGTCGTGAATAACACTAGTTTTGATCTTAAATCCAAATCAAAAAACAAGAAAAAGATGTTTGTTTAGTAATTCTTTCAACTCCTTGAATCTAGAATATTACCATCCACACATATTCACTAGAATTTATTTTTCAATCCAAATGAAATGCTTAGTAAATTGAATTAGGGTTTATCACATGCATGCACATCAAATTCAACATGCAAATCGATTGATAACATATTGGATTATGTGATATGAATGTTGGTCCTTGCTATCTCAAACCGATTTCGGCGAGTTGAGCGGCGGGTATTCCCTTCCAAAACCCAATCTACCCAAACCGACCTTGATATATAACCCAACACTTAACAAATCTCAGTTCACTTGTTAAGTTCTCTGAGTTCACTCGGTCTCTCTCACTCTTTCACTCTCTTGATCCCTCAACAGCCAACAAGCTCCACCGATCTTTAGAACTTTCGATCTTCGAACCATCGGACTTTAGATCAAAACTTTAGATCTTCGAACCTCCACTGATTTACGATTCTCCTCGATTTGTGATTCTCCTCCATCACACCATCACCGATCTGAAATTATCTCCCTCAGGTTTGATTTTCAGTCATTTTATCTCTTTATTTCTTTGTTTCAGTCTCTTGCATGTTTAGATTTGCTATCAGTTCTCTTGTCTTTGTTTGTGTTCTTTGGATTTGTGGACTACTGGTATTTGGGTTTGCAGATTTTCTCTTCACTGTAGATTTTTTCTATCAGATTTGTGGAATTTGTTTCAAGTTTGGTCTTTGATTTTTATCTTTCGGTCAGAGTCAGATTTGACCGTTGTCCACTCTAGCCCAGTCCGACTCGACCCGTGATTTTTCACGGTCGGAGGCGGGTCCGCCATCCAACCACCCAACAAGATTGGGTCAGTTTCGGGTTGAGCCCAAACCCAGACCAACTCGACCCGTGGACACCCCTATGCTTATCCATGTAATTTTTGATTTCTAGATTGTAACTAGAAAACAAAGTCATGTACTTTATCTTAGATTGTATCTAGGACCAAAGCCATGTAATTTCCTATGATCAATGTAAATTCATTTTCAAATAAATGAAATGAGGAATTTTTCAATTTTGGTTTTCTTATTTATTCTAATAATTAAAATGTGGCGACTCCATTGTAAAACCCTTAATCTTAAGGGGAAAATATAATCAGTCGAACCTCCATTTTGAGTGGCAATAACACAACTCCACTCATTCACGTGGGTTTGGCCTAACATCTTAAAAAAAGGGCCAGGGGCACGGTCTCTCACACCGAGTTGACTTAGTCAACTCACCAAAAAAAATTCAAAGATTTTCAAATATAAAAGGGGAAGTGTTCAAACTTTACAGAAAATTTTAACAAAATTTCAAGGATTTCTAAGAAATAAATGATTCCAATTTCATGAAAAAATTTCAAATTTCAAAAAAATGAATGAAGAAAAAATTCCAAGGATTTCAAAGAAATGAATGATTCCAATTTCAAGAAAAAATTTCAAATTAAAAAAAAAAAAGAAGAAAAAAAAAAAAGAAAAAATTCCAAGGATTTCAATGAAAAGTTCAGAAGAGAAAGAAATTCAAGCTGTGAGTCAGTAAAGCATCAACCATTCAAATTTTAATTTGAGACTTTGATCTTTTGCAGTTAAACCTAGATTTGGCAAATAGAATTCTCAGTCAGATTCCAAGTCAGGTTAGGCAAATAGAGTTCCGAGTCGGCTTCCAGACCATACAAATACTTGGCCACATCACTACAGACCATGCAAATAATGTAGGATAATAACATGTTTGTATCACATACAAAACATACGCAGCAGAAAATTAACAGATCTACTTCATTCGCAATAGATAACATGTGCAATGTAAATTTCAGAATACAAGAACAAGAGAGTGTACCTTGATATGGTGAATTTCAAAACAAAGATTAGAAGTACTCAGGAACACTTTTAATCTTCACTTCAATTCCACTTGATGCCCAAGATGTGTGGTCTCTCAATCAATTCTATGTGTTTATTCTAGAGAGAGTGTGAAGGAGTCTCTCTCTTACTTCTATATATGAACATACAAATCATTTCATTCTAATATAAAATTCTGTATGTTTCTCTACACATAACTGATTATCTAATTGGGCTAGCCTTTTGGGTCTTCCCAATTGGGCTTTAGTGTGTGGCTTGAAGTGGGACCAAAAGGGAACAAATAAAACACTAGCTCCAATGGGCCTTGGGCTTTTCTGTCAACTTTTGACAAGTCTAAAGTTACCATTAATTATATTTAATATTACTATATAAATATAATTGCACTCTAGGCCTTATTGATAAATTATATCCCAAGACTTTATTATACATACAACCCCTTCATAAAATATTCGTAGTAATACAAAGTCATGAAAATAGACTGCCACTTTGTAAATTACTACATCTTAATCCTTGAGTACCCGATTTAATCCTTTTAAGTTATTCATCATATATTTATGAAATCTAATTTCATAAATATATACTTTAGTCTTACTAAAGTGGTTAGGCCTAACTCTCTGAATAACTGAACCCATTAAACTTATCTCAAGGGAATATTTTGTATCTCCGTTAAAAGACTATGAATTCCATCTTGAGAATATATGTTCCATCAACACTAAATGTGGCTGCCCAACATACTGAGGTTTTGACCGTTATTTTAGATCTCACTCCTAATATATTAAAGCAACCTACATTTCATGATCAAGTCCATTATTCTCTCAGGATTAAGAGTTCATGTGAATAGAAGTCGTGGGATTTATTATTCAACTGACAGTCGTTAGGAGAATAATAAATCTCACAGCGGTCTAGTTCAATATGTCTGAACTCTTAAAACATATCAACATATCAACTAGAAGTCTCCACTTCCATGATCAAGACAAATCATCTTAGTTAATATGTTATAGTCTTTGCAGATGAAATGCGCAATTTCATCACCAACTACGAACTATAATTCTGAGTTTACAAAGAACTTGTGATTTATATCTTCTGTGACTTTTCACATAAATCATATACTGTGCATCATATGGACTATTTGATAATGTCCGAATATTCATGTTACCATTATTTTAGATAAGAATAAAGCAACTTTATTAAACACAATATTAAGCCATACATCATTTCTCACATAATGTCATACATAATATCATACATAGTATCATATAATAGGATTTAAGGACACTTATCCCAACAAATACTTGGTCATTTCACCACCAATCATGCAAATACTTGATCGCATCACTACTGACCATGCAAATACTTGGTCACCTCACTACCAACCACGCAAATACTTGGTCACTTCACCGCCGATCATGCAAATACTTGGTCACTTCAATACAGGCCATGCAAATACTTGGAAGTTTCACTTCAATATAGGTCATGCAAATACTTGGTCACTTCATTCCAGATCATGCAAATACTTGGTTGCTTCATTCCAGATCATGAAAATACTTGATCACTTCACTCCAGATTAAGCAAATTGAGTTCTCAGTCAAACTCCAAATCAGAATTTAAGATTCCACTCAAGTTCATCAATCCTCAAGTAAATTAGGTCCAACATTTTTCATTTTGTAATAATAAAAAACTAGTTCTATGTCTCGAGGTTCTAGGTTCTAGGGCTAGGAAATCTTTGAAAAAAACACCCTTGATTAAATCACAGTTGCTAAAATTAGTGTCTTTGTTTTGCATTGAAATTTGCTTTCCAAGCTTTGTCAATGAGCAAATAAGTCAAAAGTACCTGTGCCTTAAGCACAAGATCTTATGGTACTTATTGGTGAGTTGGTAAAGGCTTTAAACCTTTATTCCAATCATGGAGTTGCTCAGAATTCTAATTTGAAGAATGACTCCAATGCTAGAGTTGCATCTAAAAAGCTTTGGAAGCAAAAGGCTCAATCTAATTGAGTCTTTCTGACATGGTCCTTGTGCTTCATCGCTCTACTCTTTGTGGCCTTTCTCCTTTGTTGCTTTTGTTTTCTTTGTTTTTCTAGGATTTGCATTGCATAACATGTTAGGATATATATACCCTTAAATCCTATTGTATGATGCTATATATGACATTATGTATGACTTAATGTTATGATTAATAAATTTGTTCTATTATTATCTAAAATAATGGCAACATGAATATTTGGATATTATCATATAGTCCAAGAGATGCATAGTATGTGATTTATGTGATTTAGTCACAAAAGATATAAATCACAAGTTCTTTGTAAACTCAGAATTATAATTCGTAGTCGGTGATGAAATTGGGCATTTCATTCGCGAAAACTATAACATATCAACTAAAATGATTTATCTTGATTATGGAAGTGGAGACTTCTAGTTGATATGTTGATATATTTTAAGAGTTAAAACACATTGAACTAGACCGCTGTGAGATTTATTATTCTCCTAACGACTGTCAAATGAATAATAAATCTCACGACTCCTATTTGCATGAACTCTTAATCTTGAGAGAATAATGGACCTGATCATGAAGTGTAGGTTGCTTTGATATATCAGGAGTGAGATCTAAAGTCATGATCAAAACCTCAGTATGTTGGGCAGCCACATTTAGTGTTGATGGAACATATATTCTCAAGATGAAATTCATAATTTCTTAACGGAAATATAAAATATTCCCTTGAAATAAGTTTAATGGTTTTAATTATTTAGAGTGTTAGGCCTAACCACTTTAGTATGGATATACTAAAGTATATATTTATGAAATTAGATTTCATAAATATATGATGAATAACTTAAAAGGATTAAACTGGGTACTCAAGGATTAAGATGTAGTAATTAATAAAGTGGCAGTCTATATTCATGACTTTGTATTACTACGAATATTTTATGAAGGAGTTGCATGTATAATAAAGTCTTGGGATATAATTTATTAATAAGACCTAGAGTGCAATTATATTTATATAGTGGTATTAAATATAATTAATGGCAACTTTGGGCTTGTCAAGAATTGATAGAAAAGCCCAAGCTCCATTGGAGCTAGTGTCTTATTGGTCCCACTTCAAGTCACACACTAAAGCCCAATTGGAAAGGCCTAATAGGCCGGCCTAATTAGATAATTAGTTAGTTATAAAAGGGAGAAACATACAGAATTTTTTTAGATAAGAAAAAAGATACAGCATTGTGAAGTGTTGTGTATGTGCGAGTGAAGCCACTCAATTATTCTCCCTTAGAAACTGATTGAGAGACCACACTTCTTGGGCGTAAAGTGGAATTGGAGTGAAGATTAAAAGTGTTCCCAAGTACTTCTAATCTTTTGTTTTGAATTTCACCTTACCAAGGTACGCTATCTCGTTCTTAAATTCTGAAATTTACATAGTGCATGTTATCAATCATGGATGAAATATATCCATCTTTGTTGCTTTCACTGTGTGTTTTGTATGAGATACAAAACCAGATATTCCTACAATTGGTATTGGAGCAAGGTTTTCATCTCATGCTTGTATAACATGTGATTGAGTTTTAGAATTTAAGAAAACCGTTATCTTTGTGTTTCAAATTTTCTGCAAACTTTTGTTATCCATGGACACATGTGTCGTGTTCTTTTATGAAAGACATCATTTGAGTTTTTAGAATATGAATTGTATATCAAATATTGGCCAATTGATCCTATATATATATATATATATATATATATTCATGAATTGATTATTAAATTTGTATTCATGTTTATATATATATATATATATATATATTAAGATTGAAAGCATCGCGGCACTATCACATAGGGGTGTTCACCAAACCGCAAAAACCACACTAAAACCGCCTGCAAAATGGCATAACCGCACCGCACTGCAAGTAATAGTGCACCTCACCACACCAAACCGCATGGTGCAGTGCGGTTTGCGGTTTTATAATAAGAAAACCGCACTGCACCGCATCCTCTCTATATATTAATATATTTATTTTTAATATTAAATATATTATTAATAGTTTTAAAACCCTAGTTTTCGAAAAAAAAAAAAAGTTTAATAACCCTCGCAAGTGTTGACTAGAAAAGCCAATCCAAAATAAAGAAAAACTAGCTCAATAATTTAAAACTTGGCCCAAAAAAAAGGAAAAAATTAGTTTTGGGTTGAGTAGGAAAAGCCCAAAATTAAAAAAAATATATATCGACTTCAAACTGCATCTTATACATAGTATCGCACATGTGACAGCAAAAATGAGGTGTGGTGTGGTTATGGTTTTGGCTAAACTCTAAACTGCACCACACCGCACCGTACATGTGACCGCAAAAACAAGGTGCGGTGTTAAAAATGGCCCAAAACCGCACCGCACCGCACCACGAACACCCCACATAAGACATGGCGATGCAAAGGACGGTTATATTGACTAACAGGACGGTTATATTGCATTTGCATTCAATAACCAACAGGACGGTTATATGCATTTGCATTCAATAACTAATATTGTTGGCAATTATTAATAAGATGTGATAATAGCCTTGAGATATTGAATCCGTATATTATATATACGGATTGATAATTGTATATGTCTTGATATATATATATATATATATATAAATATATATTATATACAATTATATATATATAATTGTCTTGGATCCATATATATATATATATATATATATTAAGGTGTGATGATTGTTAATGAAGCCTTATCATCCTTTTATATATACGGATTGAATCATATGAACCATAATATAGGTTCAAATGCATTTCAATCCGTATGGTATATTATATATATATATATATATATATATATGTAATATAATATATGTATGGGTTTGGTTTTATATTAATATATATTAACGCTAGGATTAAAGTATTTGTTTAATGAAATTTATTCCTAATGAGATTATGATTATGTTTTCAAGGTGTCTAGTGTTATTATTGTTCTTGATCTTAAATACCTTTAATTTAAAACATCTAGTGGGAGAGAGATACAAGGGTTGGATCTCATGGCCTCCATTATCGGTTCATAGTAGTGTGGGTAAGCATCTCGTCTTGGTGTATATGCCTCGCGATCCCAAAGGAGGGTGTTTACTTCATAGTACTACAAGATTGAACTTAACTTGTTTAAAGTAGTGTGAACAAGCACCTCGTCTTGGCATATATGCCTCGCGATCCCAAAGGAGGGTGTTTTGTTTCATGGTATTACAAGTTTAAACATTATAAAGGGAGATGAAATGTGGCTACACATGATTCTAGATAATGGTGTACATTAGACTAAGTGTAATGCTAACCTCCCAAAGGAGCTATGTCATTATTACTTAGAGGCTAAAGGCGATACGACATATTATTAATGTTTGATAAGAGTTATCATGATAGCATTAATAATGAGAATATTTCTCAACCAATTAATGTGTTTATAATAAACTTGCTATCAAGGAATTATAGACATGGATTGGGTTGTCGTTGCATATATTATTTTATGGTTTTATTAAGGTTCCATATTATATGCTTATATGCTAAATTGATAATGTCCAGTTTACTTATTATATTCATGTTTATTATTTTCAGATTTAAATCATGGCATCATATAGCTCACTTGTTGCTATTCTTAATCAAAACAAACTGATTGGATCCAACTATGTTGACTGGAAAAGAAACTTAGACATTGTTCTTACTGCTGAAGAGCACAAATATGTGCTTACTCAACCATGTCCTAACTTTCCATCATTAGATGCTCTTCTTGAGGAAAAACAGCGATATGATCTTTGGCAGAAATCTAATGAGATGGCCAAGTGCTATATCCTAGCATCTATTTCAAATGTTCTACAACATCAAATGCAGGATGTAAAACTAGCTTCGGACATTATGCTGAGTCTAAAGGAGATGTTTGGTGAGCAAGGACGTTTTACAAGGCAAGAAAAAATGAGACAAATTTATAATACCAAAATGGCTGAAGGTACTTCAGTGAGGGAGCATTGTCTTAAAATGATCTCTAATCTGAAAACATTTGAAGTTTTAGGTGCCGATATTGATAGAGAATCCCAAGTGGATATGATACTCCAGTCACTACTAGAATCATTCAAGGAATTCAGAATTAACTATAATATGAACAAAAAGATTTATACATTGTCTAAATTAATGAATGAATTGGTAGCGGCAGAAGGCATCCTTGGTACTTCTAGTGTTGATGCTAATATGGCTGAGGCTTCTACTTCTCAACCTAAGTCGAAAGGCAAAGGTAAAAAGAAGAAGAAGAAGAAGGACTTCACCAAGAGAGATGGTAAACAACTTGCCTTAGGAGTTGCCAACAAAGGAAAGTGTTTCCATTGTGGTGAGAAAGGACATTGGAAGAGGAATTGTCCAATATTCAAAGCTGCCAAGAATAAAGGTATGAAAAGTATATTCCTTCTTGAAATATGTTTGGTACAGAATCCCACGAATTCCTGGTGTATGGATTCAGGCTGTACTAATCATATCTGCAATACTTTGCAGGGCTTCTAGGAGACCAGAAAGCTGAATGAAGGGGAATTGTTTCTTACTTTGGCTGATGGGAGCAGAATACCAGTTGTAGCTGTTGGAGTGTTTAATTTATGTTTTGAGTCTAGGCTTTTAATATTGGAAGACTGTTTGTATGTACCTAATGTTCGTAGGAATTTAATTTCTACAAATTATTTAGGTAAACATGGATATTATGTTATCCTAAAACACAATGTTGTAATAAAGAAGGATAAAATGTTTATCTGTTCTGGCAATATTGTGGATAGTCTTTATATTTTAACTCTTGACGAGCATGAATTATACAATTCTGAATTCGATAGTAGCTCTCATGTAAAATCATTAAAGAGAAAGCTTCCTTCTACTAGTGATGGATATCTATGGCACTTGCGTTTAGGTCATATTAATTCAAATAGGATTCAAAGACTAATAAAAGATAGACTTTTACAGCCCATGGACTTTGATGGATTTCCAGTTTGCAAATCTTGTTTGGAAGGTAAAATGACCAAACGACCTTTTAATGCAAAAGGTAGAAGAGCCTAAGAGTTGCTTGAATTAGTTCATACAGATGTATGTGGCCCTTTGTCTACCCAAGCAAAAGGAGGTTATGAGTATTTCATCACTTTTACGGATGATTACTCAAGATATGGTTATGTGCACCTAATGATACGGAAGTCCGAAACCTTTGAAAAGTTCAAAGAGTTTCGAGCTGAAGTTGAAAATCAATTGGGTAAACGCATAAAGGTCATTCGATCTGATCGAGGTGGCGAATACCTTCTTGGGGATTTCAAGGATTACCTAATTTAAAATGGGATTGTTTCCCAATTGACTGCACCTGGAACTCCCCAACAAAATGGTGTAGCGAAAAGAAGGAATAGGACTCTTTTGGATATGGTTAGGTCCATGATGAGTTATTCAACTTTACCAATTTTCTTTTGGGGATATGCACTAAAAACTGCTATGCATATTTTGAATTTAGTTCCATCAAAATCTATTCCCAACATACCTAAGGAATTGTGGAGTGGGCGCAAGCCTAGTATGAAATATCTCCACATTTGGGGATGTCCAGCACATGTGTTGAAAGGGAAGTCTGATAAGTTGGAAGCTAAAACGAAAGTATGCATGTTTTTAGGGTATTCAAAGGAAACCAAGGGTTATTTATTCTATAATCATAAGGATAACAAAGTATTTGTTAGCACCCATGCCAAATTTTTGGAAGATGATTATGTGAATGATTTTAATCCTAGAAGTAAGTTGTATTGGCTAAATTAGATGAACCTGTAATTGAACAACCAATGGATGAAACTAGGAATGATGTGGCTATATTGGATACACCACAAGACATTACTCATGAGATGACTAGTACACAGGTGCCTCGTCGTAGTGGGAGAATTGTTCGGCCTCCTATAAGATTTATAGGTTTGGGAGAAACTTATGAAGCTATCCCAGAAGAGGCTGAATTGGATCCCTACATTTATGAGGAGGCAATGAATGATATAGATGCACATCATTGGGTCCAAGCTATGAAATCTGAATTAAATTCAATGTATTCCAATCATGTTTGGGATCTTGTAAAGGTGTCTAACAGTATTAAACCTGTTGGTTGCAAATGAGTTTACAAGAGGAAGAGAGGGATAGATGGAAAGGTTGAAACCTTTAAAGTAAGACTAGTGGCGAAAGAGTATATACAAAAAGAAGGTATTGATTATGATGAAACATTTTTGCTAGTAGCTATGCTTAAATCTATCAGAATTCTCTTATTCATTGCTGCTCATTATGATTATGAGATTTGACAAATGGATGTCAAGACTGCATTTCTTAATGGCAATCTTGAAGAAGAAATCTATATGATGCAATCAGAAGGTTTCATAGAAAAGAACCAAGAGCATATGGTATGCAAGTTGAAAAGGTCCATTTATGGACTTAAGCAAGCATCTAGGTCATGAAACATCCGATTTGATCAAGCAATCAAATCATTTGGTTTTGAACAAAATCTTGATGAACCATGTGTGTACAAAAGACATCAAGATAAACATCCGATTTGATCAAGCAATCAAATCATTTGGTTTCTCCCCAGGTTTTTTACTATGAAACTAGTTTGTTTAATTGATTTTTCTAGGTTATCATATCTTGTCTTATTTACTATTTCGTTGCGTTATCATATTTGTTTTAAAACTTTTTAATTCTATTAACCAGGGTCTAAATTTCCCAACAATCTTGTAACAGCAACTTTAGATCTACCAATTCTAATAGTATGAGAATGATATCCAGAAGTGACTTTGAAAAGAGTAGGCATAGAACCTTTTAGATCTCACAGGAGCACCTCCAAAGTAATAATAAAACGTCCCTTAGGGTTTCCTTTATATACTAGAAGTGTTTCACTTGAAACCCTATACGTTTAAACAGATTTTTGACTGAAATAAACATTTAAGCAAAGTTTGTGCTGAAATAGAATTCTGTAAACATTACATGTCTACAATTTTTGATCGGCCAAACTTGTTTCTCGATCGGTTAAACTAGGCAAACTTTGAATTCTTCTTTCTGCAGCTTGTATGTTCTTGAATTTTGACCTATCTCAACTTGAGCATTGTCTGATCAAGCCTATAGACTTAGAAATCTATATTTAGACAAGTTTGTGCTCACGGTTTGCCAATTGTTCTAAACTTTTAGAACCTAACAGATGTCAAATATACCCGTGATAAGCTACCAGTGATAAGCTTATTTTCCCTTCGGCTATCACACGGATTTTGAGCCATTTTTCCATCCTTTTTCCCTCGTCCGACCATTTTTTTGTTATGTGTGCCATAGATGCCGCTACCATTAACGTAGCGAGGCGCAATTTAGGTTGCGACAGATTGGGTCAGCTACTCCTCCCTCCCGTTCGGCTCCATCTCGATCTATGTTGATTTCCTGAGGGATGTAATGAGGTCATTCTATATTCTTTTTCTTTCTATTTTAGATACATTACTCATGTACCTTTGACATACATTGCACTTACTTTCCTTATATGTTGATGTATGTTTTCTTCACCTACCTCTACATGTGTTGTTTCTTTTCTCTCTTTATGCACATGCTTCTTATTACGTGTATGCAATCTATTATTTCCGTTTCACACTAAGATGCCTTGATGAGTTTTGTTTAAGAGTTTGTGTTAGGATAGATTTTATTATATTCAACAAGTGAGTATGAGTTAAGTGATTTATAACTTCTTTCATATGTTTATTTGTTTGTTGTGGTTTTGTCATGGATTGCTAAAGGGGGAGATTGTTAGGACATATGTGTTTCACTTGTTAAGAACATATGTCATTCTTTTATGTAATTGGCTAATCCTTTGACAAAATGCACTTTACTTGTAATTGGGTAGATTTAAGATGTGTTTGATACTTCAAGAAACCTGTGTCAAGATCAAGTATTAAAGCCATTCAAGTCTGTCCAATAAACAAGCTAAAAGTGCTAATTCATTAAAGCTCGAAAGCTATCTCGACAGCTGTATCTATCGAGCTTCAGTAAGCTGTTCTAGCCTATGTGCTCGACACCTTCTCGACAGCTGCTCAATAGCTCCTATATGTCGACATTTAAGAAAATCAGATTCTCTGTTCTGTTTTCTTAGGATCCGTGAATATGTCTTTAGGCCTTCCTCTCTTCTAACCCTAGACATATAAAAGGATTATTTTAAGGGTCGTCAAAGTGTTCACAAGTTGCACAAGCATTGAACAAAGTCTGTTCAAGCAAATTGTGATAGAAGATAAAGCTTTGTTCTAGTTCATCTCTTGTGAAGAAGTTGCTGTGTATGTGCACCATAGAGTTTTGTGACCAAGCATCTTCTGGATCTTCATCGTGTGATGAATTGAAGAATTTTGCAGTCAACATACTTCTCTAGTTGGTTATTAAAGTCGCATACTGGGATCCGCGCAATTGGTTAGTCACGTACTTGGAAGCTGTGCATCAAAAGAAGAAATTGTCACTACAGAAGAAGTCCAATTGTGTATTGGGGTAAGGGTTCAACTGTAGGTTGGTATAAGGTATTGTGATTCATTTACTTGTAACCGCTTGTTGTGATAATAGTGGAATTTTGAGAGCGGTGACCTTAAAATCACCCAGTGGGGTTTTTGCCGTGCAGGTTTCCCTATTCGTAAACAAATCACTGTGTTTTTTTATTTTTTGCTTCATATTTAGTTATTTCGTGATTTGTTTGTGCTATCATGCTCATTGTATGTAATTAACTTAATTAATTCACTTGGCTAAATTAATTGGTTAATTTATCACAGGGGATCAATAAGTTTTTAGCCTATCATTTCCAAAAGACTTTTTCAACATCATTCCAATATGGTTAAGGTACTAACATCCAACCAATGCCCAGCTCTAGCAGGCTCCCAAGTTACGAAACCACCATTTTTACTCTGCATTGTTGACATAAACATAGTAAAATAATTAATGAGGAAATAAACAAACAACTAATTAAGAAAAATTAACAAAGTTCCTTCAAAGTGAATTTCACTATGCATAAAGAGTTGATGTTTTTTAATTAAAATAGAAAATACTAAAAAAATAAAGATAATTTTGGGGGAAGAAGCTTTAAAATAAAAGTCTCTCTCAATTTGGTTAATTAATTTTCTTCTTGTTAAAAATTGTTGATCCATTACAATGTGAGTTATTCTAGGACCACAATCTTTACCACACCATTGAACACAACTATCTTATGTGGCAAACTGTGGCTAACTGCCTATCACTTTTACAAGAACTCATTATTTTTTCTCCACCACTCACAGTTAGTCACATATAATAGTTGTGAGAAAAGGTATGGTCCTTGAATTATTGTAATAATGTAACATAAATGACCTATTCATGCCTACATATTCAAAATAAGTATGCATAAAGATACACCACTAGGGAAAGTTCTTCACCTATAAGGAAAGCAGGATATTCACAGCATCAAACAACCGCTCAGGTTCCATTTTCTCACCAACAATCTCTGGTTGCATCATTGAGAAAAGCAAGCAGCACTATAAAGCAAAGGAGAATTGGTGACAAACAAAGTGATTATGGGTAAAGGGAAACACTAGATTTTTAGTTACCTTCAAAGCTTCTACAGTGCAATCAGAAAGTTGTAATCCTTGATCTTGATCAGAGAAAGTCCATGATCCTTTAGACAGGTGACGATACATTCTTCTAAAGTCTCCAGAAGGATTGTCCTAGACCTTTACAATGTTTAAGAATTGAAAATCATATCTGAGATATTTGAATCAATTCTGGGTAATGACATTTTTTAAGAATTGAAAATCATACCAGTGATATTTTTATGAAGTCATGCCCTCTTGCCAATACAGGTTCAATTTCATTAGTGAGATCACTAGAGAAGAGCTTGAATAGTCAAGCTCGCATCCCACAATTGACTACCAAAACTCTGCATATAGATGACATAAATCAAGGTAAGATGTTCAATATAAACTCAAATTTAAGTCTTCAAGAAATAGGTAAAATGTTCCACAATTGTTTTACAGAAACGTGTACTAACCTGCATCTTGATTCCATCTTCACCAATCCATATGAAATCTTTCATCCTAGCAAGATGTTTCTTGAAATAATCCCCATTTGGATCTTCAACCCAACAAGCAAGCATACATATTGCCTGTTAAGAGCAACTGGCATTAGTATCGATGTTTCTTGAAAAACATCAGGCCAGCATTTTCAGCGGGCCAGTGACCATCACTAGACTGCAAGGCTGCAAAGAAATGGACAGCCCTCCTCAATGCATTTGTGTCCTTTTCATCTGTGATTTCTTCTCTATCCTCAATCTTTATTGGTGGAATTGTTTGTTTGAAGTTTTTCTCTCTCAAAAACTGCAATAATTTTGTAAATTAAAGAAAGGATGGTGTCGGTGTCAACAATATCTAAGTCTTTAGAAGTATGAGCAGTAGCAAAACTGACTAATACCATAGAATTTCATTGAGCAATGACACTTTTTAACCAATTCACTTGAACGCTAAAAGATACCAAGGTTTGTTAGTTTTTTTCCCTTTTAACGAATCCAATTCACTTTTTCTTAGTTCTTTGATAGGAATTCTTGAGAGATTTCAACTCTACGGCTAGACTATCTTTTTTATGTTTCGGCTATAAAATTTTAAGTTTTATGCACAAAGAGGGAATTTTTGTGTTCTGGACGTTAAACCATTAAATTGAATGCTTAAGAAGAAAAACTAAGGATCCTAATTAAAATTCATAACTCTTAGGTTAGATTATGTATGGGTTAAGTCGATCTAATGAATTGCATCATTAGGTATTATATTTAATACATTAAATTAGGGCTTTTCGTTCTTGTAATTTTTAAATACAATTGGATCCATAATATGTAACCAGTACATCTAATTAGGTTTTTCTATTTTGTTTTCTAAAAACAAAAGATTAGGTTTTTCTAACTTTAATTGGATAAAATTAATATAGATTTGACTCACTTGAGAGTAATCAATGAATTGAAAACATTTTGAATTTATGATTAGGAATTAGAATAATTTGTGGCTTCCAATGATCTAAAGTATTTTGATCTCAAATTTAAGGTTCACACATGAAATTAAGGTTTCCAGTTGCAGGTTGAAAGTTTTAATTTCATGATGTGATCAAATGATTACGATCACTTAAGTTTTAGGTGTAATCAATAGGGGGTTTTCTCTTAAATTGATTTTTTTTTTTAATTTATTCTTGATTTTTCAAAATGAACAATATCTATATGGAATTAAAGGTCCTAACGGAGTTGATGCATGTTCAGCTATGGCTAACTAAATTTATGTTAGGATTAATCTAGACTACTAATAAGAGGATTCCCTTGTTTTTTCTTCAACTTTTGGTATACCAAAATATCCTCAAACAAATTCTGAAATAACATATTCTTTAGTTCAATTATATTTCCTATAAAAAAGCAAAAAAGGTTAAACGAGTTGTGGGGGAGGATGTTGATCCAAGCCCGCAAGCAGTTTGTCCACTTTGAATCCGTTGACTCGCACAGCGTTGTTCTTTGCAAGCGAGTGTGGGAAGTCTTTTGAGAGCAGTCCCACATTGAAGAAAAAAATGCTCCACCTATGCCTTATAAGCATGAGCTCAAGGCATAAGTGTACCGCTACTACAATGTTGTTAGGTTCTAAGAATTAAAAACTAATGTATTAGAACTTCAATTTGTAATGTTGGCAAACCATGATCAAAACATTTTTTAAGTTGTGTGTTAGACTTACTCAAAGTATGGCTCTTAATGTAAAGTTGGAATCGAGTTTTATGCAGAATTCACTGTGCACTTTCTGCCTGACTCGATCGATCGAAAGTCGTGCAGATTGTTTTTCTGCAGAATTTTCCAACTCAGCCCTAGCCTATTTAATGTATAGGGTTTTATGTTTTGCCCTAAGTATATAAGGGAAAACCCTAGCCACGTTTTTAGTGTTCTGTTTTGCTGTGTTTGTGAATCTCATTGTGAGATCTAGAGGTGTTTACCTTCACATACACTTAGGGTTTACAAACTCTAGACTCATGTCAAGAGCTTGGTAAATCATACAGTTGCAGAATCAAAGATCTTCAAGAAATACAAGCAGGTGTGCTTGTGAATTGGTGAAGAATTCAAGAAAGAAGGAGTCTGTGGATCTCGGAGCTATCATGGGGTCGTGGTAGTAAGTTTCCTACACTTGGGTAGCAATAGGATGTTAGTGGTCTAAGTCTTATTGTGTAAACTTCGATTCTTTCATAGTGAATTCGGTTTACCTTGAGGATAGCTAGGTTAAATCCTCCCCAGGTTTTTTACCGGTTTGGTTTTCCTGGATCATCAGATCTTTGTGTTCTTTATTTTCCGCTGCTTTATTGTTTTTGATTATTTGTGTTAACCTAATTCTGTTTAAATTACCTAAGTTAATCACTTGGCTAATTCTCTAGGTTAATTTGTTGGGTTTAAGGGGTCTAAACGATCTGACAAGTGGTATCAAAGCGGGTAGCTTTTGTGTTTGATCTTTTGATTTTTTTGCTGATCCTTGACCCCTGTTGTCATGGAACACGGACACTCTCTTGTTGTTCCACCTCACTTTAATGGAAACAATTATGCTTATTGGAAAGTAAGGATGAAAGCATTCCTGAAATCCATTGATGAGAGAGTTTGGAATTCCGTTGAGTACGGATAGGAGAAGCCCACTACTCCTGTGAGTGAGTGGCAAACTTCTCAAAAGGAGGCAGCCGCTTTCAATAGCAAAGCAATGAATGCTATTTTTAATGCTGTTTCCATGGAGGAATTTAAGAGAATCTCTAATGTTGAGGTTGCTCATACTGCTTGGAAAATCCTCCAGACTGTGCATGAAGGCACAAAGGCAGTTAAAATAAATAAATTGCAGCAATTAACCTCTAGATTTGAAAGCATTAGAATGAATGATGATGAATCTTTTGATGAGTTCTATGTTAAACTGAATGATATTGTTAATTCTGCATATAATTTGGGTGAAATCTATGATCAACCTAAAATTGTTAGGAAGATTCTTAGATCTTTGACTGAGGACTTTAGACCCAAAGTAACTGCCATCACAGAGAGCAAGGATGTGGACTCCATCCCTGTTGATGAACTTGTAGGATCTCTTCAGTCCTATGAGTTGGATCTACCCAAGACAAACAAATTCAAATCAATGGCTCTTAAGTCTGTTGATGATGTTGAGGATGGTGGATTTGATGATGAACTCTCTGCTACAGAGATTGCCTATCTTGCCAAAACTTTAGAAACTTTCTTAGGAACAATAACAGAAGGGCAAGAGGCAAGAACACTGTTGAACCTAGAAATTTTAGGAGGAATGATCCCACTAAGGTTAGTAACACTGAAAAACCTAAAGAAAAAGTAGTTCAACCTTCTAATAATTCTTTGGGACAACAATGTTATGGATGTCAAGGGTATGGTCATTTGAAATCTGAATGTCCTACATACTTAAAGTTTAAGGGTAAGGCTATGGCTGTAACCCTTAGTGATGATGAAGTTTCTGACAATGAATCCACTAGTGATGAGGATGGAAACTTCATTGCTTTCACTGCTACTACTGTAGTTAATGAAAGCATGTCTGTTGAAGAGAACCCTTCTGATGGGGAACTCTCTGAGGATGCAGATTTACAGGAAGCCTATAATAAACTTTGCAAAGTTGCTGCAAAGGATGCCATGAATGTTGATTTAGGCTTGAAGAAAATTGTATCTTTGGAACTTGAAAAGAAAAATTTACTTGTGAAATTGTTTGATGCAAATGAGCTTTTGAATAATGTGAAAACTGAGAACATGCTTTTACTTGATAAAGTCAAATGTTTGGAACTTGAATTATCTGTTGCTAGAGAACAAACTAGTAGGTCTGCAAGCTCCAAACTTGATCACATACTGAGTATTCAAAAGTCTCCCTCTGACAAAACTGGCTTAGGTTTTGAGGAAAGTATTTCTGTGCTTGAACCTTCTTCCACAAAATTTGTTCCCTCTTCTGAACCTCCTAAGAGTGAGATTGTCAAACCCTTGGTGAGTGAACCTGTCAAATCTGTAGATGTTGCTCCACCTAGGAAGATTAGGGTTGATCTTCAAGCTTCTCATTCTAGAGCTTCTACTTCTTCTAAGGGCAAGTCGCATGATAAGCCTGCATGGGTTTGTCATTTTTGTGGAAAGTCTGGACACATTCGTCCAAATTGTTTTAAGTTGCAAGCTGCAAAGCGAGCAAGTAAACCTAAAGTACCTATGCCCCAAGCACATGATCCTATGGTACTTATTGGTGAATTGGTAAAGGCGTTAAACCTTTATTCCAATCCTGGAGTTGCTCAAAATTATAATGTGAATCATAACTCCACTGCAAGAGTTGCATCTAAAAAGTCTTGGATGCAAAAGGCTCGATCTAATTGAGTCTGTCTGACATGGTCCTTGTGCTTCATTGCTCTACCTTTTGTGACCTTTGTTTCTAGGATTTGCATTGCGTAACATTCATGCATTTCATTCTAGGATGTGTGTTTCTTTTATAAAAAAAAAAAAAATTTGCAAATTGTGTTTTTGCTATTTTTCCTTGAATTTGAAGACAAGGTTGGTCAATTAAATTTTGCATAACATGTTTATGTACCTTGTTTAGCTTTGATGCACTTATTTCTATTGCACTTTACTAGCTAAAGTTTTGTTGTACATGTTGTGTGGGAAGATGTTATATTTGTTGATCACATGATCTTGATCTTGAAATCTTATGTCTTTGATTGTCGGACTTGGTCTTATTGAGAAAGGCATAAATAACCATCTCACCACTGTTTATTAGTCAATCATGAACACCTTAGTGCATATCGTGAGATTTTGTGCTCGAGAAAGTGTAGCACATGCACAAAAAGACCATAAGGTGTAGCCTCTATTAAAATTGGTGTGTACATTATTGGGCTATAATAATTTCACAATTCATAAAATTGGTGTGTACATTATCCCGGCTTTTATTAAGTTTCTAATCAATTAAATTGAATAATGAGGCAAATCAAGAAACTTACATGATTGCAAGTTTTTATTCTAGGAGATGTGAGAGTTATATGATGTAACTCTTTAAGTAATAGTCTCTTTCAAATTCATGTGATGAATTTTGTAGAAATTGTGATTAATCAATATGTGCATATCACCTCACATGTTTCTCAAGCTTATGCTAGTTGCACACACTACACAAGTTATTCTTTGCTAAATTGTGTACATGTTATTGTGTGTGTTTTTGGCCTGACCAACCGAGTTTGAATATTTCTGGAAATTGATGCAAAACATGTTTGCTTGTCTGATTGGTTGAGAGATATTATGGAAAAATCTTACTTTGAGAGATCTGGGTTAAAAAACATGGGTTTTTGGAAAACATCTCATCTCATACTCATGCATTCTCTTCATAAAATTTAATGCTTTGAGGAGTTTTTGAGCTAATTTGTTTCAATTTTCAAAAATTCAATTTTTCCAGATTTTCAATCGATCGAGTCTGTTTTTCGATCGATTGAAAATGTTTTTAAATCGCACTAAAGTCTCTGTGTGTTTCGATCGATTCTCGATTGACACTGGATCAATCGAAGGATTTTCGACCGATAGAATCTATTTTTCGATCGATTGAAAATCGGGCTGAGTGCTTTTTAAAAGGTTTTTTTTTTCACGTGACTATTTACTTTTCAAATCTTTTCAAAACACTTTTTCTCCCTACCAACCAGTCAAGCCTATCTTTGGAGATTTTTGTCGTTTTCCTCCGATCTTTTTGCATCATCTCTCTCTCCCAAGACCGGTAAGACATTTTTGCCCTCTCTTTTGATTTTATTTTCATGTTTCATGCATTATTTTCATGCATTTTAGGCTATTTTCGGCATTTTTGATTTTGGTATTTTTTGGAGTGATTTTGGTTCTTTTTCTTTCAAATGAATCATGGGTTTTTGTGGGGACACCTTATCCAAGCACTACATATGTTTTAATTTGTTTGATTTAGTGCTTTGTGGAATTTTTAAATTTCTAGGGCTTGAAATTGGGGATTTTGGGGTTTTTGTTCAATTTGATTGAAATTGATGAAATTGACTTGTTAGATTGATTAATTTGGTCATTATATTGAGTTGTATGACTGCTGTGTTGATCAATTTATCAATTAATTGTGTTTTAAAAAATTGGATTTTTCAAAATTGGGTATTTTTAATTTAAAACTCCTGCTCAAGTCAATTTTGTTAATTTGGATTATATTTGAACATGTCACTGCATTAGTTCATGCATCATTTGCATAATTTGTTCATGCATCATATAGATTGTGTTTTTCTATATTTTATGCTGTGCTAACTTGCAGTTTGCCCTTGGTTTTTGTTTTTGTTCCTCTTTTTCTGTGTCTCTCGTTATTCCTTAGCACCATGCCTAGGAAAACTAGAGCCCATAGGACTTCTGACCCTTCACCTTCATTCGATAGTGAGCGGTTCCCTAGTGAGAAGAACCAAGAGACCTATGAAACCCTAAATCTTAGGCGTCATATCTGGGCTGAGCGTAGGGTCATACTAGATGAGATAGATCCTGAGGTGAGACGTAACTTTGAGTGTCGGGATTGGTTGTCTTTGCTCGATTTTGAGCATCCTCCTCCTGCCACCTTGATTAGAGAGTTCTATTCGAACCTCTCTATCCACATCTATGATACCAACACCTTGGTTAAAGTTTGATTACGAGGTGTAGAGTATCGTATTACCCGTCGGTAGTGTCTGACGCTCTTGGGGTGCCCATTGTTGACCATCCCGTTTTTCCTTATGAGGAGTCTCCACCTCTTGATAACGTGTTGTCATACATCACTGGATCTTCTATCCAGTGGGGTTCTGATCCTTGGATCACTTCTACTGAGCTTTCCGAGCTTCATTATCTTTTCTTTAGGATTGCTTGTCATTCCTTATGGCCTATTTCTCATGTCCACACCATTCCACTTAAGCGATGTGTGTTTTTGTATGCACTTGTTACTGATGCTCCTATCAGTTTTCCTCATTTGTTCCTTCGTTCTTTGAACGAGGTTCATCAGTCTTGCTTTACGGCTCATGCATTATTCTTTCCCGTTTTTATTCTTAGGATTCTCCTTTATCTTGGTTTAGGTGATTTTCCTGCTTTTGAGCCTGTACATGTCATTGCTCCTATTGGTGCTACCTTTTTGAGGCAAAGGGCTGCTCAACTTCGAGCTAGCTCTAAGCGTCCTAGGGTAGAGCCTTCCGGTGTCACTCCACCCCCTTCTTCTTCTACAGATACTCCTGCAGCTGGGACGTCGTCTGATCCTGCTGTTGCTGCTGCTGCTGATGTTCCTTCACCTTTTGATGATGTTTCTGACCTTCGTCGGACTCTTGATACTGTCGTGACCGTTCAGGCGGCTCATGGTTAGCTTCTGGTGGACATCCTTGATGAGCTACGTGCGTTGCGAGCTGATTTGGTGAGTTCTCGTCATTCTCCTCCACCTCCTTTTGATGATGAGTGAGTACCCTTTGGCAATTCGTCACAAAAAGGGGGAGTGCATATTGAGTAGTTCATATGTATCTAGGAGATTTTTTTTTTTTTGTGTGGAGATTTTCATTTTAAGGGGAGTTTTTGTACATAGTAGTGATACTGCGGAGCTTGTGGAGTTATTAGATTGTATCTAGGCGCTTCACTGTGTATTTACATTTTTGGCTCTTGTTAAGAGATATTTTTGTTGAGATACATTTTGATGTATATGTTTCTTGTTTCACTATGCTACTCTGCTTATTGATTTATATTTATGATGTTATTCATGATATATGTCTTTATTTTGTGTCATGTGAAATCAAGAAGTTATTTTTATATATTTCCTGTTTTTTTTCCACACATGCGTTTATGTGTTTGTTAAGTGTTACAGGAATATACAGATTGATTCAGTCATGGTGCTGTCTACTTTGCAACTGTTAGATAGTAGTTAGGTTGAATTGTTTAAGTGGCTTTTTATTTTGTAATGGGCTGTTTCAATTTGTAAACTTTGAGCTTTTTGTTGAGTCTGTGTTTTGTCACGGATTGCCAAAGAAGGAGTTTGTTAGGTTCTAAGAATTAAGAACTAATGTATTAGAACTTCAATTTGTAATGTTGGCAAACCATGATCAAAACATTCTTTAAGTTGTGTGTTAGACTTGCTCAAAGTATGGCTCTTAATGTAAAGTTGGAATCGAGTTTTATGCAGAATTCACTGTGCACTTTCTACCTGACTCGATCGATCGAAAGTCGTGCAGATTGTTTTTCTGCAGAATTTTCCAACTCAGCCTTAGCCCATTTAATGTATAGGGTTTTATGTTTTGCCCTAAGTATATAAGGGAAAACCCTAGCCACGTTTTTAGTGTTCTGTTTTGCTGTGTTTATGAATCTCATTGTGAGATCTAGAGGTGTTTATCTTCACATACACTTAGGGTTTACAAACTCTAGACTCATGCCAAGAGCTTGGTAAGTCATACAGTTGCAGAATCAAAGATCTTCAAGAAATTCAAGCAGGTGCGCTTGTAAATTGCTGAAGAATTCAAGAAAGAAGGAGTCCGTGGATCTCGGAGCTATCATGGGGTTGTGGTAGTAAGTTTCCTACACTTGGGTAGCAATAGGATGTTAGTGGTCTAAGTCTTATTGTGTAAACTTCGATTCTTTCATAGTGAATTCGGTTTACCTTGAGAATAGCTAGGTTAAATCCTCCTCAGGTTTTTTACTGGTTTGGTTTTCCTGAGTCATCAGATTTTTGTGTTCTTTATTTTCCGCTGCTTTATTGTTTTTGATTATTTGTGTTAACCTAGTTCTGTTTAAATTACCTAAGTTAATCACTTGGCTAATTCTCTAGGTTAATCTGTTGGGTTTAAGGGGTCTAAAAGATCTAACAAATGTCATCAAGAAATTGTTTAAATTACAAGTTTTATAGTTTAAAATTATGCATAAAATATAATCGTATAGATTATATAGTAAATAATACCGTATTGAAACAAAATTTAACATGTGTATTAAGAACGCAAAGAACATACAATTTAACGGTTAGATTTTCGAAATATGTAAAAGTGTTAACAATATTGAGTAATGTTGTAGTCTTAGGTTACAATAAATTTTGTAGCTAAATATTGTCTATTTTTTTTATCTACTTATTATAAATTTTTTATTCATGCGGTTATGTATGACTACATCCACAACCTTCTTGTTTCTCAAAAAAAAAAAAAAAAAAAATATATATATATATATATATATATATATATCCAGAATCTACTTCTCTCATTAATTTGTTTTAAAAGAAGCCAAGTTCCACTATGATAGAAAATTGTGTTGCAATGTATTCAAATTATTGTATTTATTATTTTGTTTTATAACTTGTTAATACAAAATGGATATTAGTTTGGATTTTTATGGAAAAAAGTATTTTCAAACTTTGACTCACCTCAATTAAAATTCTGGCTTTCCCCCGTTTCATATTAACGAAGGAAAACATGAAAAGAAGAAGAAAGTAATAGTTATAAAATTAACCTTGATTCAGAAAAACAAAATTTGAATCGTAAATGATCTAGCTTACTTTCAAAAACAAATGGAGGAAAAGAATCTATAACTATAAAGATGCAATTATTACTAAAAATAATAATAATAATTAATTAGTGAAAATTTCAATACAATGGTTCAACTTCTATATATAGGATGTATAGGATTTGACTATACAAAATACAATATTAAAAACTTAGCTAAAAAAGCAAAAATCACTACTTGGACTGTGGAGAAAACCATATCTTTTCCCTACTCTTTAAGCTTTACTTTTATTGTTCATTGTGGTTGGATATGGCTTAGAGTAGTGTTATCGGCATATTGCGCTTATTTACTCTTATTCCACACTTTGACAAGTTAAGGTAAAAGCAATCTAGCTGTTATTTCTAATTCGGGGTTTGAACAAGCTCTAGTGTTTTCACACTAATTTGAGCTTTCAACATTCTACAAAATTATTAAAAATATGAAAAAAAAAAGAAAAAGGAAACTAAAAATTAAACACATTCTAAACTTTTTTTTTTTCTTTCTTTTTTCTACAACTCTTCCATGGCATGTGCAATTTTGGTTAGCTGTGGCTTTGAAAAACAAAGAGATGCACTGTTGACTAACTTAATGGATGTATATTAGTAAGATTTCCCTAATTTAACACCATTGTGATTTTTTTTTTTTTTTTTTTGTGTGATGGACTTCAAGCATAGAGTTTTTTTATAAACCAAACCAATTAAAGTTCATTTAGCAATTGTTTTTTATATGTGCAGGTTTTCTGGGGGGTTTGGGTGGGTTATGAGTGCTTAGATAATGGGTAATTAAGTAGTAATTGTCAATTTCGGAGCTGTATGATTTGATAGTTTTATATCGTTAACATTTTGTTTAAACTTTTGATGATAGTTTTATATCGTTAACATTTTGTTTAAACTATATAGTTTTATATCGGTTCTATTTCTACTATGAGTACTCTAAAATTATCACCCTGTGTACTTCTCTTTGTTTGGCTAAGGTTGGTGGCAACCGTACGATTTATATAAATTATATAAAGTGAAATAGCTAATTTGGTATACGTTTAGCAGGTGGCATAGCCAACTTTGTAAAATTATTGTCATACTACTAAAAAACAAAAAAAAAAAAAAAAATGTATTTCTCTAGAAGGAATTTCATTATCCTATAACTAAAAGACTTAAAAAAATTTACTTCTTAAAAAAATGCAAAGAAGTTGCCACAACCCTTAAAAAAAAAAAATAATGTCGAAGATTAAGACAAACAAAAAATAAAAATAAATAAGTGTTGTTATATCTTACTAATAGAATGTTATCATGATTTTTAACTAATCCTACGACTTAAGGAAAAAAATTATAAATAAAATAAAATATAAAATAACCTATGGCACCATGACAATTGACAAATTCCCGTGCTTACACAATTGACAAATTCTCATGTGTAAGCACAGGTTACATACTAGTACTAGTCTATATATATATATATATATATATATTTATTAATAGGTAAAGCTAAGAGAAAATTCAATTAAATTATAAATTGAAGTCTAATTTTGTGTCACATGTCTCTTCTAATTTTAACATTTATATCTCAACTGAATTATTAAGTGCAAAAGTCAAAGATTCTAAACTCAATTAGATTATAAATTGAATTTTAATTGGAGTTCAATTATGCGCCACGTGTCCCATCTATTTTTTAATTTTTGTGGCAAGTAAATTATTTGGTGCAAACACTAAAAAGTCTAGATCTAATTTGATTCTACACACACACACACACACATATATAGCTGAGAAAAAATCCAATTAAATTCAAAATTGAAGTTTAATTTTGCACCATGTATCTCATCTAATTTTAAAATTTGTGTGTCAAGTGAATTATTAGGTGCAAAAGTCAAAGAATCTAAATACAATTAGATTCTAAATTGAATTTTAATTGGAGTTCAATTTTGCATCATGTATCCCATCTAATTTTTTAATTTTTGTGGCAAGTAAATTATTGGGTGCAAAAATCAAAAAATTTAGATCTAATTAGATTCTAAATCACGTATATAAAAAATTGTAATTGTTTTTAAATGTACCCGTGCATAAGATTTTAAATTAGAATTCAATTAGAGTCTAATTTTGCACCACATGTCCTATCTAATTTAAATTTTAAATTTTCACGCCAAATTCAACATAAAAATTGGATTTCAATTAGAGTTTAATTTTTTGCCACGTGTCCCATCTAATCTAATGATTTTAATTTTTGTACCAAATGAGTTAATTTAGGTTGGGTTTGGACCCGCGTTTTAAGTTCAGCATTTGCGTATTTTTCAGTTTTTTTTTTTTTAGACCAGCGCTTGGTACACTGTTCATGGGACATGAACAGTGCACCAAGGCATATGAACAGTAAAAAAAGAGTGAATAGTAATTTTCACACTTTTAAAAATTATTTTGCTACTGTGTTTTCAGTAAAATAAGTTGTATCCAAATGAAAACGAGAAGTCTAATATCAATAAACATAAAAAAATCTAATTATATAAGTAAAAATAATTCAAATTTATAAGTCATTTATGTAATACGGTCCAGTGCAAACTAGGTTAAATTTATATATAAAACTGAAGTTTAAAGAAAATTCAATTAGAATCAAAATTGGATTTTACTTTCGTTAGCTTTCCATACAAATTAAATTGTTTAGATTTTTTTTTTGTTATTTTTTCTCTGAACTAATGAGCATATTTTTTATACAACTTCTATTCAGTTTGCACTAATGAGCATAATTATATAAGTAAAAATAATTCAAATTTATAAGTCATTTATGTAATACGGTTCAGTGCAAACTAGGTTAAATTTATATATAAAACTGAAGTTTAAAGAAAATTCAATTAGAATCAAAATTGGATTTTACTTTTGTTAGCTTTCCATACAAATTAAATTGTTTAGATTTTTTTTTTTTGTTATTTTTTCTCTGAACTAATGAGCATATTTTTTATACAACTTCTATTCAGATATTTTGTATGCGAAGATATTGAACGTAACAAATTGCAATTGAGCTAAACGATCTCATACACCTATCCTCATTCAATTTAGAAGATACTATTTGACCTATTTGTTATTTTATTTTGTGTTGTTTTTAGTAGAATTTCATAGACAATAATTGTGACTTGATATTGTATATGTAGTATCTAATAGTGATTTTCAAAATTATATATATATATATATATATATATAATAGCAATGTAATGAGAAACTCGATGTAACCAATATTATGAAAATTGCAAGAAAAAACTATTATAGCACTTCCAAATGTCCTAGTCAAACTATGTCCTGTATGTTTAATAAACCAAACTAACATCAAAAGCATCACTAAAATTTATCATTCTTGTGCATAAGTATGGGTTACATACTAGTACAAAAATAATAAACAATCATTCACAGGTGGCCCAAAATTAAAAAAAAAAAAAAAAAAAAAAAAAACTGGTGCTAAATTAACCGTTAGCATTTGCCTTAAAGACAAGAGGCCAAAGAGGGGGTCGGGGGGTTGTTGACAGTTGGAAGATATAAGTGTATACATTAAATGGGAGAAATAATATTAATTAGAGAGAGTACTTGCTGATTTTTTTCTTCCTTGATCTTTTAAATCAAGAATTAATACTAATTAACTATACATAAGTTTGTGTTTTTTTCTTCCTTGAACTTTCATATCAAGAATTAATACTACCTATAAATATGTTTGGTTTTTTCTTCCTTGAACTTTCAAATCAAGAATTAGTACTGCCTATACATATAGGTATAACCGTATAAGTGCCGGAGGGAGGAAGGAAAGAGCTGAATAGCCCCTCTATACTTCAAATAAAACAAAATGAGAGAAAGAGGAAAATGGCTCCCAAGAATATTTTCTTTTAAAAAAGTTATTATATTTATGTAAATAATTAGTGCATTATATTTTCCCTCTTATTACATTTATACAATGCATAAATGCAGTAGCCATTAGATCATTAGAGCACTTTCATCAGTCTCTCAATAATACAAAAAGTGCATTATTTTACATATTTTTACTCAAAATTTACCCACATCAGTCCTTCTATAATATTGTGCATTTTCAAAATTGCTACAATAATCATGCATATTTATACTATTACTATAGCGTTCTATTGATTTTTTAATTATTTTTCTCTCTCCTCTCTCATTCTATTCTCTCTTGTTAGGTTAAAATGAATTGACCCCTTGCAAATTAATTAATTACCCAAGTTAATTAATTAGATCAAATTACATGCAATAGCGTGGCAGTAAAAACAAATCACCAAATTACCTAAATGTAGCAGAAAATAAATTTAACATAGATGATTTGTTTACGAATGGAAAAAATCACCGTGGCAAAACCCTACCGAGTGAATTTCAAATTACCACTCTCAAGAATCCACTATTATCAATCACTAGCAGTTACATGTATAAGGAATCTTACCAAACCCTTTGGCCTAACCTGAAATACTAACCTACAATTGAACACTTGCCTCAATACTCAATTGGACTTGTATTGTAGTGGCAATCTTCTAGTTCAATGCACGAATCTCAGTACGTAATTAACCAATGATGCACGGATACAAGTACGTGACTAACATCAGCAACTTGAAGAAGATGTTGGCTGAAAAGTTCTTCAGTTCATCAACAATGAAGATTAAGAAGCTTTTTAGTTACAAAACCCTATGGCGCAAAGACGCAGTAGCTTCTTCAAAGAGAATAATGAACTAGGTCACTTTTTGCATATATTCTCCTTGCATGACGGCCTTTAAAATAAGCCTTATATATTTCTAAGGTTGTGAGAAAAGAAACCGTACACATACATGTCAGCTAGGACCAAAAATCAGATCTAGAAATTCTGATTTCGTAGATCTCGATAGATTTAGCTTCTGTCGAGTTTCATTCTTAAATCTTGATAGATACTGTTTAATGAACAGATTTTCTTCACTTGTTTCTAGGTCAGAGCTTCATAGCTTTAACACTTGACTTGAACAACATGTTTCTTGAAATCTTAAACCCATCCTAGATTTACCCAATTACAAATAAAGTGCATTTTGTCCAAAGATTAGCCAATTACATAAAATATATCCCTAACATCTCTCTTCCTCTACCTTTTTTTTCCCCCTTGATAATAGATTAATTTTTCATATTTATATCATTATTATAAAGTATTATCATACTTATTTTGAGTTAATTCATGCATTTTATATCTGGTTTTGGAATTATGTTGAATAATCAATTTTGTGCTTAATTGAATTTTAATGTATGAATTTGTCTTCTGTAGGAGAATGGAATTAAATGAGTAGACTTGTGCAAAGAAGAATGCTAATGGATTTTAATTTTACAAGGGCCATAATGAAGTCAAAGTAGGCCAACCACATGAAACAAGAATGTCCAACCTATCTTAAGACCATTGGGAAAAGCAAGGCCCTTGCTGCTACCTTGAGTGACACCGAGCCTGAGGATGATTTAGATAATGATAACGAGGGACTCTTGAATGCCTTCACTGCCACAATAAATCCTACTAAAGGGATTGTTGAATAGGTAGATGAAGAAGAGGACTTCAGTGGATTGCACATTCTCGCTTATTGAAGAACTAAATTTCGAAGTTCGAGAAAATGGATGAATAGAACATCTATACTGCCTATGCAAAGTTGTACAAGGTCTCTGAAAAGCATGAGATTGTATAAGCTGGCCACCAAGAAGCTGAGTGATGTGTAACTTGACCGAGAAGAGCTCTCCACAAAGGTAGATAAAGCTAATCAAACCATTGGAGCTTTGTGGTTTGAAAGCAATTTCTTAGCTAAGAAGACCAAGAAGCTTGAAGCAGAGCTATTCTAAGTCAGAGCTCAGTTGGAAAGGACTTCCACTGCAAAACTTGATGAGATGCTTAGTTTTCAAAAATCTACTTCTGCTCAAATAGGTTTAGGGTATGATTTCTCTTCTCCTAATATTGCTTCTTCCAGTACTACTGTGTTTGTTTCACCTGCTAATAATGTTGATTCCGAGAACAATGATGTGAAAACTATTTTAGCTAGTGGGAACTTAGACAGGGTAAATCTATCTTAGGAGCACCCCCTAAGCTTGATAAGAAAGGGAATAAAAACCCTAGGGCTAAGAAGGGAAATAATCAAAAGTTTAAACAAAAGAAATAGCATCTCTGTCATCACTGTGGAGCGACTGGACATACTTGACCAAATTGCTACAATTGGTTAGCCACTCAACAGAACAATAGTATGATCTCATCTGGAAACCAGAATCAGTTTCCATCCTCCTTTGCTCCTTTTGGAGATCTTCTCAAAGCCCTCATGTTCCTTTCAAACTTGAAAGGTTTCAATTCTTCCCCCTCACCGTCGAATTAAAGGTTTGCCAAATGGAAAGGTTCTTCCAAAGTGTGGAAGGAAAAAGGCTCTAAGGGATTTAGTCACTTTTTCTCTCTCCCTCTTTTTTTTTTTTTTTTTTTTTTTTTTTTTGTATTACTTGTGTGTTTTGCTTTCTTGTTTTTGAGTAAGTCTAGTTTTTATGCTATGCTTTGTTTAACATGTTTTTTTTTTTTTTTTTTTTTGTTTGTTTTCAGATTTGCTTTATTTTGATTTTCATAAAAATAAAAAAAATTAAAAAATTAGAAAAATACAAAAACAGTGTGTGTTTTGTGTACTTTGGTACTTATGTACCCTGGATGGCCATTGAAACAAAGTTTTTTAAACTTTGTATCTTTTGTAGCTTAGATGAGCTTCTCTATACACAACTAAGCAAGTGAGCTTTGTGGCTCGTGTTTGTGATGAGTAAGATTAAATAATCTGTTGTACTTAACACTCGTATCATTCTCTTTGATGGGTAGGACTAAAAAATCCTAAAAGAAACGCATAAATAACCATCTCACCACTATTACCCGCCAATCATGAAATGACATCTGTATGCTTCGACTTAGCAAAAGTGCAATGTCAAAAGCTTAACATAATTGGGTATTTTCTTCTCTCTCTCTTAAATGCCCATGCATGATATGCATAACAAAAGAAAAATATACAAAGAAAAATAAAAGCAAAAAGAATCAAAAATGCTTTATATATGATTGTAAGCGTGTTTTTATGAGATGTGGGAGTTATAGGATGTACCTCAAAGGTGATAGTCCCATCAAGTAGTTATGATTGTGTGTAAGTTAAATTGATTTTCTCATATCTTAAATCGTTATAACATATAGACACTCATGAAATCTTACGATGTTATCACACACAACACGCAAAATTCTTTGCTACTTTTGATACATGTGCAGGTACAATGTGATTTGGCCATCACAATGCTTAGTATTCCTTGCGAACTAATTCACTAGTTTTGTTTTGCCTAAAATCAATCAATTTCATGAAAGTAACTTAGACAATTTGTTAGGACATATGTGAATCATGTTAAGAACATATGTCATTTAGAATTGGCTAATCCTTTGACAAAACGCACTTTACTTGTAATTGGGTAGATCTAAGATGTGCTTAATACTTCAAGAAACAAGAGTTCAAGTCCAAGTATCGAGGCCATGCAAATCTATCCAAAAATCAAGTGAATAAGTGTTGTTCTTTAAAGCTTGACAGATAGCTCGCCAGATGTATTTATCAAGATTTAAAAGGTGAAGCTCGACAGATAAGCTCGACAACTATATCTATTGAGAATTACAAAAATCTATTTTTCAGATCTGTTTTTCACGCATATCCAAGCTATGTGTTTAGGTTTCTTTTCTCACAACCTTAGACATATATAAGGATTATTTTAAGAGCCGTCTCACTCGACGTAAAGGTTTTATGCAAGCATATTGTGACCAGAGACAATTTGCCCTAGTTCATTTTTCTCTTGAAGAAGCTGTTGTGTTTGTACGTTATAGGGTTTTATGTCTAAGAAGCTTCTTGATCTTCATTGTCTGGATGAAATGAAGAACTTTCCAGCCAACATCTTTCTCAAGTTGGTGTGTTAGTCACCTACTGGGATTCGTGCATCAATTGGTTAGTCATGTACTTGGAGTCATGCATTGAAAGGAGAGATTGCCACTACATTACAAGTCGAATTGTGTATTGGGGTAAGGGTTCAATTGTAGGTTGGTATAAGGTACTGGGATTCATTTACTTGTAACCACCTATTTTGATAATAATGGATTCTTGGGAGTGGTGACCTTAATTTAACCCGATGAGGTAGGTTTTCTCCATTCGTAAACAAATCACCGTGTCAAATTTATTTTCCGCTGCATTTAACTTAGTTAAATTATTTGTTTGTGCTACCATGTGTATTGCATGTTAATTGACTTAATTAATTCACTTGGTTAATTAATTGGTTAATTTGCCATAAGGGGTTAATACATTCTTGGCCTATCACAATTAATTCTTGAGTTCTTATTGTTAAATCATCTGATTATGATCATCCTTTGTATGAATTTTAGTTGAATTATAAATTTTAGTATGGGATAAGGTGGGTGGGGCCATGGGTAGGTAAGTGTGAAATAATAATAAAAAAGTGAGAAAAACTAAGTTGTTATACTAAAATATAAAAGGGTGTATTATCGATAATATAATACACCATTTTATGTAATGTGGGTGTTTTTGCGAAAGTGTTTGTGTAAAATAGAAAAACTAAATTGTTATACTAAGATAGATAGAAAATTTTAGACGAACTGATATGAATACTCTTAGGGAAACATGGTGGGACCTTGTACATGTTGTATATTCTAATATGGCAATTTTCATTAGCCTCAAAATAACCTATTGCGACACTTTTCTTGTGATGGTTTGAGTTGCCACAACAAACCATATGAGCTTTTAGAAGTGATTTTAGTGTTTATAGTGGTTGTTTTAAACTGCTGCCATTGATCCTATTTTTTGTATTAAACTCAAGTCACCAAAAATACTCAATCCATCACCAATTGAGAAAATTCCATCTCGAGCCCCAAAAATCTACATTCATAAACCCAAAAAAAAAAAAAAAAAAAATCACTTATGAAGCCCCAAAAAATCTTTTCTCAATTCATAGAAAACAAATCATAAATAACCCAACAACAAATCACATCAGCTTGTCTCTTCCTCTTTTACGAGTTTTTCAAATTTGTCAAAAACACAAATCACATACAACAACCCCATCTTAGATTTAATTACAAGAAAGAGAGAGTGAAATGAGAAAGTGAGGACAGAGAGGAAAGCTGAATCATTGTCGGCAATGGCGGTGACGAAGAATCAATTGAATTGATTTTCATTGAGAGCGACCTTAAGGATCTATTTGGTTGGGGAGATGGAAAAATAGAAGGATAGAAAAGTAGAAGAATAGAAAAGATTTTAGTTTTCCTCATTTGTGTTTGGTTACAGGGATGAAAAACTCATTTGTTTGTTTGAGAATAAAAGTGAGGGGATAGAAAATGTCGTTTATATAAAATTACTCTCATACCCCTATTGCATAATATAAGAAATAATTTTCTTACAATCACTAAAAAAAACCTTATTATCGATTAAAATTAAAAGAATAACATCTTATAAAAATTAACACATCATATATATTATTATTTTATTTTATTACACATCATTAATATTTTTAGAGATGCTTTCTAAAAAAAAGTAGAGGTGAAAGCCAACGAGAACCCCCACTATTGATTAAAAAAGTAAAAGAAAAAAAGAAAAAAAGAAACTGCTTGATTAAACGTTGAAAAAAAAAACAAGAAAAAAAAAACTCAAATTGCTCAATGCACAGACAAAATGGGGAGACATAGTAAAGAGGGGCAAAATTGGTCTTTGGCTGGCATCCATATTTTCTCCTCAGTTTTCTCCCTAATTTTGGGAGAAAACACCTAGACCCCACAAAATTTTCCTTCCACAAACCCACCTAACCAAACACCCCAATAAATTTCTTTCCCTTCCCCCTTTTTTTTTCAATCCTCTCTCAATTCCACCCAATCAAACGGACCCTAAAGCAATCTTAAATCAATCCAAGTAAAATCTTCACATACACCTTCATTTCCAATGCGTCACCTTTTGCCTCCAAGTCCAAGATTTTGATTTACTTAAGTCCTATACTATCACTAATCAATTTACCATTTAAGGATGAAGTTTTTGCGATCTAGAAGTGGGGAAGGTGATGAAAGCATCGGAGGGGAGGAGATGGGACTCTTAAGAGCTATGGAGCTCATGCACTTTTGGCATATAGGGTAAGTGCAAAATGAAGTATAGTTTAGGGTAGAAAAATGTAATCTCTCCTAGTAAAGGTGAAGCACAATTATAATCCAAATCCAATTCAAAGTAGCTTCTAATTACCCTTCAATTTTGTGCAGGTTTCTTTTTAATTGAACGATAATTTGATGTCAAATATATTTAGATTTTCAATGCATTCCAATTTCAAGTTCCATTTATATTGTAATTTTGTGTCAATTATATTTACAAGTAAATTTATGCATCTAAAATTAGAAAATATAAAAAGACTCAGAGTTTCTAAACCACGTCCTACGAGAGTGCTCTCATGTGAATTTTTTCGGAAGAAGTTGGGTGTGCCCTCTGGATATCGTAGGTCTATTAATGAACCTCTTATGGATTGTTTGCAATATAATTCTACCTTTAAAAGCATGTCCAGTCAGCATGGATGACCTTGGAATATTATGGATCGAATGGGTACATGGCACTTGTTACATAGGAATTGGTTCATCTTTCTTATCAAGGTTATTGATGAAAACATCCATAAGCAATGTGTAAAGAAAGTTGCTAAATATTTTACCATTAATGTATTAATTTTTATGGCTAACTCTACAAAACGGTGGATAGCAGTTACTTGGCAAACCCTCCCTAAGAGGATGGGTGAAACCAAATGCAGATGTCTCTTCACTAGGTAGTCAGGGGCTAGGGCTATACCCAAGTTGGTTTGGGTCAGGTTTATGCCTAACACACAATTGACCTAATCAAATTGGAAAAGGATCCGCCAGACCACAACTTACCCAATCAAATCAGGTAGGGAACTGCCAAACTTGCAACCAACCCTTAAGGGTACCAAGTTGGTCAATTCTAGTCTATATATATGTTAATAGGCAAAGATGAGAGAATAACTAATTTAAATTCTAAATTGGATAGCTAATTTTGCGCCATGTGTCCTATCTAAATTTTAAAATTTTTGTAAATGCTTTAACACCTAACACAAAAGTTAAGAAAATTGCAATAATTATGGCAAGCATGAAAACCAAATAGATTATTGTGGCAAGCTTGAAACCAAAGAGATTGTAATAATAACACTCATAATTCATTGATCTTGGATTCACATTTATAGAAGGTTCAAATGTGCCATCTCATTGTCTTTTGAAAATATATATATTGAAATCAAGGGAAAGAGAGAGATTTGTAAGGCATTGAGAGGAAGAGAAACGTAGGTGAAGCAGAAATGAAGAGAATGATCTTCTTGAGTGTCGGTGGTGGGTCAAGGAGGTTGAGACTAAGGTGGGCATTTGTGATTGTGATGATACAAGGCATGGCTGTGGCAACTTTCCTATGTGTTTCATCTAGTATTATACTCTAAGTAAATATGTGCATAGTGACCAAACCCCTTGATTGTTAAAAGTGTTTACCTCTGCTTTTAAAAGGCTGAAGCTAGCTTTAAAAATCACAAAAATGAATTAAAGTTAATGTTTTCTGTTGGATGAGAGAGTGAAGTGGGAATGGAAGATGATGAAAGTTCAAATAGCGTGTAAAACACTATGAACGTTTAGACCCCCAATTTACAAATTATCAATTCAAGCTTTAACACAAACGATAAACGTGCGGAAATTGAACTAAAGCTTAAAACAGAATTGATAAACTATCTAAGTCAAATAAAATCACATCCATAACAGAAATTAAATGACAAAGATAAAGGGAAGAGAGATGCAAACACAAGGACAACACAAGACGTGTTATCGAAGAGGAAACCGAAGCCCTCGGCGTAAAACCTCTCCACTACCCTCCAAGCGGTCAAAAAGATCCACTAAAGAATGTAGTTGGGATACAAGGACAGCAATAGACCCTCCAAGCCTAATCTAACCAGGTACTTAAGCCCTCAAAGCTTCTTGCTCCAACGAGGTTACACCGAACCTATTTCTTCTTTAGCTTTCTGGATCCCGCTACTAGTCCATAGCATCTACCAATATGAATTGGCTCCTTCCTAACTGCTTCCCAAAACACCAAAGAGCCTTCTCACAGTTGTGAGTATGGTGAGAAAAGGTTTTGGCTAAAGTACCTCTCGAGGATCTACAATGTAGAGGGAGAGAGTAGAGGAATTTAAAGAGTCACAAGGCAAAGATTGTGGATGAGTCAATATTGTTTTTCTCTAGGGTTTCTCTCTCAAAATTCTCTCTCGAAGCTCTCTACATTTCGTGGGTATAAGGGGTATATATACTGGTGGGTGTTTGGAATGCGAAGAGACAGATTTTTCACAATTGAGTAGGCTGGCAGCTTGGCCTCGCAGCTTGACTGAGTCACGAATTCAAGTCACGAACAAACTGAAAGGCCAGACTGGAATTTTTGTCCAGTAGTGCGACAGCTGGCACAACGGTTCATATTCTGGCAGCTTTCAATCGCGATCCACCTGCGAGATCCAATCGCGAGTTCTCCTGTGCACGCTTTTCTCGTGTGCAACATTTGGCAGCTTGACAGTCGCGAGACACCAGTGAGGTCCAGTCGCGAGTCTCTGGTTTGCATCACAGTCTTGAGAAAATCTTCACACTCTCACACACTACCCTTATATGATTCCCACCTAAATACAGGGTTTCTAAATGTTGAAAATACAAGCAAACTGGCACAGAATAAAGCCAACACAATGGTTGATAAAATTCAACCTTACAGATGATAATGAAGGCTTTCAAAAATTAGAAATGAATTAAAGTCATCGTGTTTTTACCATTCAATGAAAGTGTAGTGGAAATGGAAGATCAGATTAAGATTATAAGTGTTTAAATATAGTCAATGGCTTTATATTAGCGATTGGATCATAATGAAGTGGGAATAGAGAGTTAAGATTAAGATAATAAGTGTGTAACTTTAAAGGTTTATGGTTTGCTATTTTAGTTTTACATTTGTACTTTGTTTAACTGCTTGTTTGTTTAGACCCCTTAAAATAGATTGTTTAACCTAATTATTTAGCCTAGTGATTACTTAGGTAAATTATTCAGATATAGGTTAAACCGGGTATGGTTCAGCGAAAGGTAAATTATTCAGATCTAGGTTAAACAACACGTGTATGGTTTAGCAAACTAGCCCCAGCCTCTATAACTGAGTTCGACCAGTTAAGTAATCTGTTTGTACGCCACTTTGTTGGTGGACAACGACAGAAGAGGCCTGTAGACCATTTGCTTATAATCAAACAGGGATAGGGTGAATTGCTACGATCATATGTGAAGTGTTTCAATCGGGAAGTACTGGAAGTGTACGAAGTTGAGGATAAAGTACAGCTAACTACTTTCAAAGCTGGATTGAAGTCTAAAGAATTCGTGGTCGCCTAGCAAAAAGCCCTTTGCAGCCTATGGCAAAGATGTTATTGAAAGCCCAGAAATACATGAATGCCGAAGATGCTATAGTGGCCATTGAATGGGGTATGCACAGAAGGAGAAAAGAAATGCTTAAGAAGACAGAAAAGGAAAAAAGAGAGAACAAAGAGAGTATCTACCCAGCTGGGATTTGTCCAGCCATGATTATGTTTGACCAAAGAGCAACAAGAATAGAAAAAATGGTAAACTTTACACCTTTAGTAATGCCTGTTGACAAAATTTTAATGCAGATCAAAGACGTTCCCCAGCTCCAATGGCTTGGCCTACTTAACTCGTCACCCAACGCGCGAGATAAGAGGAGGTATTATCACTTTCATTGGGACCATGGACATTATACCGACGAATGTAGGGACCTAAAGGAACAAATAAAAGACCTAATTCAAAAAGGAAGGCTTCATAGGTTTGTGAAGAAAAGCACACCAAGTCGACATAAGCCTCAGGGACGATCATAGCTAGAAGGTGAAGCTAAGAACAATGAGAAGTAACCAGAATGACCAAAATGTGCTATAGGAGATATCAAAATGATCAATGGGAGCCTGACAACAGGGGGATCCTTCGAGTCCCTAAAAAAGCAGCAGCAAAGGTAAGTTAACAGCATTCATGCAGCACCACCCTTGAAGCACAGACAAAGAGAAAACATTGACATAGTGTTTTCAGAGGAAGATGCAAGAGGGGTAAAGCAACCCCACGATGACTCGTTAGTTATTATGCTCATGATAGAGGGATTCAATATAAGACGCATCTTGGTAGACAATGGCAGGTCTGCTAACATTATTTATCTCTCAACCTTCCAACAGTTACGGGTTGACCCAAAGTGATTTCATCCATTTGAATCTCTTCTCGTCAATTTTAGTGGAGACAGAGTATACTGGAAGGGAATAGTAGCATTAACAGTCACTGTTGGTTCACATCCCTATTAGATATCCAAATAGCTTGATTTCCTGGTAGTTGACTGTCCCTCGTCCTATAATGTGATCATAGGACGACCAACCCTTAATCGTTGGAAGGCCGCCACTTCTACCTATTGCCTAAAAGGTAAAGTTCCCAATGGAAAATGGCATGGGGGTGATAAAAAGACAACAAGTCTTGGCCCGAGAATGCTACCAAACTATGTTAGCATCAGGAGAAAATCACACGTCGATGATTGAGGAAAAAGGGTCGAAAGAAGGTTTTTTAAGTGAAAAGGGTAGGATGATTGAGGAAAATCACACGTGCCAAGCATACCTAAGGACATCATTCAACACAGATTGAACGTACACCTAAAAAGGAAACCAGACTAGCAAAGACAAAGGGTTTTTGCGCTTGAACGAAATCGAGCCATAATGGACGAAGTGGACAAGCTGCTAATAGCCAAGTTCATCCGAGAAGTTTACTACTTGGACTGGCTGGCAAACGTTGTCATGGTAAAGAAAGGAAATGGGAAGTGGAAGATGTGTGTAGACTTCACAGATTTAAATAGCGCTTGCCCAAAAGACATTTTCCCACTGCCCAGGATCAACCAATTGGTTGACTCAATTGCCCGGCATAAGCTACTAACATTTATGGACATCGTTAGGTTCTAAAGATGTAGGACTAAATGTTTAGAATTTCAAATTGTATGTTTTGGCAAACCGAGAACAAAACTCGTCTAGTCTAGGTTTAGGCATTGCTCAGAATAGGTGCTTCAAGCTTTAAGAATCAAGCTAATTGCAGAAAAAGGAAGTGCAAATCTACCAAGCTCGATCGATTAGAAATTAGGCTTGATTGATTGAATTTCACAGAAACAGAATTTTGCAGAAAGTTTAAAACAGAGATAAGGGAAACCCTAGCTACATTTCAGAGACCTTTGGAAGCCTTGTGTTTTACTCTTTATGAGATCTGAGAGGTGCTATGCCTTCTAACAACGCAAGAATCTATTGGAGCAAGATCTATGATCAAGCATAAGCAGAACATAGTTGTTGCAACAAGATCAACATCTGAAGGTGATCTTAAACCTTTGAGTGGAGTCTCAAAGTCAAAAGCAGGAGAGCTTGTGTTGCTGCAAAGGCCAAAGAGAGAAGTAGTCCGTGGATTCGAAGCTTGTACGTGGTCATGTTAGTAAGTCACTACATGAGGTAGCAATAGGTTTGATGGTCTAAATCTGATTGTAAAGCTCTTTAGTGGATTTGCTTTACCTTGAGGATAGTTAGGTCAAATCCTTCCCATGTTTTTTACCTTGAAACGTTTTGTTTCATTGGTTTTCCTAGGTCATCATATCGTGATGTTCTTTATATTTACGCTGTTTTGCGTGATATGATTGTTTTGTGTTAACCTAGATCTGAATAATTAATCTAAGTATTCACTTGACTAATTAACTAGGTTAAACATATTGGTTTAAGGGGTCTAAACAAACAAACAAGTGGTATCAGAGTGGATTAGCTCTTGTTTTAGGTTTTTTGACCTTGAGTTGATCCTTGATCCCTATTGTCATGGAACACGGTCACTCTTATAATCCCTCCCCACTTTGATAGGAAAAACTATGCTTATTGGAAGGTTAGGATGAACGCCTTCTTGAAATCCATTGATGAGAGAGTATGGCTTTTCATTGAGTATGGATGGGAAAAACTAACCATTGCTATTGGTGAGTGGTATTCTACCCAAGAAAAAGCAGCAAACTTTAACAGTAAAGTTACGAATGCTATATTCAATGCTGTTTCTATGGAAGTGTTTAAGAGGATTTCTAATGTTGAGGTTGCTCATACTACATGGAATATCCCGCAAACTGTACATGAAGGCATAGACGTAGTTAAAATAAATAAATTACAGTAGTTAACATCTAGATTTTAGAGCATTAGAATGTCTGATGATGAAAATTTTGATGAATTCTATGCTAAACTAAATGATAGTGTTAACTCTGCATATAATTTGGGTGAAGTTTATGATCAACCTAAGATTGTTAGGAAAATTCTTAGATCTTTAACTGAAGACATTAGACCCAAAGTGACTACCAGTACTAAGAGTAAGGATGTGGATTCCATCCCTGTGGATGAGCTTGTAGGATCTCTTCAATCCTATAAGTCTGACTTACCTAAGACAAGCAAATCCAAATCATTGGCTTTAAAATCAGTTGATGACGTTGATGATTGTAGATTTGATGATGAAATCTCTTTTACAGAGATTGCTTATCTTGCCAAAAACTTTAGAAACCTTTTGAGAAATAACAATAGAAGGGCAAGAAATAGAAACAATGCTGACCCTAAGAATGTGAGGAAGAATGAAACAACCAAAAATAACAATTCTGAATAATCAAAAGAAAAGGTTGTTCAATCTTCTAACAATCCTTTAGGTCAACAATGTTTATGGATGTTAAGGGTATGGTCATCTAAAATCTGAATGTCCCACATTCTTGATATCAAAGGGTAAAGCTATGGCTATAACCCTTAGTGATAAAGTTTTTGATCATGAGTTTGAAAGTGATCAAGAAGGAAACTTCATGGCTTTCACAGCTATAGTTGTAGTTGGTGAAAGTGAGATTGTTAAAGAAAACCCTTCTAATAGGGAACTCTATGAAAATGTTGACTTGCAAGAAGCCTAAAATAAGCTTTGCAAGGTTGCAACAAAAGATGCAACGAGTGTGGAACTATGGCTGAAAAAGATAAACACCCTTGAACAAGAAAAGAAAAACTTATTGCTAAAATATTTTGATGCTAATGAACTCTTGAATTCTGTGAAGATTGAGAACATGTCTTTGATTGAAAAGATTAAAAGTTTAGAATATGAATTATCTGTTGCTAGAGAACAAATTGATAGATCTTTTACTTCTAAACTTGATCATTTGTTGAGTGTTCAAAAATATTCTTTTGATAAGTCAGGTTTAGGGTTTATTGAAAGCAACTTTGATCGTGTGACTCACTCCACTAAGTTTGTTCCTTTTTCAATTGAACCTAAACTAGAAGTTAGGAATCCAAAAGAAGAAGTTCTTGCTACTAGGAAGATTAGGGTAGATCTTAGAGAGTCAAAACCCAAGAATCCCAATCAGCCTAAGGGTAAGAGCCAAAACAAACCTTTATGGTTTTGTCATTTTTGTGGAGGAGCTGGGCATACTCGCCCAAATTTTTTTAAGTTGCAAGCCTCTAAGTAAGCAACTAAACAAAAAGTGCCTGTGCCAAAAGCACAAGATCCTATAGCACTTATTCATGAATTGGTAAACCTTTATTCCAATGCTGGAGTTGATCATCAATCCAATTTGAATAAGAACTCCAATTCTAAGTTTGAATCTATGAAGATGTGAATGCAAACGACTCAATCTAAGTGAGTCTTTCTGATATGGTCCTTGTGCTTTATCCCAAAATCTTTTGTGACCATTTTTTTTTTTTTAGGATTTGCATTGCATTACATTCATGCATTTCATTCTAGGTTTTTTAGGATGTTTTTAAGTTTTTTTTTTTTTTTTAAAGAAGAAAAAAAAAAAAAAAAGGAAGGTTTTGTTTTGTATTACACATCATTAAATGTGTAGTTGAGGTTGGCCTGTGAAATTTGCATTTCATGACTATGTACCTTGTTTAGCTTTGATGAACTTATTTTTCAGCACTTTGCTAGTTTGTGCTATGTAGTGCTTATTTGTGTGAGTTGTTTATAATTTTTGATCAAATGACATTGATTTTAATGTCACATTCTTTTGATTGTAAGGATTGAAAAATCCTAAGAGAAAGGTATAAATAATCATCTTACCATTGTTTACTCGCCAATAATGAACACTTGTGTGCAAATCATAAAAGTCGTGCTCGATAAGGTGTAGCACTTGCACAGCAAGAAAATTAAAGTGTTGCCTTTGAATTAAAAGAAAAAGTAAAAATTAAAATATGCATTAAAAGAAAAAGTTAAGGCAAAATTAAAAAAAAAAAAAAAAACATGGTTGCAAGCGTGTTTTCTAGGAGATGTGAGAGTTATACGATGTAGCTCTTTAGGTGATAGTCACTTTCAAACTTATGTGCGTAATGATGTAGAAATTTTGATTGATTACTATCTACATATCACCTTTTATGTATCTCATACACTTACTAGTTGCACACACCACAAGTAACTCTTTGCTAAGCTTTGTACATGAGATTGTGTGTAAACTAGTGTGGCCATCCAAGATTATGCAATTTGTGATGCTTGATGCAAAATTGGTTATGGGTTGGTTCATATTGTGAGGTGAGAGACCTAAAAACTTTGTTTTTGAAAACTTAAGTTGAAGATAATTTGTTTTTGAAATACCATTTGGAATCATTCTCATGCATTACATATCATGAAAAATGATTTTGCAGAAAATGCCATGTTTTGAAAACATGACTTTCTGCCTGATTTGATTGGTATTCGATTCCTATTCGATTAGTCTGAAATCTCACTTAGTGTATAAACACAAGTCATTTTTTAGACCCCAAATTCAAATTTTCAATACAAGCTTATATTTAAACAATATATGTGCGAAATATGAAATACAAGCAATACCCAAATAAGCAAACTACTTCAAGCCATATTTTAACCACAACTTAGTTGTAATTAAAAGCAAAGAGTAAGGGATGGAGTGATGCAAACATAAGAGAACACCGGCACGTGTTATCGAAGAGGAAACCAAAGAACTCGGAGAAAAACCTCTTTGCTGCCCTCCAAGTGGTAAATGATCCACTAGAAAATCAGTTGGGATACATGAATAGCAATAGACCCTTCAAGCCTAATCTACCCGATGCACCTAAGCCCTCCAAGATTCTTGCTCTGACAAAGTTATGTCGAACCATGTCTTCTCTAGCATACCAAATCCCACAATTAGCCCATTGCATCAACTAATATGAATTGGTTCTCTCCTGAACTGCATCCCAAACACCAAGAACCTTCTCACAACTCTAAATTGGGTGAGTTAAGGATTTGGTTTATAATCCTCTCATGGGTATGACAATCGAGAGGGTGAGAGTAGAGGAATTTGGAGAATCAAATGTATAAGATTGTGGATGAATCAATCTTGTTTAACTCTAGAGTTTTCTCTCAAAATTCTCTCTAGAAGCTCTCTACATTTTTTGGGTATAAGGGTATTTATAGTAGGGTATGAGATGGAATGTGAAAAGTCAGTTTTCAGCAAGACAGGGTGCACTGGCGACTCACTTCGCGACTAGGATTAGTCACGTGTTCTAATCGCTAGTTACTAGACTGACCAGACTATACTTTTTGACTTATAGTGATCCAGCTGTCCTGACCCTTCATCTTCCTGCATGCTTCACAAGTGTGCTACATTTTGGCAAGTCACCACTCGCGAGTCAGTCGCAAATCACTTCTTGTTGCACATTCTTGATCAAATCTTCATACTTTTTCACACACAACCCTTACATTATTCCCACCTAAATATAGGGTTTCTAAATACTGATTTATAAGCAGATTTGGCATGGAATAAAGCCAACACATAGTTGAATAAATTCAACTTCACAAAGTCGAATCTTTTCCAATTTTTGAAGTCTAGTTTCTGCCAACTTTGATTGATTCTCGATTGAAGCTAGATCAGTCAAATCTGTTTTTTAAAAACTTTTGATTGCTATTCGATTGGTATTCGATCAGTCAAAAATCCCAGAGTTAGAAAAAAGAAAGTTTCAGAACACGTGTTCTTCACTTTTGTTTCTTTCTCTCCTGATTCTCTCTCGATTGGTCTACATTAAAAAAAAAAAAAAATTGTCTTCATTTGAGTCAAAGATTCAAAGGTTTTGTTCCTCAACAATGGGTATGACCTTTTTTCCCCTTCTTTTTGCATATTTTACATTCATGCATGCATATTCATCAATTTTTCACAAAAATTCAAACCTTAGGAATTTTAGGGTTTTTGATGCTTGAGTTTGTTTTGATCAATTTTGATCAATGGGTTTTTGTTCATGCATCATATAAACACTGTGTATATGCTTTAATTTGAAAATTTTCATGTTTTGTGAAAATTTTGAGAGTTAGGGTTCATAAACACTTCAAATTTGGGGATTTTGTTCAATTGGGCTTAATTTGTTCAAATTGGCTTATAATATTGTTTGATTGAAGTATTAGAGCATGTTTTGTAATTGTTGTGATATTCAATTGCTCAAAATGTGTGTTTTTGAAAAATTGGGTTTTTCAAAAATTGGGGTTTTTGCTTAAAAACTTATTTTATGAGTCAATTGGTGGTTTGAAGGTATAATTGAACAGGTTTTGTGCATTAGAACATGCATCATTTAGGCATATGCTTCATGCATCATATAGATTTCAAAATTTCTATATTTTTGTGTTCTAACACTTGTCTAATGCAGTCTGCCTTGGTTTGTTTTCTTTGTTGTTTTCTTTTATTCTTTCTAATCCTTAGAAATGGACAAGAAAACTAAGCTAAGAAAGCCAAAACCAAAATCCTATCCTCCTTCATAGATTTTGATAGGATTAGGTTCAAGTCTCAAGAGAACCAAGATAATTTTGAGTCATTGACCAAGTATAGGTCAATATAGGGTGAGAGGAAGTTGAATTTAGATGAGTTAGACCCAGAAATTCATAGGAATTTTGAGTCTAGAAACTGGTTGTCCATATGTGAGGTTTCAAATCCCTCTCCGGCTACATTGATTAGAGAATTCTACTCAAATCTCTCTATCCACACCAATGATTCCAATATTCACTATGTGAAGACTTGGATAAGGGGTGAAGACTTTACCATTACTAGAGAACTAGTATGTAACCCCGTGCATATGCACGAGTAAATTTAAAACAATCATAATTACACATAATATATATATATATATATATGATTAGAAATCTAATTGAATCTAGACTCTTCAGTTTTTCCCCCCAATAATTCACTTGCCACAAAAATTAACAAATTAGATGGGACATGTGACGCAAAATTGAACCCATATTAAAATTAAATCTAAAATCTAATTAAATTTACACCTTTTGGTTTTTGCACCTAATAATTCACTTGACACAAAAATTAAAAATTAAATGACACGTAACACAAAATTAGACTCCAATTTATTATTAATTAAATTTTCTCTCTGCTATAGCTATATATATATGTATGTATATATGTGACTTATAAATTTGAATTTTTTAGTTATATGATTATGTTTTTTATGACTTATTATATTGAACTCCTCGTTTTCTACATTAAATTAACTAATTTGGCAAAAAAATTTAAAAATTTATATTAGATGGAACACATGGTGCAAAATTAAACTCTAATTGAAATTCAATTTTTACCTAAATTAACTCACTTGGCACAAATTTCTAAAATTTAGATTAGATGAGACACATGACATAAAATTAGACACTAATTGAATTCCAATTTGAAATTTAATTGGATTTTCTCTCTGCTTTACCTGTTTTTATATATATAGAATAGTGGCTAAAGCTCTTGATGTACCCATTGTTCAGCAGCCTACATATCCTTACACCGAAATACCTCCCATTGATGATATCATGTCCCTTTTGTGTGGTGAAATTGCTAGTTGGGGTACAGATCCTAGGATAACAGCTCATGAGCTTACCGAGTTGAACTATCTTTTCTTTTGGATAGCATGTCATAATATATATCCTATTTCTCATGTACATACTATTCCTATAGATAAATGTGTCTCTTTGTATGCTCTCATCACAGATGCTCTTATTTGTTTTCCTCCTCTTTTTATTTGTTCCCTTGTTGAGGTGTTTAGGAGTAATTCTAGGACACATGGATTGTTCTTCCTAGTTTTTCTTCATAGGGTGCTTCTTCACTTAGAGTTAGAGCACTTTCCTCCTTTAGTGTTAGTGCATATTACAACCCTATAGGAGCCACCTTTCTTAGGCAAAGAGTTGCTCAAAAAAAGCTTGGTGTCAAGCGACCTAGAGTTGAATTTTCTATAGGTGCTCCTGTGACGCCCCAAACCCAAAAGGGTCCAAAGCATGAGAAAGGCGTCTCAAAGTACATGTAGAATTTTCATTTTTGACAACTCAATCAACATAAATCATATTAAGTACTAACATCAAGAATTATCACAATAATTCCATTGAATATACTCTCAAAGTAAGTTAGAGCTCTAAGAAATAATTACAAGGACCATTGGCCATAAAAGAATAGAGGTTTGAATATATAATTACATATTATCAGCTTGTCCCATTAGGGGGAATAACATTACAACCACTATAATATACAAAAGAATGAGTCAAGCCTATTCTAAGATGTACATCATCTAATATCTCCATTACAAAAGTTCAGCCTCTATTAGTAGTCAGTCTAACTATTGTTAGTCATCAAAAAGCTTTCTCAAAAGATTGTTGCCTGCTCTAAAAAGTTTATAAAATAATGGAATGAGACAGAGCCTAGTAAATAGCATAATTAATAGGGTGGGGGAAATGCAAGTTCTATTTTCAATACTAGTATTATGATATGACAAGAATGATTTAATAATGAAACACAAGGTTTCTCAAAATAAATACCATGAAATTATATACCATAATCTATGAGCACTAACAATATAGTTTCCAAAGCCATAAAATTTAACATACGGTAATTTATCACAAATATATCACACTACCACATAGACCGGTCAGGGGATTCACCCATTCACAACTGGCAAGATATTGTCCTCTCTGGTATGCAGACTCTTGGCCCATGGACAGCAACCTCACCCATACCCTCAAGGTTTTTCTCTTCCCCTATAGGCCGCAGAGAGAGCGTATCAAATAGGACCTCTCTTGCATGTGGTCTCTTGGCCCTATAGGCAGCAGCCTCACCCACACACAATCAAGAAACCTCTTCCCCCCATAGGCAGCAGGGAAGAACGTGTCATCCAAAGTGAAAGAGCACTAACCTAGATTTGATTCCGTTATCACAAAGACTACGGCAACCAAATTGGGTGATCACCGAGAAATCACACATGACATGTTATTAAACCATATAGAGCTCACAGGTATACATTTCCTTGAAACACATAGTTCATATCCAAGTAGTTTCAGAAAAACCTTAAATAGTCTAACTTCCACAAGGTTTGCAAGGTTTTCAACTTCATTCTTGTCAAAAGATATCTATAAATTTTCCACATAACAAAACAAGATAAGCATCTTCAAATTTTCTAATATACCACGAAATCCATGATTTTCTTATCAAAGATTAAATAAAAGATACTCATTTTTCCATATCGACAATTCATGCATTTTCCCAAATGCAATACCAAATATGATGCAATTTCATATATAATAATATATAATAAGGTCACAACACAATACTTCTAAAAAAACATATATCCATATATAATTTTCCAAAATGTGTTTAACCCAAAAACAACATTTATAAAACATGGATATTTTCCAAAAATCCCATTAAAAAGCTACTTACCTTGCAACTGCAAAATCCTAACTCTCCAAGCTCCAAGGAGATTAGCTAGAACCAAAACAATATCAAGTAAACCTACCACAATAAGCACAGAGCTTGAAATTGCATCTAGCTACAATTTAGGAATTGCCAAAAGAGCACTTAATTAAGCAAGCCTATTATTAAACCTCATCAATAATAATATATCCCACTTCCAAAGGTTCTCAACAAATTGATTCACAAGGCATAAACTCCAATTTATAAAGTTAACCCATTTAATATTATCTCCAACATCATGACTGGCTTCCATAAAATATACACTACATCAATAAGAGACCCATGAAAGCAAAATCAAACTATCCTCCAAGACAAGAATTGAGAACTTCAACTAACTCCAAATAAACTCAATGGCAATGGAAAAAGTTAATTTACCAACCATCATATGATATAACTCAAAACCCCTAAATTTTCCACCATACATAAACTTTATGTAGTCATCATTAGCACAAATTATATACCCACTCACCAAATAATTCCACCAATACAAAACCCATACATAAAAACACATAAATATCACTTCTAATGCTCATAAATCACATGAGTATCATTATTAAAACTTAGATAACAATAACCTCAAGCAAAAGTGTAAAACCCACAAAAAGATAAGAAATTTTTACCTCAAATAAAGGAGATGAAGGTGTTTATGGGTTCACAAAAATTTTTCAGTGATCTTGCCGGAAAAATGATGGTGGTGGTGTGGAAGTGTCGGTGGAGAGGATATGAGAGTAGAGAGTGTAAGAGAGAAAATGAAAACAATGAAAAGAAGTGAAAAGTGAGCCGGCCAAAGAGCAAAGAGATAAGGAAAAAAAGGAGTGGTGGGGAAGGGGGTTAGGTGGGGGAGGCACGTGGGAAAACAAAATCTGACCCTTTTTTTTTTCCTTTGTTTGACTTTCGGGACGTTACAGCTCCTGCTGGAGGACAATCTGCTGTTGGTGGTCCTGTTGTGGATGAAGCTTTTGTTGATCCTACTGCTGTTGTGGATATGAGTGCCACTACTTCTCATTCTACCACCATTCGCACTATGCTAGAGACATGTTTGATGACTCAAGCGACTCATGGATAGCTCATTATAGATCTTCTTAATGAGATTACAACCTTGAGAGTAGATTTGGCTGAGTATTGGAGTGCTTATCCACCACCTCCACCCTTTAGTTCTTCATGATTGCCCTTTGGCAATACATAAGAAAAAGGGGGAGTAGGTAGATAAGGGGAGCTCTTGTACCTAGGAGGAGTTTTTGTAGTTTTGTGTTTATGAGAGGTTATGAGATTTGTTTTCATGTGTTTATTGTGTTAGGTTGTATATATTTATTTCTTTGTTTCTTGTTTCACAAACTTTGATACTTTGATGACTATGATAGTTAATTTTTATGATGTTTATTCATTATGGTATTACTAATCTTTATTTATATGCTTTGTGAAATCAAAAAGTTGTTATTTATATTTTGATTTATACTGTATTTTTCACACATGCGTTTATGGTTTGTTTAGTGTTTTTGGAATTTACAAGTTAATTCTTTCAAAGTTGCTATCTATACTAGCAACTAATAGGTAGTAGTGAGATTGAATTGTATTTAGGGAAACAATATGTAATTGGGCTAGTTTTACTTTGAGCAATTCATTTTGTGTGAGAGTATTGTCATGGATTGCCAAAGAGGGAGATTGTTAGGTTCTAAGGATTTAGGATTAAATGTTTAGAATTTCAAATTGTATGTGTTGGCAAGCCGAGAAAAAAGCTAGTCTTGGGTCGTCTACCATGTTTGGAAGCTTCAAATAAGGAAAGAAATCGAAGAGGTAGAATCTGAAAATGAAAAATCAGATTTAAGCATTGATAAGTATTTTGGGTGTATCTCTCTTCTCAAAAATTCAATTGACACAAGGCTAGATGAGTTGGAACCATGATTTAAATATATGCAACTTTCTAGTTTTGAGTTTTTCAAAATTCACAGTTTTTGAAGGCCGAAATTAACTCACAATTTACTGCTGTAAATATGGACGAAAATTAAAATAGTAAAAGTTTTATTTTCTTTAGACACTTTGACGTAAGGGCTTTGAAATGGAGGCTGAACTAAACAAACTTTGGAGAAAAAACCTTGTATTTTCCTTTCTCTAATGGCAACCTAAACTCTTTGCTAGGGCTAGGGGTTATGTTTCTTTTATATGGTATGAATATTCAATGTGATTCTTTCTAAGATTTTATCAACAACATATTTGATTGTTCAACTAGATTTCCTTTGATGATTTAGTTCTTCCATGTTTTCAATAAGTTCACTCATGTTTTTCTTATTGTTTAGATGAATTTTTAATAGTTTCAAATAGAAATCAGGTTTTAAAGTGAATGGGTTTTTCTAAAAACTTTTCTAACTTCATTATTAATCTAGGTTATCATGCATTCTTGAATTGTCTCAGTTCAACCAAATCATAAGTATTTAATTGTATAAGAACAATCAATTACGAAACATATAATTTCTTAGATTACAAAGAATTTCATATCGATATAGGGAAACACCCCGATGCCCTAGTATTTACATTATTGACTTAAATCGGTTATCACTGTTATTCTTGTTTACAATTATAAGGCAAAAAATTATTCTTCATCTTCACCAAAAGTTTTTTATTTTTTATTTAATTACATTGTCTTTGAATTTACCTCGCTCCTTGTGGTTCGACCTTAGTATTCCGAGAATTATATTGCCATAATCTCCTGCACATAGGAGTGAGCAAGCATAGGTTCACAATCTTGAACGATGTCCTATATAAAAGGGGTTTTTCCCTACCCTACCTAAGATGCATCGAAGAAGATGAAGCAAGATACATCCTACGAGAAGTACAAAAGGGTGTATATGGAGACCACTCAAGAGCAAGATCATTGGTAAGCAAAATCGTCAAGGCAAGATATTTCTGGCCAACCATGCAGAAAGAAGCCAAGGAGTTCGTCCAGAAATGTGATAAATGTCAAAGGTATGGGAACATCCAACAAGTGCCTGGAGAAATGATGACGACCATAGCCTCGCCTTGGCATTCGCACAATAGGGAATCGACATAGTAGGGCCATTGCCTAGAGGTAAAAAAACAAGTAAAATTCTTACTAGTAGCTATCGATTATTTTACAGAATGGGTGGAAGCAGAAGCCCTGGAAACCATAACAGAAGCCAGGGTACAAAGCATCGTGTGAAAAAACATAATTTTCAGGTTCGGCATCCCAAGGACGATCATTTTTAACATTGTGCGGTAGTTCAACAGTCAGGGATTCAAATTGTTCTACTCAAACCTAAGCAATAAGAATCAATTCTCATCACCAGGATACCCTCAGGCCAATGGACAAACAGAAGTGACTAATCGAACATTGCTGAAGATCATCAAAGCTCGACTAGAGGGGGCAAAGGTGGTATGGCCTGAAGAATTACCAGGTGTTTTATGGGCGTATCGAACCACAGCCAGAACCCCAACAGGAGAAACACTGTTCAGACTCACTTATGGCACGACAGTAGTCATACCAATTGAAGTAGGTGTCACCAATATGAGAAGGGAATTTTTTGAAGCAGAAGGCAACGACGAAGAAATAAAAATAAACTTGGACTGCCTGGACAAAGTCAGAGCTGAAGCATCCTAAAAAATAGCAAGATATCAGTAGAGGATGGCTAGCTACTATAACTAGAGAGTAAGACTCAAAAGATGTTGGGAAAACCCATGTTCGTATCACATACAAAACATACGCAGTGGAAAATTAACGGATCTACTTCATTCGCAATTGATAACATGCACTATGAAAGTTTCAGAATTTAAGAACAAGAAAGCATACCTTGGTGTGGTGAAATTCAAAACCAAAAATCAGAAGTTCTTGGGAAGACTTTTAATCTTCACTCAAATTCCACCTAATGCCCAAGATGTGTGGTCTCTCAATCAATTTCCAATGAGAGAATAAGAGAGTGTTCAATACTCACATACAAACCATTTCATTCCTTGTGTAATTTTGATGAAAATTACTTATGAAAAGAATTCTGAAATTCTGTATGTTTCTCTCCTTATATATAACTAATTATCTAATTGGGCTAGCCTTTTGGGCCATTCCAATTAGGCTCTAGTGTGTGGCTTGGAGTGGGAACAAATAAAACTCTAACTCCAATGGGCCTTGGGCTTTTCTGTCAACTCTTAACAAGTCCAAAGTTACCATTAATTATATTCAATACCATTATATGAATATAATTGCACTCTAGGCCTTATTAATAAATTATATCCCAAGACTTTATTATACATACAACCCCTTCATTAAAATATTTGTAGTAATACAAAGTTATGAATATAGACTGCCACTTTGAAGATTACTACATCTCAATTCTTGAGTACCCGGTTTAATCCTTTATGTTATTCATAAGATATTTATGAAATCCAATTCCATAAATATATACTTTAGTAACTCCTTACTAAAGTGGTTGGGCCCAACTCTTTTTGAATAACCAAACCCATTAAACTTATCTCAAGGGAATATTTTATATTTCCATTAAGCGATTATGAATTTCATCTTGAGAATATATGTTTCATCAACACTAAATGCGGCTGCCCAACTTACTGAGGTTTTGACCATAACTTATAGATCTCACTCTTGATATATCAAAGCAACCTACATCTCATGATCAGGTCCATTATTCTCTCAGGATTTAGATTTGATGTAAATAAAAGTCGTGAGATTTGTTATTCATTTGACAGTCATTAGGAGAATAATAAATCTCATAGCGGTCCAGTTCAATATGTCTTAACTTTTAAAACATATCAACATACCAACTAGAAATCTCCATTTCTATAATCAAGACAAATCATCTTAGTTGATATGTTATAGTATTCGTAGATGAAATGCCCAATTTCATCACCGACTACGAACTACATTTTGAGTTTACAAAGAACTTGCAATTTATATCTTCTATGACTAAATCACATACGATGCATCTCATAGACTAAGATAATGTCCCATTAGTTCATTTATAGATAGTCTCATATAATTAAACAATTTAATTATTTATGACATGCCAATAAATTGGATTTTAGGGCATAAACCCCAACAATCTCCCACTTGCCCTCAAAGACAATTTACCATATATCCGACGCTTATCTCCCTTTAGAGTAATTCAAGGTCACTCAAAGGCAAGGTTTGGAAACAAGTTTCAGTTAGATTTATTGCATAAATTATCTTTTCTACTACTACTTACGTATTCATATCTCTCTAGTGAGATAATACTTACGCTTAATGTGTATCTTCACCATTAGGATGAACACATATCTTGAAGTCCAACTTCATGAATCATAATCAAACTACAAGTCAGCATTTGTACATCTAGTAATCATCAAAATCTCACTTTTGTGGACAAGCATATAATCCCTCATTCTCCTAAGATATTTGAGTATATGCTTTACTCCCACTAAATTAAGTGATCTTTGATTCAATTGATATTTTCTTACCATGCCTACCACAAAATAGATATTTAGTCTAGTATATAGCATAGCATAAAGACTTCCTATTGATATGATATTAGGAACCATCTTAATATGCACTTCCTTTTATATGTCTTAGGACTATAGTTCTATATAAAGGAACTTCAAACTTAAAAGGAAAGAATCCATTCTTGAAGTATTACATGCTATACTTGACTAGAATATAATCTATTTAAGCAGTTTGAGACTACATCCTTCCCTTTGTCACTACCTCCCACCTTCTCTTTTCCCATGTCACCACTCTTACGCCTTTTTGGACGAGGGTGAGTTCTTCCAAAGAATCTGTGGGGGAAGTTTTAGTGGGCTCTTGAGATTCAGGAGCTGACGAAGACTTGTCAGCTAAGTCTTTTTGCACCACACGTACTCTCTTCAGCCTTTGATCAGAGAGGGGCTTGTTCTTCTTTGCCTTCATTTTAGCATACATCTCCTAGCTGAACTTGATGGCCATCTCTAAAACAACGAAGACTCAGTTAAAACAAAACAGAAGTAAAGAAAATTATTGATGAAGTAACCGAAACACTTACTTCTTTCCTCTCTCAGGAGACATTTCAAGATATAAGGAGAAGGCTCGGGTCCCAAGAAATGATGATATAAAGTTCGGGGATCTATAAGATTGTTGAAATCGTCAATGGACTTTGCGTACTCAAAGGTCACTTTGACTTGTGCACTATACCTGCTCTTCATATTTGGATGAACGGTGATTAAGAAAGAAACAGAAGTCAGATTAGTATGGACTAACCCCAAATAGGAAGAAAATAAAGGATATAAAGACTTTACAAAGATGACAATGCACCAAATTTTGTGACCTCCTATTTACGCAACATTCTAGGGAGATCACCCCAAAAGTTTTCTGAAGGTGTCTCCCAACCACCACCACAGACAAAGAAAAATATTGGCTTCCAACGTATAAAGGACAAAGGAAAGTCAGCTATCAATCTAGCCCTCCTATCCCAAGGAACGAGTTCATAATACCCAAATTGTTTAGACCCTTTCAGACGGTACAAGTGCAAAAATTCGTTGAGCCTAATCATATCCCCATCGTTCACAAAAAACCAAATGGTCATACGACTAATAATGACCCTCCAAGAATTAGGCAAAAGTTGCCTAAGGTCAATCATTAGACAATGGAAAAGCACCATTATAAAGGGGTGGATGGGAAACCAAAGGCCGCACTGAAAGGCTACCTCATAGAAACAAACCTCTTTGAGAGAAAAGGCATAAGCTTTTTCACCCACTTAAGGAAGAGGAACCTTCGTCTCATCAGGAAGTTGGAATCTGTCCCTAATCCTAGCAAGAGTTGGATCATCTAAATTACAAGACACTTTCAAGGAGTGAAATGCCCAAGAAGCTCCAGAAGCTTTCTTTTTAGAAGAAGAAGGTTTGGAAGAAGAAGTATATGAGGTGGTGGTATCCACCTCCATACCCACGGGCTCATCACTAGAGGACAAGCCCATCTCCAAATCACTAGACCTAGCAGTAGACCTACTCCCTTCCTCCACCGACATTTCTCGCACTGAATTATACTAATTTGAGGAATTATGCAGCAAAGGGTATAATCCTAACAAGACTAGCCTATACGCACTCTCCTCGAAAACAAAGGAACCTACAGGATGACGGTGGCCACCAGTGGCCCCAAGGGAAACTCCTAGCAAGCAAAAATGAAAGAAATAGAGGGGCAAAGATAAATGATCATGGAATAAGGGGGCAATTGATGAACATGGTCGTCCAAGGGATAATCTGGACGAATCTGGAGAAAATAAATGTGCCTCTAGATGAGGCGAATCACCATAAATATGCCTTTAAGGGGCATTCCGTTACTAAATATGCACATAAAAGCACGCCCGTTGCCGCACATTAACAGCACGACATTTAAATCCCAAAGGAATTACAAGATCCAAGTTGCCTTCATTGAAAGCCTCCAACGGCCATAAAAGGGCCTCCATGTATAAATATGCAAGAAGAGAACTAGGACAAGTACATGTTGGGATAAGTGCCCTTAAATCCTATTGTATGATACTATGTATGATATTATGTATGACATTATGTGAGAAATAATGTATGACTTAATATTGTGTTTAATAAAGTTGCTTTATTCTTATCTAAAATAATGGTAACATGAATATTCGGATATTATCATATAGTCCATGAGATGCATAGTATGTGATTTATGTGAAAAGTCACAGAAGATATAAATCACAAGTTCTTTGTAAACTTAGAATTATAGTTCGTAGTCGGTGATGAAATTGGGCATTTCATCTGCGAAGACTATAACATATTAACTAAGATGATTTGTCTTGATCATGGAAGTGGAGACTTCTAGTTGATATGTTGATATGTTTTAAGAGTTAAGACATATTGAACTGGACCACTGTGAGATTTGTTATTCTCCTAACGACTGTCAATTGAATAATAAATCTCACGACTTGTATTCACATGAACTCTTAATCCTGAGAGAATAATGGACCTGATCATGAAATGTATGTTGCTTTGATATATCAGGAGTGAGATCTAAAGTAATGGTCAAAACCTCAGTATGTTGGGCAGCCACATTTAGTATTGATGGAACATATATTCTCAAGATGGAATTCATAGTCTCTTAACGGAGATATAAAATATTCCCCTTAGATAAGTTTAATGGGTTCAGTTGTTCAGAGAGTTAGGCCTAACCACTTTAGTAAGACTAGAGTATATATTTATGAAATTGGATTTTATAAATATATGGTGAGTAACTTAAAAGGATTAAACCGGATACTCAAGGATTAAGATGTAGTAATTTACAAAGTGGCAGTCTATATTCATGACTTTGTATTACTACTAATATTTTATGAAGGGGTTGCATGTATAATAAAGTCTTGGGATATAATTTATTAATGAGGCCTAGAGTGCAATTATATTTATATAGTGGTATTAAATATAATTAATGCTAACTTTGGACTTGTCAAGAGTTGACAGAAAAGCCCAAGGCCCATTGGAGCTAGTGTCTTATTTGTTCCCTTTTGATCCCACTCCAAGCCACACACTAAAGCCCAATTGGGAAGGCCCAAAAGGCCAGCCCAATTAAATAATCAGTTATGTGGAGAGAAACATATAGAATTTTATATAGAATAAAATGGTTTGTATGTTTATAGATATGATATAAGGAAGAGAGACACTCTTTCATATTCTCTCTAGAAACATAGAACTGATTGAGAGATCACACATCTTGGGCATCAAGTGGAATTGGAGTGAAGATCAAAGGTGTTTCCAAGTGCTTTTCTTCATTCGGTTTTGAAATTCATCATACCAAGGTACACTCTCTTGTTCATAGATTCTGAAACTTACATAGTGCATGTTATCAATTGCGAATGAAGTAGATCCATTAATTTTCCGCTGCGTATGTTTTGTATACGATAAAAACATGTAATTTTCCTTCAGTACAATCACAACACAACCAAAAGCGCACTTATTACCTAAATTCTTAATCTCTAATTTGCAAATAAAAGCATGATCGTTGCCACACATTAACAACACGACATTTAAACCCTAAAGGAGTTACAAAATCCAAGTTGCCTTCATTGAAAGCCTCCAACGGCCACAAAAGGGCCTTAATGTATAAATACGCAAGAAGAGAACCAGGACAAGTACAATCACAACACAACCAAAAGCACACTCATTACCTAAATTTTAAATCTCTAACTTTGCCATCAGAGGTTCATTGGCTGGCACCACGTCGGTGACCTTTAAAGCATAATCTTTTTCTCTTTACAGGTTTCACAGCGGTTCAACCGTACTTCATTTGGATGATCATATCTACTGTTGAATCTGACTTCATAATATCTATATATTACTAGGAGAGATTACATTTTTTCACCCTAAACTATACTGCATTTTACATTTACCCTATATGCCGAAAGTGCATGATCTACCCTCTAAACTCAAACTCATGTAACACCAATTAATTGGATGAGCTCCATAGCTCGTAAGAGTCCCATCTCCTCCTAAGCTTTCTTCACTTGCCCTTCTTCTAGATCTCAAAAACTTCATCCTCAAATGGTAAACTGATTAATGATAGTACTGGACTTAAGTAAATCAAAAGCTTGGATTTGGAGGCAACAGTTAAAGCAATGGAAATGAAGGTATACGTCAAGATTTTAATTGGATTGATTTAAGATTGCTTTAGGGTCTGTTTGATTGAGAGGATTTTAGAGAGGATGGAAAAAAAAATGGGAGAAAAGGGGAAAGGAAAGAAATTTATTAGGGTGTTTTGTTCAGTGCGTTTGTGGAAGGAAAATTGGTGGGGTTCAGGTGTTTTCTCCCAAAATTAGGGAGAAAACTAAAAGAAAACATGGATCCCAACCAAAGACCAATTTACCCCTCTCTACTGTGTCTCCCTATTTTGTTTGTGCGTTGAGTAACTAGAGTTTTTTTTTTTTTTTTTTTTTTCAATGTTTAATCAAACTGTTGCTTCTGTTTTTTACTTCTTCTTTTTTTCTTTTTCTTTTTTAATCAACGGTGGGGGTTCTTGGTGGCTTTCACCTCTACTTTTTTTAGAAAGCATCTCTAAAAATATTAATGATGTGTTAATATAATAAAAAAATAGTATTAATGATGTGTTAATTTTTATAAGATGTTATTCTTTTAATTTTAATCGATAATAAGGTTTTTTTTAACGATTTTTAGGAAATTATTTCTTATATTATGCAATAGGGGTATGAGAGTAATTTTTTACAAACTACATTTTCTATTCCCTCACTTTTCTTCTCAACCAGAAAAATGAGTTTTTCATCCCTCCAACCAAAAACAAATGAGGGAAATTAAAATATTTTCTATTCTCCTACTTTTCTATCCTTCCACTTTTTGTCTCCCCAACCAAACAGACCCTTAAGGTCGTTTTCAGTGAAGATCAACTCAATTAATTCTTCGTCATCGCCATGGCCGACAATGATTTAGTTTTCCTCTCCGTCCTCACTTTTTCATTTCACTCTCTCTTTCTTGCAATTAAATCTAAGATGGGTTTGTTGGATGTGTTTTGGGTTTTTGACAAATTTGAAAATCTTGTAAAGGAGGAAGAGAGGAGCTAGTGTGATTTGTTGTAAAATTATTTATGATCTATTTTCTATGAGTTGCGAAAAGATTTTTTTTGGTTTTATAAGGGATTTTTTTAAAAATTTTTTGGGTTTGTGAAAGTAGGTTTTTTGGGCTTGAGATGGGATTTTCTCAATTGGTGATGGATTGAGTATTTTTGTGGATCTGAGTTCAATACAAAAAATAGGATCAATTGCAGTAGTTTAAAACCACCGCTAAAAACACTAAAATCACTTCTAAAAGCTCATATGGTTTGTTGTGGCAACTCAAACCATCACAAGAAAAGTGTTGCAATAGGTTATTGTAAGACTAATGAAAATTGCCATATTAGAACATACAACATATACAAGTTCCAACCATGTTTCTCTAAGAGTATTCACATCAATCCGTCTAGAATTTTCTATCTATTTTAGTATAACAATTTACTTTTTTTATTCTTCACAAACACTTTGCAAAAACACCCACATTAGATTATCTATAATTCACTCTCTTTTATTTGAATAATATTTTTCTCACTTATTTTTATTATTTCACACCTACCTACCCATGGCCCAACCCACCTTACCACACACTAATATTTGTAACTCAACTAAAATTCATATGAAGGATGATTTTAGTAAGATGATTTAATAATAGGAACTCAAGAATTAATTGTCTAAGGTAGTTTCATGTAATCAATTGATTTTAGGTAAAACAAAACTAGTGAATTAGTTTGCAGGGAATACTAAGCATTTAATGTGCCCAAAGTCTATGATAAATCAAAGAATTATACAGAACTAAAAATTTTTCTAGATGAGTAAATCAATCAACAACATAATAATATAAGCATTAAAAACATTAAATAATAGTTAATAACATACCAATAAATGGTTGGGTTTCACCGCTTGTCTTAGCAAGGCTTCTAGCAATACATAACATAAATACAACTCTAAAAACTATAAAGAAAGTTTAAGAAAACCTAAATTACATTCTACGACAACTCTCCTGAATTTTTCCCTAAAGAGCCTTTAAATAGATCGAAGAATCCTATTACAAATTGAATTCCCGCCTGGAGAAATTCTCAAGCTTTCAGGTTTCACTTAACTGACGTTTTTGGCCCATTTAAAGTCAGAATTCGGACTTTTAGTGAACTATAGAGTTGTAGCCCTTTAGGTTAACTTTCCATCCCAACTTGAATGTTAGGGTCATGTATTTTGTAATTGGCGAGTCCTTTGACAAAATGCACTTTACTTATAGTTAGGTAGATCTAAGATGGATTTAGTACTTCAAGGAACATGTTGTTCAAGTCAAGTATTAAAGACATGAAGATTGATCCAATAAACAAGTGAAGAAAAACTATTCATTAAGTCTCGACTGATGGCTCGATAGATGACTGCTATCGAGACTTAATTCAAAACTCAATAGATAGCTTGATACTAGCTCGATCTATTGAGAACTATGATTTTAGCATTTCCATATTTGAAATTAGGCCCAAGCTTATGTATTTGTTTAGGATTTCCTTTCTCACAACCCTAGACATATATAAGACTTATTTTAAAAACCGTCACATACGGATACGATGACCTGGTGCTCAATTCTCTCTGCAAGAAGCTATTGCGTTTGTATGTCATTGGGTTTTGTAACTAAGTGCTTATTGATCTTCATTGTTGATGAAGTGAAGAACTTTACAGCCAACAACAATCATCAAGTTGTTGGAGTTAGTCACGTACTGGAATCCATGCAAAGGAGTTAGTCACAAATTGGAGGTTTGTGCATCAAGGGAAAGAAGGCTACTACAAGATCAAGTCCAATTGGGTATTGGAGCGAAGGTTCAACTGTAGGTTGGAATTTCGAGATAGGCCAGGGTAGTTAGTAAGATTCCTTATACTTGTAACATCTTGATTATTGATTAGTGGATTCTTGTGAATGGTGACCATAAAATCACCCAGTGGGGTTTTTTTCTTGGAGAGGTTTTTCCCATTTGTCAACAAATCACCATGTCAAATTTATTTTCCACTGCACTTAGTATTTTTGGTAATTTGTTTATGCCTCCACGATTTACATGCAATTGAACCTAATAAATCAACTTGGGTAATTAAATTAATTAACCAGGGTCAAACTATCTTAACCCAACATTGAATCATCTCAATTGGACGTCGAAACCGAAAGTTATTCCCAAAATACTAACTAGTGCGCAAGCTGGAATCCTAGTCCGAATGGGAGTTGGATTTGGTGCAAATTTCCTTTAATTCCTTGCCCTAAATAGACCTAAATTTCATTTGGTTGGCCTACTTTCACTTCATTATTGCCCTTGTTAAATTAAAATCCATTAGCATTCTTCTTTGCACAAATCTGCTCATTTAATTCTGTTCTTTGAAAAAAGACAATTTCACGCATTAAAATTCAATTAAGCACAAAATTGATTATTCAGAATTATTCCAAAACCAAATATAAAATGCACAAATTAATTCAAAATAAGTATGATAATGCTTTATAATACCGATGTAAATATGCAAAATTAAGTTATTATCAAGGAAAAAAAAGGGTAGAGGAAGAGAGAGAATCGAATGAGAAAGGAAATAGAAAAAATAATTAAAAAATCAAATAGAAAGCTATAGTAATCGTGTAAATAAGAACGGTTATTGTAGCAATTTTGAAAATGCACAGTATTAGAGAAGGACCAATGTGGGTGAATTCTAAGTAAAAATATGTAAAATAATGCACTTTTTGTATTATAGAGAGACTTGTCAGTTCGTTTAGACCCCTTAAACCCAACAGATTAACCTAGAGAATTAACCAAGTGATTAACTTAGGTAATTTAATTAAAACTAGGTTAACACAAATAAGCAAAAACAACAAAGCAGCGGAAAATAAACAACACAAAGATATGATGACCCAGGAAACCACACCGGTAAAAACCTGGGGAGGATTTAACCTAGCTATCCTCAAGGTAAAATAGCAAATCCACTAGAAAGAATTGAAGTTTACACAATAGCGACTTAGACCACTAACATCCTATTGCTACCCAAGTGTAGGAAACTTACTACCACGACCCCATGATAGCTCCGAGATCCACGAACTCCTTCTTTCTTTAATCTTTGCAAAACACAAACACCACCGTTTATGACTTTGAGACTCCACTCAAAGGTTTAGCAACACAAACTCTCCTGTTTGTGACTCCAAGACCACCCTTGAAGGTTTAGATCATCAGCTCCTTTGATGACTAGAGAAGGCAGCAACTTCAGCAATACCGGATCTTGAGATTCTTCAAGAAACAACACCGGTAGAAGTTATAAGAGAGGTTTTAGGAACAAAACCCTAAATACAAAAGAGGCACACTCTTTTCTCTCTAAAAAGCCCTTTTTAAAAAAACGTGCTTAGGGTTTCCTTTATATAGTGGGAGAAGTAGATCTGAAACCCTAATCCTTAATGGGCTAGAACTGCTGTTTGGGCCAACTTAAAATTCTGCAGATACGACTTTCGATCGATCGAGCCTGTTTTTCGATCGATCGAAACAGGCAGATTCTGAAATCTTCTTTCTGCAGCTTACATGTTCTTGTGTGCTCACGATTTGCCAATTGTTCTAAACTTTTAGAACCTAACAATCTCCCCCTTTGGCAATTCGTGACAAAACTTTCATACAATATGAAATGTTAAAATACAAGAACAACCCAATACAATAAAATGACCAATTACATCACAAATTCCAATCTAAGACTCTTAACCTAGAAGTTGCCAAGAAGAGGTAGAAGGTCTTGATCAGAATGCACCTGTCTTTCCTGAAACACGCAACAAACACATCACCGCATGTGTGGAAAGAAAGACATATAAACAAAATGAAGCACAATATAAAAACAAAAGTAAACTAACTCTCCCCCTAAGTTAGATACATCAAAAAGTTTTTATATTCTCCCCCTTTCAAAAACAATTTTGTCTCCCCCTAAACAAGACAAACAAGATTCCCGCGTTTCATCTATTTCTCCCCCTTTTTGTCACGTATTGACAAATACAACTCAAACAAAGAGTAAACATGAGAGAAAAAAGAGAACCAAGGGAACATAAAACAGTTTAGCTCTATAGAAAATAGAGAGAACTCCTCCTATGAAGAGCAACAACTCCCCCTATAAACAACATAGGCAAAAAAAACTTTTCTCCCCCTATAAAAATAGGAAAAACAAAACAAGTTTTGGGAAAAACAGTTTTGGGGAAAATTTAGGAGGCGGGGATAAATAAAAAAACACACAAACTCAAAAAAAAATTGAGTGGAGGATACACATGAAGAAAAATATTCTCTCTTTCAATAAATGCAAACTTGACACTATGTGACCCATAAACAGTTGCATGAGTAGAGAAAATATTTGCACATTGATTATCCATCACATCTCTTAAGAAAAATATTTTCTGCAATTCACACATCAAAAATAGCATATACTAGAAAAGTACATAACTCAAAAATTAATCAATCAATTTTTAAATCAAGTTTAGTACCCAATTTAGCAAAGTGTATGCATGGTATGTGTGAAAATAATGAGAGATATGACTGCAAAACTACAAGATGGATACAAAAACAATGCAATTCATGTGAATCCTAAACATAAATGATGCATGAAAAAATTTGGTCAAAACTCTGAAAACTGAAAATTTTTCAGTTTCGATTGATCGAGCATCGATCGAATACCAATCGAGTCAAACAGAATCAAACCAAAAATTTTAATCGCAATTTCGATCGGTCGAGAAACAGCTTCGATCGGTCGAAATTCTAGAAAACTCAAATTTTTGAAAAACAAAGCAATTTTATGCAGAAACTCCTCAAAGCATAGTATTTCATGAATGAAATGCATGAGTATGAGACTAAAAGTTTTTCAAAAACACATGAATATAACCCAGATCTTTCAAAAACAAGTTTTTCAATCAATATGACCTTAAAACTCAAATTTTGCATCAAAATCAAGGAAATATAATCTTGAATGGCCAACACAAAATCACACACAATAACATGTACAAAGTTTAGCAAAGAGTAACATGTGTAGTGTGTGCAACTAGCAAAAGCTTAAGAAACATGTGAGGTAATATGTGAATAGTAATTAATCACAAAGTCTACAAAATTCATCACATAAATTTGAAAGAGACTATCACCTAAAGAGTTACATCATATAACTCTCACATCTCCTAGAATAAAAGCTTGCAATCATGTAAGTTTCTTGATTTGCCTCATTATTCAATTTAATTGATTAGAAACTTAATAAAAGCCGGGATAATGTACACACCAGTTTTAGAATTTAAACCGAGGCTACACCTTATGTTCTTTTTGTGCATGTGCTACACTTTCTCGAGCACAAAATCTTACGATATGCACTAAGGTGTTCATGATTGGCTAATAAACAGTGGTGAGATGGTTATTTATGCCTTTCTCATTAAGTTCAAGTCCGACAGACAAAGGCATGTGACTTCAAGATCAAGACAAAGTGATCAAAAACTATAAACATCTTCCCACACAACATGCACTACAAAGACTTCAGCTAGTAAAGTGCAATAAAGAAGCTCATCCAGGCTAAACAAGGTACATAAACATGTTATGTAAAAATAATATGGCCAACCTTGATTATAAATCCAAGATATATAATACAAAAACACATAAAAATATTTTTGGTTTAAAAAAAATTTTATGACCAAAAACAAAAAGCACATATTATTCTAAATGAACAAAAATGCAAATGCAACGCATGACAGTGCTTAACTAAGCTATAGAGGGTACACAAACAAGAAATATCAATTTCTTAATTAACCCTGAGTACATGTACAATCTAGTACATACTCAACCAGAATAAAAAATAGCTTATCACTTATAGAACACATGCTATTCAAGTTTCTCCACAATGTCAAGCATGTTCTAAATCAAGAGAGATATCATAATTCATGTAATCCTCAAGAAAAATAAAACTAGACACAAAATAAAATATTTTTGTCTTTTTGAAATTTTTCAATGTTTTTGGATTTTTTAATAAATACAACCTAAAAAACAAAACAACCAAAAACAAAAACAAAACATGTCCACAAATAATTGAAAGAATTAAAATAGGGACAAGTTAGCAACACTCACCTTAGAGAATCTTTTCTCACCTATATAGCACGAGTCTTCGGCTTTGTAGGTGAAAATCCATGTGAAGCAGAGTGTATTTGAGGAATTACACCAATCTTTTGAAAAAGACTAAAATCCTGCAATTTCCTTTCACAAGCCAACAAGCTCAAATTTTTCAAAAGCATATGAAACAATTTATTTGGACTCATGGCAGGAGAAATATCATCACATGTCCTAGATTGAAATACAGAATGCTTAAATTTCAATTTATGACAATTAGGACGAATGTGACCAGAGACACCACAATAGTGACAAACAGGAACAAATTTAGGAACATCAGTATTCCTAACAGCAAATTTAGTCTCAGATTTTGGTTTTTGCCTCAACAAAGAACAATTTGGTCTAATATGACCAACAACACCACACAGGTGACAAGTAGGCACAAAAACAGATTTCTTTTGCACACTAGCAGTAGGTTTAGACTTAGGTTTAGAAATTTCAGCGTCAACATCAGAACTTTTACCTTTGTCTAACCTAGCAAAATAAGCCTTTTCTTTATTATTCCTCTTGAAAGGAGGGATATAAACTTTTTCAGCTTTAGGCTTAAGAGAAACAGAAACACTTCTGTTAACAACAGCAGGCTTGGTATTTGTCAAATTTTCAATTTTAGCTTTAGACTCAACTAAATCTTGTTCCAAGCTTTTCATCTTCTCATCTTGAAAGGAAATTTGATTTCTCAAAAATTCATTCTTTTTATTAGATTCATCTAATCTAGCAATCAATTCCTCTTTTTCAAGATTAGCCAATTTTAACTCTTCCTTAAATTTCTTAGCAATTTTCAAAGACTTAGATAATTCTTTACGAAGAGTTTCAAAGGCATCAATAAAATCAACAGAAACAACAGTGTCCTTTTTATTCAAATCATCACAATCAAAAACAGTAAGACACTTAAAATTATCCATGATAACAGGGATCAAGGATCAACTCTTAGATCGAAAGATCTACAACAGAAGAGCTACCCGCTCTGATACCACTTGTCAGTTCGTTTAGACCCCTTAAACCCAACAGATTAACCTAGAGAATTAACCAAGTGATTAACTTAGGTAATTTAATTAAAACTAGGTTAACACAAATAAGCAAAAACAACAAAGCAGCGGAAAATAAACAACACAAAGATATGATGACCCAGGAAACCACACCGGTAAAAACCTGGGGAGGATTTAACCTAGCTATCCTCAAGGTAAAATAGCAAATCCACTAGAAAGAATTGAAGTTTACACAATAGCGACTTAGACCACTAACATCCTATTGCTACCCAAGTGTAGGAAACTTACTACCACGACCCCATGATAGCTCCGAGATCCACGAACTCCTTCTTTCTTTAATCTTTGCAAAACACAAACACCACCGTTTATGACTTTGAGACTCCACTCAAAGGTTTAGCAACACAAACTCTCCTGTTTGTGACTCCAAGACCACCCTTGAAGGTTTAGATCATCAGCTCCTTTGATGACTAGAGAAGGCAGCAACTTCAGCAATACCGGATCTTGAGATTCTTCAAGAAACAACACCGGTAGAAGTTATAAGAGAGGTTTTAGGAACAAAACCCTAAATACAAAAGAGGCACACTCTTTTCTCTCTAAAAAGCCCTTTTTAAAAAAACGTGCTTAGGGTTTCCTTTATATAGTGGGAGAAGTAGATCTGAAACCCTAATCCTTAATGGGCTAGAACTGCTGTTTGGGCCAACTTAAAATTCTGCAGATACGACTTTCGATCGATCGAGCCTGTTTTTCGATCGATCGAAACAGGCAGATTCTGAAATCTTCTTTCTGCAGCTTACATGTTCTTGTGTGCTCACGATTTGCCAATTGTTCTAAACTTTTAGAACCTAACAAGACTGATGAAAGTGCTCTGATGATTAGAGGGCTATTGCATTATGCATTGTATAAATGTAATAAGAGGGAAAAATATAATTCACTAATCATTTACATAAATAAAATACCTTTAAAAAAAAATTTCTTGGGAGCCATTTTCCTCTTTCTCTCATAGTATTTTATTTTAAGTATAGGGGGCTATTCAGCACTTTCCTTCCTCCCTTCGGTACTTATGTAATTGGCTAATCCTTTGACAAAACACACTTTTCTTGTATTTGGGTAGATCTAGGATTTGTTTAATACTTCAAAAAACTTTGTTTCAAGATCAAGTGTTGAAGCTATGCAAGTCTATCTAAGAAACAAGCTGAAAAGTGCAAGTTCATTTAAAGCTCGACAGCTAGCATCTATCGAGCTTAAGAAGCTGTTCCAGCCTCGTGGCTCAACAGCTGCTCAATAGATGCTACCTGTCGAGGTTTAAGAATTTCAAAATTTCTGATATGATTTTCTTGGAATCCGTGATTATGTGTTTGGGCTTTCTTTTCTCATAATCCTAGACATGTAAAAGGATTATTTTAAGGGCCGTCAAAGTGGACACAAGTTGCACAAGCATTGAGCAAAGTCTATTCAAGCAAATTGTGACTAGAGATAAAGTTTTGCCTTAGTTCATCTCTTCTGAAAAAGTTGTTGTGTTTGTGCACCATAGGGTTTTGTAACCAAGCATCTTCTTGATCTTCATCATGTGGATGAATTGAAGAACTTTGCAGCCAACAACCTTCTCTAGTTGGTGATTGAAGTTGTGTACTGGGATTCGCGTAATTGGTTAGTCACGTACTGGGAGCCTTGCATAACAAGGAGAGATTGTCACTATAGAACAAGTCTAATTGGGTATTGGAGTAACGGTTCAACTGTAGGTTAGTAGAAAGTTCTGGGATTCCTTTACTTATAACCGCTTGTGTTGATAATAGTGGAATTTCGAGAGTGGTGACCTTAAAATCACCCAATAGGGTTTTTGCCGTGTTGGTTTTCCCCATTCGTAAACAAATCACCGTGTCAACATATCAACATAGGAAACAAATCGTAAATAACCTAACAACATATCACACCAGCTCATCTCTTCCTCTTTTACGAGTTTTTCAAATTTGTCAAAAACCCAAAACACATACAACAAACCCATCTCAGATTTAATTACAAGAAGCAGATAGTGAAATGAGAAAGTGAGGATGGAGAGGAAAACTAAATCATTGTTGGCAATGGCAGTGATGAAGAATTAATTGAGTTGATCTTCACTGAAAATGACCTTAAGGGTCTATTTGGTTGGGGAGATGGAAAAGTGGAACTATAGAAAATTAGGAGAATAGAAAAGATTTTTATTTCCCTCATTTGTGTTTGGTTGGAGGGATGAAAAATTCATTTGTTTGGTTGAGAAGAAAGTGAGGGGATGGAAAATAAAGTTTGTATAAAATTTCTCTCATGCCCTTATTGCATAATATAAGAAATAATTTCCTTACAATCATTAAAAAAGACCTTATTATCAATTAAAATTAAAAGAATAACATCTTATAAAAATTAACAAATCATTAATATTATTATTTTATTTAATTAGCACATGATTAATATTTTTAGAGATGCTTTCTAAAAAAAATAGAGATGAAAGCCACCAAGAACCCCCACCGTTTGATTAAAAAAGAAAAAAAGCAAAAATCAAAAGCAACTGTTTGTTGAAAAAAAAAAAAAACATAACTCAAGTTCCTCAACACACAAACAAAATGGCAAAACACAATAAAGAGGGGTAAAATTGGTCTTTGGCTAGCATCCATGTTTTCTCTTTAGTTTTCTTGCTAATTTGGGGAGAAAACACCTAGACCCCACCAATTTTCCTTCCAAAAACCCACCCAACTAAACACCCCAATAAATTTCTTTCCCTTACCCTTTTCTCCCTTTTTATTCCATCCTCTCTAAAATCCACCAAATCAAACTGACCCTAAAGCAATCTTAAATCAATTGAAGTAAAATCTTCATGTCCACCTTCATTTCCGACGCGACACCTTTTTCCTCCAAATCCAAGCTTTTAATTTACTTGAGTCCAATACTATCATTAATCAGTTTACCATTTGAGGATGAAGTTTTTGAGATCTAAAAGAGGGGAAGGTGAAGAAAGGTTAGTTGGAGATGGGACTCTTAAGAGCTATGGAGCTCATCTGATTAATTGGTGTTACATGAGTTTGAGTTTAGAGGGTCGATCATGCGCATTTGTAGCATATAGGGTAAGTGCAAAATGAGGTATAGTTTAGGGTGGAAAAATGTAATCTCTCCTAGTAATATATATATATATATATATATATATATATATTCTCAAGTGCCACATTAGAAATAAGAACAAATTAGATATTGATTTTTTTTTTTTTCATTTCGTTTAATGTTTCAAAAATTTTCTAATAAAAAAATTAATATTCTTTGTATCCTTTGGTTCATTGTTTCAAGACTCTTCATCCTTCACACACCCACGCAAAACTCATTGCATTTTAATTCACCATTTTCACCTCTTGCACTTCTACCCCTTTATATATTATATACCCACAGCCCTTCATGCGATTCCATGTAATTTACCTTCAATCTTTCAACGGCACCTACCTAGCTCTAATATTGTTGTTTCATCTAATCCGAACCCGCATGAGTTGGCTATAACCAAGGAAGAGAGTCCTACATTTTATATTGAGTGACAATGACAGTTATGATTTTGATGTTAAGGTTGGACATTGTGGATTTGTGGGTTTTGTAAATGAAGTGATTGACTGTAGGTGTTTGAGATGTGTGTTTTGTTTTAGAATTAAAGAGAAAGAGAAAGGCGCATTCTATATCAACTTTTATTCGATAATATTCCTCCGAAGTTGTTTTTTTTTTTTTTTTAATTTCTCATTAATTCAATTGAATAATTATATTATAGATATGTGTGTGCAATTTATAATTGTTGCACTTTGTGATGAACTCATTACTAATATATTTCTAACAATTATGCTATAATACATATACAATATTCTCTAATACCATCTGACATAAAACATTACAACATTATTTGTACATCACATGGGTAACTTACTAGTTAACATTACTTCATTGTCTATCTCTCTAGCTAAGCAAGTAAAATTAAAATATCAATTATTTAGTGTAATTCAAACCCACGTTTTTGTTTTTTCTGCGAAGTCAAATGTAACACAAAATAAAAATATTCCTATAGGATTTTCATAAATAATAAAACTTTATGAAATCTTACTTTTAATTAACCCTTTTTATTTAATTTATTTTCTTCTTCGAAAAAAGCCCCTTATACATAGGGTTTCATTCTTCTCTCTAATGTTCAAAAAAAAATTATTTTCATTTTTCAAATTTGAAATCATTTTCAAAATGTTATTCTCATCCATCTCCATTAAGATGATTGATGTTAAATCAATAAGTCAGTTAATATGATAGTTGGTCTATTAAAATGAAAAGTATTACTTCCAAAATATTTTTGTACAATACTTTCATAATAAATCATAGATGGTAAGTTGTTATTGGTTCTAACTTGAATTTACAACGTAAATTACTTTTTTGTCTTCCTGTAATGGAAAATAATAACTTATCACCTAGAATTTGTTGTGAAAACGTTGTGGACTTTTTTTTTTTCATTTTAATTTTCTCTTATTTTCTTCATCGTGAAAATTGTTGTACCCAGCCTTCTAACCTCCATCAAACCTCCCAAACCACCAATTACATTGACCAAAATCTCAAAACACATTCTACAAAATTATTAAAAATATGAAAAAAGAAAAAAAAAAAAAAAAGGAAACTAAAAATTAAACAACCCACATTTCCCCTTCACATTTCACAAATGAAAATAAATCAATCATTGGCAGCTAAAATACATTGCAATAACTCAACATAGATGACAACAAGAAAGATAGTGAAGTTTAAACAAACTAGAGAATATAAAATCTCTTATGGTCTGTTTGGATTGATGGGGAAGGAGGGAAAGTAGAGAGAAGTTGAGTAGAGTTGACCAGAAATTAGCCTCTTTTTGTCCAACAATTCACTACTCTCCTCCACTCTTCTTCCCTCCCCCTCAATCCAAATGGGCCCTAATTAATGTGATGGCTAGTGCCTTTGCCACTTGCAATATGAATTGGTTACATGCATTGACATAGAGCTTCATGGGCTTGATGTCACAATCCAAAATGTGGAAACGTAGCGGTGGAGTGAACCAAGTCCCGAAAGGATTGCTTTAAAGCTTCCACAACATGTTTAAATTTTGATTCAAAGACAATAGAGGTTCAAGGATAGGGTCATCTCTATAGTATAGACAAATGAGGTGATTACTAATTCATATTGCAAAAATTAGTTTATTTTATAACTCCAGCTATTTCTTTGTGATTTGGTTGAAGTTTGCGTTAGAATGCCATGTTTATGCTCTAACTAGTTTCAATATTATATATGTTCATTGGTTATTCCTTCAGTTGCTCCTTTCATCCTGTTTCTAATTGACACTATTTTCTTCGCCACTCATTGTTTCATATATTGAATTCTTCTCAATGGTCATGTATATTTTTGTCAAAATTGGTAAGTCTTTGAACAAAAGTTATAACTACTTTCTCATTTTAACTATATTTGTATTGTACTTTCTCAACTACATATTTTTGTTAATTTGAAATGAGCATGGTGGGTAAGCTAAATTATTTTCTTGGTCTACAAGTGAAATAACAAAAAGATGATATTTTCATCCCCTAAGAGAAGTATGCCAATAATCTTGTCAAGAGATTTGGCCTAGACTCAAAATCTCCTAAGAGAAGCATGCATCTACACCGGTGAGCTCTTTAGCAAAATTGAGTAAAAACCCACTCAAAATCTCCATACTCAACCTAATGTGATCCTATCGAGTAGTCATAGACCCAACTTTGATAATTGACCATGTTTGACCAAATATTCACCAATTTTGACCAAGTTTTACAAACTTTGACCACTCATTTCTCACAATCTAACCATTGTCATGTTTCACCAACACCAATATCTTGCCACAGTCTTCCAATCCAACGGCTGGAATTTGGATTTAAGTTTAGAGCATTATGGACATGTGTCATTGTACCAAAATACCATGAAACTTTGATTGGTCACATTCTCCCAATCCAACCGTTAGGTTGAGCTCAAAATTCATCAAAACTAATATTTTTATCCTACTCTTTCAATCCAATGGTCAAATTTTAAATCTTACTCTGGCATAAGATGGACACATGTTCTTGTATCCACTTATCATGAAACTTCAATCACTAAAAATATTCAATGCTCTTCCAAGAGAGTTATACACTATATAAACACTAAAGGCTCAAAGTGGCAGGTGGGTAATGGCAGAACAATTGGGGTATACACTCACAAATGGCTCACACACACCCCCATACTATTGACTGAGGAAGCACTTGACATGCGAGTATGCCTTTGCAAACAGTTCACTAAAAATATTGAACTGTTAGGCCTTTGGCAAACAGTTCTTTCTAGCGAAAACTAGTATGGCAAGTGCATCTTCAGAAGTCACTGATACTACTAATTCTGCCTTTAACCTTTCCCTTCGAAAGTCTACTGGAAATAGGTTAGACTATTTGTACGAAATTTCACATATACCTGAAGATAGTAAGATCCCTATCACTGATTTCCCTATTTTAAATCCCTATACTGTGTTTGATAAACCTCAAACTTCTTTCAAAAAATCCATAAAAAAGTTTTTAGGTCCTTCTCATTCTTCTACTGTAAAAGAGTATGTCCAAGCCTCCAAGTTTGACCAGTTTAATATCCCAACAAGTGAAATAGAAAACTTTATCACCCTGGCCCTTCCAAGAGAATTTGTAATTCCATGGCAAAAACAAGGGTACACACACCTTCATTTTGGTGCAGTCAAGTTGGCATTAACTTTCCACGGAAGAAAGGGACTCCTTGTAGCTTCTAGAATTTCACTTCTTGATTCTAGATTCTTGGAGTATCAAAATGTAGCATAGGAACAGTTTAGACCACCTTAGATGCAGGAACAGTTTTTGTTACACTTTTTCCTAACTTTAATATGTCTCTTAGAGATCCTCATCTTTGTGATGTTCTCAAGGTACAAGTCCAGATTACAGGAGCTCTCAGGTGCAAGACACATTTGCTACTACACTTCATTACCAGCTTGCTTATAGACTCCAGAATCATGCTTTTGATATGGTAGTACCAGACATTACTTAATCCAATGATGCTTTATTGATCCAAGTTGATCCAGGAATGACAGCCATGTGTACGTTTGTTCCAAGACAACTTAACAGAGAACAGATGACCTCTATCTTTCCGGAATCATGGATTACAAAATATGAGATGCTTCATCAGGTGACTAAGCCAATCCAATCAAATGATCATTTCTTTATCAGAAAAGCAAATGGTGAGGTTGAGACAAGATTCCTGACAGCCCCACCAGAAAAGAAAGATGTCACAGTCTTTCTGACACAAATTGCAATACTCTAACCGGTATCATATGTTTGTGAAGATGGTCTTACAATCAAGGCATTTCGAGAAGATGGAAAGCCTTGCTATAAAGGCAAATCCCCTTCTGGTCACATATGGTGGGATGTTTGTAATTGTGATGATTGCCAAGAAGAAGAAGTGTTTAAAGAAGATTACTCAAAAAGAAAGAAAAAATCTTCTCAGCAGGTGGTCAAAGAGAGATTTGGAGAAAAAATGCTGTGGCAACCCTCCTTCTCCGCGTAAAACAGATCATAATTCTAAACCTCTATTAATTTCATACTATCAGAAAGTCCTTCCCCAAATACCAAAATGTCAACCCTCTCTAGTTAGCCCAACTCATTCACAGAAACCTTTACCTTACTACATGTTTGACCAAGCTTCAATTTCCTATTCCCAGAATTTTCCTCCTCTTGAAAACTTTGATCATCCATAAACCAACACAAAACATGTTTGGAAAATCAAAAATCTTGTTGGAACCAACCTAGATGGAACCAAGAGACAGGTTTCTTTAGTGGAAGCAGCTTTAAACTAGCAAGCAGAAAATGCTGTGGCAGAAAACTAGGTCCTTTCAAAGATTCTTGATAATCAGCAAAAGATGGCTGAGGTAGTTACCCATACCTTCTCCTCCTCAAATTCTCTTATTGAAGATTTGAAGAAAAAAATCAAGATGATTGAAGGAATTGGCAACAACAACCTCTACAGTTAAAGACTTGTCTGTCTCTTTCCCCCTTATTGGGAAAAAAGAAAAAGAAAGAAAACAGTTGTTACTACAACTCTAATCCATGGAAGGATCACAGAAAAAAGCCCCACAAATTCTCCCAATGCATGTTCATATGCCTTACCAGTCTTGACAGTCACTGTATAAGGACTTGTCTGTACCTTTAACTTCTCCATTCTCACCAACCTCTCCTTACCAAAACCTTCGACCATTAGCCATGACACATCCTGATCATAACCCTTTTAAACCAAGTGGACTTTTCCCTGGCATTACATATCCACCTCAACTAGAACCCCAAGCAAGGACACAAAATGAATCTCCTCCTAAAGAAAAGAACAAAGAACCATTATACCAACTTCCAGACCCAATTGTTGGTGCTTCTTCAAGACCACCAGATATGAACATGTTGGTTGAGAATCTTGACCCTACAAATCCAATTTCATCATTTCTCAGAACACTCACCCTTGATGATCTAAGAGAACCTTTCTTTATCCCTGAAAATCTTTCCTCCACCATCCTTTATCCCCGACAACCAAACAAGGTTGACCTATTCACCAACTACAGACTCAAAACATCTATTTACCATTGATAATACCCCTTCTTCCAAATGGCATGATGAGATTTTTTACATGTATTCATGGTGTATAGCGGAACTCCAAGGTCCAAATACTACTATTGCCCAGATCATTGCTAAATTTGTGGCAAGAGTCACAAGAAGATTAAGAGAATGGTGGATCAACCTAGGAGAATACAAGCAAGGATGGGCAGCTCAATGCAATACACTAGAAGACTTTTTCACGATCATTCATAATGAATTTCTTGGCTCACCGACCCTTTTTATCGAAATAGCAAGAGAAGAATTTTTACTGATGAAGTGCTGCTCATTTGAAAGAAACGATTTGGAGAAACATTTTGACAGAATGTCAAAGAGATACTACTCTTTTAATGGCATGGATGATGTTAATTCCAAGCACACCTTTCACAACTCCCTTCCAGAACCATTGGGAGATGAAACTCTTCACATGATGAATCTCCAAAAAATAACTTTGCAGCAGGCTTCCTTGGGTGAGATCTATCAGCATGTGCTCATTGCCTTAGAAAAACTTTGCAACTAGAGGAAATTTCTTTTAGAAATTGACAAGGTTCATAGTAAACTTAAAGACAATTATAAAAGGAAAGATTTGTATATAAAATGCTATGAGAAAAATTGTGCCTGTCCAACAAAACGAAGAGATCATTTCAAGAAATATTCTTGGAAGAAAAGACACTGTAAAGGCCAAAAGAAAAAACTTTCAGGAAGAAGAAGTGGAAGTTCCTTAAAAGAAAGCAGTTTAAAAAGGAAAAGCTTCAAAAGTCTGTTTTGTATGAAGAAGACCAAGTCATTTTGCAAAAGATTGTCCAAAAAAGGAAAAAGCAGCAAAGCTTCTTGAGCAAGCACAGATTCATGCAAATGATATTCCTTTCTCAGATGTTGAATAGCTCTTTTCACTTGATGATGACTATTCCCCCAAGCTTTGGCTGTTATGGCCTATTCCACTTCTGAAGAAGATTCAGAACTAGACAATGATGAAGACTCAGACCCAGAAATCCAAACTATCTATACATCGCAACTTATCATAGCTCTTCTAACCAACCCCACTCCCATAGCCCAAGTACATATCCTTCTTGACACTTACTCCAAACCCATCCCAGTAGCAGCCTTGTTTGATACAGGAGCCACCGCAACAATCCTTCATTCCAAAATTTTACCAGCAGAATTTTGGTTGCCCTATAACCAAATGTTTAGAGCGGAAAATGGAGAAACATTCCTGATTACATTGAAAAGTAAGCCTATCCTCATCAGAATCTTTCCAACCCTTATCATCAAACACTAAGTCCTTAGAGCCCCTCTTACAGGCAGAGATCTCCTCATAGGATTTGATCTCCTTCATCAAATACCTAGCCTTAGATGTCTTCAAAAGGACTTTTGCATAAGCAACACCTTCTCACCTAGACCCAAGTACTTCATCTATTCACTGTTGACCCCTTCGACTCTTTGAAACTCTAGATTATCAATAATTTTTGTACAAAAAGCCACTCTGAATTTCTCCTTAAAAATCCAAATCCTTTGTGGAAAACCCAAACTTTTTCATACACCTTCCCTTTAAAAAGAATGAAGATGTCAACCCCATAAAAGCCAGTCACAGAGGAATGAATCCAGAACATTTAACCTTGGCTAAGCAAGAACTAACCACCCTCCTTTCTGAAGGCCTCATTGAACCCACAGCCTCTCAATAGGCATGCGAAGCTTTCTATGTCAACAAACATGCTGAACAAGTTCATGGAAAACTCAGATTGGTAATTAATTACAAGGATCTTAATCATTTTCTTTGCAGATGATAAATTTCCTTTGCCAAACAAAAGTGCTCTCTTTCAACATCTTTCAAATGCAAAAGTATTCTCAAAGTTTGATCTTAAAGTAGGTTTTTGGCAATTAGGAATCCATCCAGAAGAAAGATATAAGACGGCGTTTTGCATCCCAGATTATCATTACCAATGGACTGTCATGCCTTTTGGTCTAAAAAATGCTCCATCCCAATTCCAAAAAGCAATGGTAACATTGTTCCAGCCACTCTTGGCCAATGCATTAATTTATGTGGGTGATACCTCTTGTTCTTGAAAGATGAAGAATCCCATGAAAAGTTTCTTACTGAATTTTATAATTTAGTAAAATCTCAAGGGATAATGCTTTCAAAAAAGAAAATGGTCATCGGAAAATCATCCATAGACTTCTTGGGAGTAAACATTTCAGATGGAAGGTATACTTTGCAGCCTTATATTGCCATCTCTCTTGGAGAATTTCCAGATAAGCTCACAAGTACCAAACAGATATAGCAGTTTCTTGGAATTGTGAATTACATGACAAATTTCATTCCAAAAATTTCCAAATACAGGAATTGCCTAGCTCAATTACTGAAGAAGTCTCCTCTAGAATGGAATTCTGTTCATATAGAAGTAGTCCAACAATTGAAAAAATTAGTAGAAAAGCTCCCCCATTTACAGATTCCAGGACCAGGAAAACGGATATTGCAAACTAATGCAAGTGATGAATATTGGGCAGCAGCCCTCTTTGAAGAAATTGATGGCAAGAGAAGCATTTGTGGTTATAAAAGTGGTGCATTTTAGCCTTCAAAACTGCACTACCACTCTACCTTCAAAGAAATTCTTGCAGTCAAACATGGGATTAAAAAATTCCAGTTTCGTCTTCTTAGGCACAATTTCCTAGTAGAAATGGATATGTCATCCTTACCCAAGATGCTTCAGTTCAAAAGGAAAATTCTCCCACACCCTTAGCTACTCAGATGGTTAAATTGGTTTTCACAATGGTCTTTCCAAGTCAAGCACATTAAATGAAAAGATAACCTTATTATTGATTACCTTTCTAGAAAACCTTCAATCCTTCACACCACAATTATTCCTCCACCCTTGTGTGTATATCCTATTACAGATCCATCCTCATCCTCAAGCTCTGTAGCCCCTGATGATATCCTTAATATGGTAGAAAACCTTCCCACAGAAATAAAAGACCAAATAAAGACCTTGACCCTAGAAGCCAGATCCAAAAGAATTATTAGAGTCCTTCATAATTATCTCAAAGACCGCCAAACACTTTTCCTTGCTATCTTTCCTGATATTGACCAACCATGGAAAACCCTTTTCGCCTTTTGGATAACCCAATAGGCTGTTGCACATTATCTATACATATGGTATTTACTCAATGAGTATTACCTGTGTCTTCATATTAAAGTGCTATTTTAGAATTCAATGATGAAATAAAATTTGCGGCCTACTTTGTCAAATCTAGCACCTATATATATATATATATATATATATATATTCCGCTAGATTCCTGAGTGAATGGTGAGTATTAGGCCTAATTTAGGCCTCTAGATTTCTTTTTTAGGTTAAAATAGAATTCAATTCACTAAGTATTGCCACATCACTTAAAAGATGTCACTTCATTGTTTCATTAACCACGTAAGCAAAAATGCTAATGAAAGTTAAGGTAATAACCAATAGTACTCATTTTTTAAACTTTAGAGACCAATAGCACTCATTTGAAATTTCAGGGACGAAAAATGCTTATTATGTAAACCTTAAGGACTAACAATGTATTTTCACCTTTATTTTAAAGCGGAATTAATCAACTTTAAAAAATTATTTTTTATGAATTTAGATTGATTTCAAGACTAATTACCATATAGTATAACATACACAATATGGAGTACAATGAACAACTAAATAAATAACACAACATATGGTGACAAAGAAAAACTGAGGGAAAAATTACTGTGTGGACTTAGTTACCAACCTCCAAGACCATGAATTCTTCTACGAGTGATGTTAGAATTATTTGGTTAAGTGATTAAATCCATCATTTTCTAAGAACTTAATTAAACATGGATTTTGTTCAACAGTATTTTTGATTGGTTGAGAATTGGTCTCAACGGATCAAGTTTAATGAATCTTGATCGGTCAAGCTGCTTGGTGTCCAACATGCATCAAGATCACATAACTAGCAGTTCTCCTTGAGTTGAATCTTGGTCTTGCCTTGGAATTGAAAAAGACTTCAAGCACACTTTAAGTCACACTAAGACTTTTCAATATGGATACATTTGTTCATGGTTTGCCAACCTAATACTATGGACTCAACTGCCTGGATTAACTTATTTCTTTTCCATATATAATAAAAACTAGTACAATACAACTAAAATTTATTACTTGTTCACAAATATATGCTATTATAATAAATAAATAAAAGTTATTGCATAAATTATATAATTTTAGTTAATAAGTTAGAATAATTTTTGTTTATGAACTTATAAATTATATATAATTTTACTACAAATCAAACTATTTATATTATCATTAAGTTATAAATAATGATTTAATCTCTTATGACTTTAATTACAAACGTAAATTAAATAAAAAAAAAATTACAAACCTACATAATCTAATATCAAGTTTATATAAGTATATTTTTATACATCTACACATATAAACATATAATGTCATATATACTTAACTCGAACTTTCATAATCATGAACTTGTTCAAGAATACTTTATTTTATTTGAGCTTGGCTTATTCATAGTTGAGGGTAAAATAAGCTTGAGCTTAGCTTATTTGTTTAATAAATGAACATATTTAATTTTTCTTCTCACGTCAAGCTCAAACTGTCTATTCATTTACAGCACTAGTCCTTCTTAGAAGTCCAAGGCCAAATGACAAAAAGTGAGTGGAAACCATTCAAATACTTCAGGACACAAGGTTTTGACCCAAAATCCCGCCTTCATCGAAAATGGCTCAGTCAAATACATGTCTCCACTGCAAGTGCTGTCCAAAATAGCCTTGGCACACACCCTTCTGTTGTCTCAGTTGGGATCCAGTTAGCTTGAGCCTAACCAGAAATCACATTAAGAAAATGAAAAAGATACCTCTTTTTTTTTAGAGAATAAGAATTGAATTGTAGATAATGGCTAAGTTGGCAATAGAAATCACACATAGTAGAGGTCATTACCAATTTTTATGCTAAACAGGGTACAAAATGGTTAGCACAGTTATTGTTAGGCCTAGGTACTCGTGTTGTCAGATAACCATCCGGTCGGACTCCAAACAACTATCAAGTCTTAAGTTCAAAAATTTAAGGTTGACTATAGATTCTCAACAGATCAATTATGGTCAGAATTGAACAGTGTAATTTGTGTTTTGAAATAGGTATATTCGTAAAACAAAATCAAGTTCACCAACAATCCGTTGATGAATTGGCATATGTTAATGATATAAGCACAAGATTTTCTTGCACACCCACATGGGGGCTGGAAATATTTAAAAAAAAAATATTAATACAAGCTTTGGTTCAATTGATACTGATAGGCTATAAAGAAGAACTCATTTTTGTAAAACATAGGTGAAAAATAGAAATTAGGCATCATTATGTTTTGATGTTCTTCCAAAACCTTCCCCCTCTCCTCCATGAACTCTAGCCATATACCAATAGCTGATGCTGTTTGGAAAGAAAAATTTTTCAAAGATCTAAGAAACCTCTTGGTATGGGTTAAACACCTCAATACCTATAATATAAATGCAACAAAAAATGGTAGGGTAAACAATTAGCTAAGTTAGATAATTAACAATATACTTTTTCTAAAGCCTACATCTGAAAAAAATTCGCCTTATGTCATTTTTTTTTTTTTTTGATGGGTATCATTTCTGACTCTATTACTCCAGAAGTAACAATTGTAATTCCAATATCCTGTCTAAATTCAGTTCTCAATGTCTCAAAAAAGGATATCAGGGCTACCTTGCTTGCCTGAAGCCTTCACAGATTTTACAAGCAACTAGTCGTAGACCTGCACGATGCGCGGGAAATTATAATATGATTATTTTTTATTGAATAATTATTGAATTAATATATTATATTGTATATTATTAAAAATTGAATGTGATATTTGAAACTTCTTGACAATATTTCTAGCATACTTTTCTTGTGAAATGAATATGCATTCCTTCTTTTGTTTGACTTGAAGACCTAAGAAGAATATAAGTTCCCCCACCATACTCATTTCAAACTCTTTCTTATCTCCTCGGAGAATTCTATGGCCCGATCATCAATGGTAGCTCCAAAAACTATGTCAGCAACATACACTAGAGCCACAAGAAGATAATCTTCATCGTTCTTGACGAATAGAGTCCGATCAGCATATCCCCGTTTGAACCCTCTTTCTAGGAGGTAGTGGGTAAGTCTATCATACCAAGCTTTAGGAGCTCGTTTCAAGCCATAAAGAGCTTTTTTCAATCTCAACACATGATCAGGGAAGTGAGGATCCTTAAAGCCTTTAGGTTGTTCAACGAACACTTCTTCATTCAAGTAACCATTTAGAAATGCACACTTTACATCCATAGTACATGCAATCGACATGAGGATTCGGATATATAATAAGTTTAGACCCCTTAAACCCAAACAAATTAACTTAGATATTTAGCCAAGTGATTAACTTAGGTAAATTAAACAATTCTAGGTTAAAAAAAATACATCATATCATGCAAAAGTGCGGAAAATAAATAACACACGATATGATAACCCAGGAAACCAAACTAGTAAAAACCTGGGGAGGATTTAACCTAGCTATCCTCAAGGTAAAAAGGAATTCACTATGAAATAATTGAAGCTTACACAATAGCGACTTAGACCACTAACATTCTATTGCTACCTCGAGTAGGAAACTTACTACCACGACCACGTGACAGCTTCGAGTCCACGGACTACTTCTTTCCTTGAATTCTCAGTAAAGTACAAGCACACTTGCTTGTATATCTTGAAGCTCTTGATTCTGCAACTGAATGATTACCAAGCTCTTGACATCAATCTAGAGTTTGGAAACCCTAAGTATATGTGAAGGTAAACACCTCTAGATCTCACAAATAAGATTCACAAACACAATATTCAGAACTCAAAAAATGTGGCTAGGGTTTTCCCTTTTATACTTAGGGAAAAACATAAAACCCTACACATTAAATGGGCTTAGGCTGAGTTGGAAATTCTGCAAAAAAAAAACAATTTGCATGACTTTCGATCGGTCGAGTCTAATTCTCGATCAATCGAGCCAAGCAGAATTGCACAGTCACTTTTGCAGTAACTCGATTCCAACTTTACATAAAAACCTCATACTTTGAGCAAGTCTAGACTAAAAATGTTTTGATCATGGTTTGCCAACATTACAAAATGAGGTTCTAATACATTAGCTCCTAATTCCTTAGAGCCTAACAAACTCCCCATTTGACAATCTGTGACAAAACACAAACTAAACAAAAAGCTCAAAGTTTACAAAATAAGTAGCCCATTAGAAAACAATAGCCCAACTAAACAAATTCAACCTAACTACTATCTATCAGTTGTAAAAGTAAACAGCAGCGCGACTGAATCAAACTGTATATTCCTGTAACACTTAACAAACACATAAACGCATGTGTGAAAAATACAAGTAACGTAGATAATAACTTCTTGATTTCACATAACACAAAATAAAGATATATATCATGAATAACATCATAAATATAAATCAATAAACAATGTAGCATAGTGAAACAAGAAACATATACAAAAGATGTATCTCAAATATATCTCCCCCTATCATGAGCCAAAAAATGTAAATACAGAATGAAGCACCTAGATACAATCTAAAAGCTCCACAGTATCACAAAAAGAAACAAAAAACTCCCCCTAAGACAAAAAACTCCCCTACAAAGTACTCCACAATGTACTCCCCCTTTTTGTGACAAATTGCCAAAGGGCACTCACTCATCATTAAAAGGAGGCGGCGGAGGAGAATGTCGAAGACTCGCCAAATCTGCTCTCAATGCTCGAAGCTCATCAAGAACATCCACTAAAAGCTGACCATGAGCCGCCTAAACGGTCATGACAGTGTCCAAAGTCCGACGAAGGTCCGAAACATCCGAAGGAGAAGGTGGAGGAACATCAGCATCAGCAGCAGGATCAGTAGACGTCTCTGCCGAAGGAGCACCTGCAAAAGAAGTAGGAGGAGGAGTGACACTGGAAGGATCTACCCTAGGACGCTTAGAACTAGCTCGAAGCTGAGCAGCCTTTTGCCTAAGAAAGGTGGCACCTATGGGAGCAATGATATGAACATGCTCAGAAGCAGGGAAATCACCTAAACCTAATTGAAGAAGAATCCTATGAATAAAAACATGAAAGAACAAAGTGTGAGCAGTAGAACTGCTTCGATGCACTTTGTTTAAAGAACAAAGAAACAGATAAGGAAAACTGATAGAAGTATCACTGACAAGAGCGTATAGAAACACACATCGCTCAAGAGGGATAATGTGAAGATGAGAAATGGGTCACGAGGAATGACACGCAACCTAAAGAAAAGATAATGCAACTCAGAAAGCTCAGCAGAGGTGATCCGAGGATCAGAACCCCACTAGATAGAAGACCCAGTGATGTATGACGTCATGTCATCAAGAGGAAGAGACTCATCATAGGGAAATACAGGATGAGAAACCATAGGCACCTCAAGAGCATCAGCCACTACTGAAGGGGTAATGCGATATTCTACACCTCGTATCCAACTCTTAACTAAAGTGTTGGAATCATAGATGTGGATAGAGAGGTTCGAGTAGAACTCTCTAATCAGGGTAACCGGAGGCAGATGATCTATGTCTAACAAAGGAAGCCAGCCCCTACGCTCAAAATTACACCTCACCTCATCATCAACCTTATCTAAAAGAACCCTACGCTTACCCTAAATGGTACGCCTAAGGTTAAAGGTCTCGTATGTCTCCTGATGCTTCTCACTCAGAAACCTATCACTATCAAAGGAAGGTGAAGAGGCAGAAGTCCTATGTGCTATAGTTTTCCTAGGCATGATGCTAAGGATAGGATTAGGAGACAAAGAAAGAAAAGAGACAAACAAAAAGAAAACCAAGGACAGACTGCAAGTTAGCACAACAAAAATATAAAAATAACAAGTCTATATGATGCATGAGCAGAATAACTAAATGATGCATGGACTAATGCAATGACACACAGTTCAAATATGATTCAATATCACAAAATTGGCTCGAGCAAGAATTTTATATCAAAAATCCCCAAATTTGAAAAACCCAATTTCACAAAACCCAACAAGTTGAGAAATTGATCATTACACAAGTTAGAAAACACAATATAATGATCAAATTAATCAATCTAGCAAGCCAATTTCATCAAATTGCAATAATTTGAACAAAAGCCCCAAATTTGGCAATTTCAAGCCCTATAATTTTTAATTTTTCACAAAACCTCAAATTAATCAAATTAAACCCCAAAGATCACTTGTATATGGTGTCCCTGCAAAAACCCAACGATTTATTGTGAAAGAAAATAACCAATCAACATCAAAAACCCCAAATATATAAATGCCGAAAATAGCCAACAAATGCATGAATTTATGCATAAGAAAATGAAAAAAAGAAAAAAGAAGGGTAGATTGGTCTTACCGGCTTTGGGAGAGGGAATCCTTGAAAAAGAATCGGAGGAAAATGACAAAAATCTCAAACAGATGCTTGACCGGTTGGTGAGAGAGAAAAAAAGTTTGAAAAGATTTTGAAAAGTGAAGAACACGTGAAGAAAAATCCTTTTTAAAAATCTCTCAACTCAATTTTCGATCGATCGAAAATTAGATTCGATCAGTTGAAAATACTTCGATTAATCCAGTATCAATCGAATACTGATCGAAACATACAGAAACTTTCCAGAGATTTTAAAAACAATTTCGATCAGTCGAAAAACATATTCGATCAATCGAAATTTTGGAAAAAAAACAAATTTTTAAAAAACGAAGCAATTTCAGTGCTGAAACTCCTCAAAGTATTAGATTTTATGAATAGAATGCATGAGTATGAGATGAAATGTTTTTCAAAAAACATATGTATTTATCCCAGTTTCCCAAAAATAAGATTTTCACATAATTTTCCTCAAAATCTCAAACATCAAACATGTTTTGCATCAATTTTCAAGTAACTTTCAAATTTGGTTGGTCAAACCAAAAACACACACAATAACATGTACATAGTTTAGCAAAGAATAACTTGTGTAATGTGTGCAACTAGCAAAAGCTTGAGAAGCATGTGAGGTGATATACAAATAGTGATCAATAATAATTTCTACAAAATTCATCACATGAATTTGAAAGAGAATATCACTCAAAGAGTTACATCATATAACTCTCACATCTCCTAGAATAAAAGCTTGTAGTCATGTAAACTTCTTGATTTGCCTCAAAATAAATACCAATTTTAATTGATCAAAAACTTATTGAAATAGTCGGGATAATGTACACACCAATTTTATTTGAATTGTGAATTTATTATAGCCCAATAATGTACACACCAATTTTAACATTTTAACCGAGGCTACACCTTATGTTCTTTTTGTGCATGTGCTACACTTTCTAGAGCACAAAATCTTACGATATGCACTAAGGTGTTCATGATTGACTAATAAACAGTGGTGAGATAGTTTTTTATGCCTTTCTCAAAAAGTTCAAGTCCGTCAATCAAAAACATATGACTTCAAGATTAAGATCATGTGATTAAAAACCATAAACATCTTCCCACACAACATGCACTACAAATCTTCAGCTAGTAAAATGCAATAAAAATAAGTGCATCCAAGCTAAACAAGGTACATAAACATGTTACGTAAAAATAGATTGACCAAGCTTGTCTTTAAATTCAAGAAAAATACAGCAAAACAGGTATTGCCAAACCCATTCTTGTTACCCTTTTTTTTTAATAAAAAAAAAAAACAACCTAGAATGAAATGCATGAATGTTATGCAATGCAATCCTAGAAAAAAAAATGGTCACAAGAGGTAGATCAATGAAGACCAAGGACCATGTTAGACAGACTCAATTAGGTCGAGCCTTTTACATCTAAAAATTTCTAGATGCACCTCTGGCATTGAAGTTATTATTCACATTAGAATTCTGAGTGATTCCAAAATTGGAATAAAGGTTTAATACCTTTACCAATTCACCAATAAGTATCATAGGATCTTGTGCTTGAGGCACATGTACTTAAGGTTTATTTGCTCGCTTAGTAGCTTGCAACTTGAAACAATTTGGACGAATATACCTAGACTTTCCACAAAAGTGACAAACCCATGCAGGCTTATCATTCAACTTGCCCTTAGAAGAATTAGAAGCTCTAAAATTTGACTCTTGAAGGTCAACTCTAATCTTTATCGGAGTGTGACTTCTACAGATGTGACAACTTCACTCACAGAAGGTTTGACAATCTCACTCTTAGAAAGTTGGGTAGAAGGAAAAAAGTTTGTGGAATGAGGTTCAGGCATAGAGATACTTTCCACAAAACCTAAGCCAGTTTTGTTAGAGGGAGACTTTTGAATACTTAACATGTGATCAAGTTTGGAGCTTGCAAATCTATTAGTTTGTTCTCTATCAACAGATAATTCAAGTTCCAAATTTTTAACTTTATCAAGCAAAAGCATGTTCTTAGTCTTCATATTATTCGAAAGCTCATTAGCATCAAACAATTTCACAAGCAAATTTTTTTTATCAAGTTCAAGAGATGCAATTTTCTTTAAGCCCAAATCAACATTCATAGCATCTTTTGCAGCAACTTTGCAAAGTTTATTGTAGGCTTCCTATAAATCTGCATCTTCAGAGAGCTCCCCATCAAAAGGATTCTCTTCAGCAAACACGCTTTCATTGACTACAGCAGTAGCAGTGAAAGCAATGAAGTTTCCATCCTCATCACTGACTGATTCATTGTCAGAAACTTCATCATCACTAAGAATTACAGCCATAGTCGTACCCTTAGACTTCAAGTATGTAGGACATTCAGATTTCACATGACCATACCATTGACATCCAAAACATTGTTGTCCCATAGAATTATTAGAGGATTGACCTACTTTCTCTTTAGGTTTTTAAGTGTTATTAACCTTAGTGGGATCATTCCTTCTAAAATTTCTAAGTTCAGCAGTGTTCTTGCCTCTTGCCCTTCTGTTGTTGTTCCTAAGAATGTTTCTAAAGTTCTTGGCAAGATAGGCAATCTCTGTAGCAGAGAGTTCATCATCAAATCCACTAGCCTCAACATCATCAACAGACTTATGAGACATTGATTTGGATTTGGTAGTCTTGGGTAGGTCCAACTTGTAGGACTGAAGAGATCCTACAAGTTCATCAACAGGGATGGAGTCCACATCCTTGCTTTCAGTGATGGCAGTCACTCTAGGTCTAAAATCCTTAGTCAAAGATCTAAGAGTCTTCCTAACAATTTTAGGTTGATCATAGATTTCACCCAGATTATATGCAAAATTAACTATATCATTCAATTTAGCATAGAATTCATCAAAAGATTCATTATCATTCATTTTAATGCATTCAAATCTAGTAGTCAATTGCAACAACTTATTTATTTTAACTGCCTTTGTGCCTTCATGCACAATCTAGAGGATATTCCAAGCAGTATGAATAACCTCAACATTAGAGATTCTCTTAAATTCCTCCATAGAGATAGCATTAAAAATAGCATTCATAGTTTTGCTTTTAAAAGCGACTGCCTCGTTTTGAGAAGTTTGCCACTTACTCACAGGAGTAGTGGGCTTCTCCTATCCATATTCTACAGAATTCCAGACTCTCTCGTTAATAGATTTCAGGAATGCTTTCATCCTTACTTTCCAATAAGCATAATTATTCCCATCAAAATGAGTTGGAATAACAAGAAAGTATCCGTGATCCATGACAACCGGGGTCAAGGATCAGCTTTAAGATCAAAAGATCTAAAACAAAAAGCTACCCACTCTGATACCACTTATAATAAGTTTAGACCCCTTAAACCCAAACAAATTAACCTAGATATTTAGCCAAGTGATTAACTTAGGTAAATTAAACAATTCTAGGTTAACACAAATACATCATATCATGCAAAAGTGCAGAAAATAAATAACACACGATATGATAACCCAGGAAACCGAAACGGTAAAAACCTGGGGAGGATTTAACCTAGCTATCCTCAAGGCAAAAAAGAATTCACTATGAAAGAATTGAAGCTTACACAATAGCGACTTAGACCACTAACATCCTATTGCTACCTCGAGTAGGAAACTTACTACCATGACCACGTGACAGGTTCGAGTCCACGGACTACTTCTTTCCTTAAATTCTCAGCAAAGCACAAGTACACCTACTTGTATATCTTGAAACTCTTGATTCTGCAACTGAATGATTACCAAGCTCTTGACATCAATCTAAAGTTTGGAAACCCTAAGTGTATGTGAAGGTAAACACCTCTAGATCTCACAAATAAGATTCTCAAACACAATATTCAGAACTCAAAAAACGTGGCTATGGTTTTCTCTTTTATACATAGGGCAAAACATAAAACCCTACACATTAAATGGGCTTGGGCTGAGTTTGAAATTTTGCAAAAAAAAACAATCTGCACAACTTTTGATCGGTTAAGTCTAATTCTTGATTGATCGAGCCAGGCAGAATTGCACAGTAACTTTTGCAATAACTCGATTCCAACTGTACATAAAAACGTCATACTTTAAGCAAGTCTAAACAAGACTAAAAACGTTTTGATCATGGCTTGCCAACATTAAAAAATGAGGTTCTAATATATTAGTTCGTAATTCCTTAGAACCTAATAGAATAGACTCTAGTCTTGTCACTGGAGCAAAAGATTCATCAAAATCGACTCCTTCTACTTGAGTGTATCCTTAAGCCACTAACCGAGGTTTATTCTGGATAATATCTCTCCATATTCATCTGTCTTGTTTTTAAAGATCCATTTGGTGCCAATGACATGACTATTTTCAGGCCTGGGGGCAAGTTCCCATACATCATTTCTTACAAATTGATTTAGCTCTTCATGCATGGACTCAACCCAATTTTCATCTTGGAGAGCTTCTTCTACCTTTTTCGGTTCAAATTAGGCAAGGTAGCAATGGTATGTCACATGATTGGCCAGAAGTGTGCTGCCCTTTCTGAGGCGAAGACCTTCCTCTAAACTCTCGATGATGTTACTCTCAGGATGGTTCTTGGACACTCTTGATGATGGCTTCTTTGATAAGGAAACTTCATTATTCTGAGAGATGGGAGGATGAACTTCCGGAGGAGTGAAAGGACTAGATGTCCTTAGCATTGATCTTGTTTCCACTCTTGAACTCACGGGAGATGATTCCTTTTCTGATGTAGATCCTCCAACTTCTATATCAAGAGCTTCAACTTCACCAATGGGAGTTGAGGTGCTTAGCCCTTCTCCATCATCTACCATCTCTACTTTTGTTATGGCATCATCAATTTCTACATTGATGGACTCCATTATGGTCTTGGTCCTTTTGTTGAAAACTCGGTAAGCCCGGCTGGTAGTGGAATACCCAAGAAAAATACCTTCATCACTTTTAGCATCAAACTTTCCAAGGTTCTCCTTGTCATATAGAATGTAGCACTTGCTTCCAAACACTCGAAAGTACTTCACTCTAGGCTTCTTTCCTTTCCAAATTTCATAGGCCGTCTTCTTTGTTCCCACATGGAAGAATATTTGATTACCAATGTGACATGAAGTGTTCACGGCTTCTCCCCAAAACTTTTGAGGAATTTTCTTGTTTAGTAGCTTGATTCTTGCCATTTCTTGAATCACCCGATTCTTCCTTTCAATAATTGCAAGACAAAAATTGCTTTCATCATTGTCAATCATTTTCACCAAATACGTTTTTCTTTTACTTGAATTGTCAATGTTGTTACTTGGAATACCAAATGGGATGAAATTAATATACATTTAGATTGTTGCAATATTATATAAGAGTAGTGTTATAGGTATTACAAAATTTACGACTTTGGTCACAAATTGGTTGGCTGTAACCACTGACATTGATGGAATCAACAATCGACAACATCAAAGATTGGTGGTGGTGTTGTGTTGGTTTTTATTTATTTGGGGTAATGGAAATATAAAAAGACATAATGGTAGGATTTAATTAAATAGGTGAACATGTCCTATATTTTTATTGGTGGAGTATAGAGTGAAGCACAGAGAATGAGATGGAAGATTTGGACTCAAAAACTTGATGTAACTTTAGACTAACAATTTTTTTGTGCAATAAATAACATTAATAGTTGGCTTTATGATTGGGTACTATAAAATGAGGGGAAGAAACATTGAAGATCAACATTTCATAATTTGCTTGTATTCTTTCAATTTAAATTCAAACTTTGGAAGAATCCCAAAAGAGAAACCTAGAGCAATGCTTCACTCAAATATGAAACGTTTTTCTTCATCAACCACATTGTTTTTTGTTTTTGCTATTTTGTGCACCTCAAAAGCTGTCATTCAGATACCAAGAAACGAGACAATTCCAGCAGTCATTATGTTTGGAGATTCCATTGTTGATACTGGCACCAACAACGATATCACAACAATAGCAAAGTGCAATTTTCTTCCATATGGGAGGGATTTCAAGGGAGGAATACCAACCGGAAGATTTTCAAATGGAAAGGTCCCTTCGATTTCCTAGGTTACTATATCCGTCTCTCACACAGACACACACTCATGACATTCATGGCCTTGATGCTATTTCTATTCTCTTGCCTGCAGGTTACTTTTTTTTTTTTTTTCCTAAGCTATTTCTTCACTACCATTTTCCTGATCACGGTTTGACAATAGGCAACTAGTTGTAAGATAAGGATTAAAAAGTATGCTCCAAAACTCCACGTTTAACTATGTGACTATTCATTGATGACTTTTACATCGAATGATATATTTTTGGCTTTTTCAAAAGAAATATTAGGGTTCAATTCTTCAATTTCCACTTAAACTTTTTCACTGTTCACTAAATCTAACATAAACTCTAAGATTTCACATGCAAAAATCATTGAAATGATAATCAATTCACCATTAATTCCAAAAGAAGGGAAAGTACAGGCTTTCACGTGCATCCACCAGGCACAAGCGTAATTATTTTTTTAACAAAAATTTGTGAACCCGTATCAATAGAAAAGTTAGGTGATTATTGATGATAAATAAGGGGATATTTGGGGATTAGTATAGTAAGGGGATAGAATATAGTAAGTTAACATGTGCTTGAAAGGTTTTAGCAAACTAGCATATCGAGTTTTAGAAACTTGAGTTAAATATAGAACTTGAGGCTTAAAGACTTGCTTCCTACTTGCTGAGTTGGACACTAGTATGCCACATAGATCTTGAGTCTTAAAGACTCGATTTCCAAAAAAGAATAAGAACAATCTGAAGAACATGATGAAGATCTGAGATTTTTGAAGAAATTGAAGACGAAGAGAAGAAACTCAATGCTCTAGAATGTGTGAAAACACGAGCTATTTAGACCCCCAAATTAAAATTACATCTCGATAGATTTTACTCTAACTTATACTAAGTGCGGAAAAGAGTAAATGCGAGCGGATAAACAAACAAGCTACTCTAACTCATATTCATAATAACACAGCAGTAAAATGAAATAAAAAAGAGTACGGAAGAAGAATGCGAACACAAGATAACACGTCGATGTGTTATCAAAGAGGAATCCGAAGAATTCGGCAAAAAACCTCTCCCCCTTTGGCTATTCCGTGACAAAATTTAGCTTTTAATTTTGTAGAACATTTAAGAGATTTCATACAAAAATTATAAAGCTTGCAATAGGCATCTTGAATATCATCATCATCATTCAACATAAGATTATGCAAATAAAAACAATAAAGAGTTTCCATGACAACAGAGGTCAATGGATCACACAGTAATGATTAAAACCTAATTAGAGTGTGCTTGCTTTGATACCACTTGATAGGCCAAAAATGTATTAACCCCTTTAGCAAATTATTAAATTAATTAGCCAAGTTAATTAATTAGATTCAATTACATGTAATAAGCGTGGTAGCACAAACAAATCACCAACTAAGTTAAACGCAGCAGAAAATAAATTTGACAGAGGTGATTTGTTTATGAATGGGGAAAACCACTGAGACAAAATCCCACCAAGTGAATTTAAGGTCACCATGGTCACTCGTCAGGCAAGTTGTTCGTGCAGGATATTTCTGGCCAACCATGCAAAAAGATGCAGCTCAGGTCGTTCAGAGATGCGACAAGTGCTAGCGGTTTGGCAACGTGCAGCATGTCCTAGCAGAGAACTTGACTAACATTACATCACCATAGCCATTGTTCACATGGGGAATTGATATATTGGTTCGACATGGGGAATTAATTATTTCACGAAGTTGGTAGAAGCAAAGCCATTAGCAGTCATAATAGAGGCCAAAATACAACACTTCATATGGAAAAATCTCGTTTGTTGGTTAGGGATTCCATGGGTCATCATCTCTGATAATGGACAATAGTTTGATAGCCACAAGTTCAGAAATTTTTGTAAGGAGCTGGGGATAAGGAATCACTATTCCTCCTATAGACATCCACAAGCTAATGGCTAGACTGAAGTTACAAATCGAACTTAGCTCAAACTGATCAAAACCTGACTTGAAGGGGCAAAGGCTGCATGGCCTAACGAGCTTCCAGGAGTTTTATAGGCCTACAGAACGATAGTGAGGACACCAACAAGCGAGACACCTTTCAAGTTGGCATTTGGAACTGAAGTAGTAATTCTTGTGGAAGTTGGAGTGTCACGTCTCAGAAGAGCATGTTATGACAAACACAGTAATGACGAGGGCCTCAAGCTAGCCCTGGATTGCTTACCTGAGGTCAGAGACGATGCAGCCTAAAGAATGGCCCTGTATCAGGAAAGCATGACGAGGTATTACAATTAGAGGGTAAAGCTGAAGCGTTTCTATCTTGGAGATATGGTTCCGCGGAAGGTTTCACAAGCCACCAGAGATCTAAACAAAGGGAAGCTAGGTCTTAACTGGGAAGGTCCATAAAAGGTCATCCGTTATTCAAGAAGAGGGAGCTACTACCTGAAGGATGCAAGTGGGAAACCTTTTCCTCGTCCTTGGAATGTAGAGCACCTTAAAAAGTACTATCAATGAGTGAATAGACCTTTAGCACTAATAAGTTCTAGAATTTGGAACATCTCATTTATTCATCCACAGATAAGAGATAAGTCCATGGCTAAACAAGGGTGCTTCATTGTCCACCGACGCAGGAGCTCAAACCCTTTAAAGTATTGGATAAAATGAAGATCTAAAAATTCGTTTAACTTCTTGAACTTCTGGACAACTTTGTCTCTCTCCACATCAATCTTTAAGAGGGCAACTTGAATTTCTTTGTCTTTTTGAACGACAATCGCTTTTTCTACATGCAAGGCCTCAGTAAACTCCTTTATTTCTCATTTGTGTCATTCTGCTCATTCATAGCAACAATCAGATCTTTCCTCAACTTAGAGCATTCTACCTCAATGGACTCCACCTTTGAGTTAGCCACCACAACCCTCTCTTCTATGTTTAAATAGTTAGTCGTGATGCGCAAAGACTCCTAAAGAACCTGATAGTAACAAGCAAGTGAGAGGAGAGACCATGTACACTTACTCGTACAGAAAAATACAAAAGGGACCCTGAAGGAAGAAAGTCACATAGCTGTACCAACTTATGGATGTGACGACTGACAAGCTCGTGGGAAGAAACGGATGATAACCCTTTGAGTTCATTGTCAGTAATCACGTTATGAGCATGGCCCAGGGCAGTATTTGGGTTGTCCCAAACTCTCCTCCCAATCTTGCCTTTTCCTTTTGCATGAGTAGTTGGAGGGGTAATGGCAGCCACTTCTCGAAACGGAGTAAGAGAAGAGGGAGCAGCATGAACGGGTGGGAGAGTAGTGGTCTCAACTTTCTCGTTACTTCCTTTTCTTCGAATCAGAAGTCAGATTGGTTGAAGGTTTGTTTTTCAAGTTCTTGATGTGGGCATACTTATCTTTGCTAAATTTGGTGGCCATTCTGCTAGGTAAAAAAAAAAGGGGCATGGAAGAAAGGGCAATTCCCAATTAGACAGTTAGGCAGAGTACCAACGAAGCTAAAAAAGATGAAGTGAGGGATAGACGATCTTACTTTTCTCCTCTCGGCGGATTTTCTCTTAAACGTACTTCGAAGGCTTAGGGCCTAAGCAACAGTTAAACAGGTGACAAGGATCAACAAGGTCGTCAAAATCCTCAATTTCACGAGCGTAGGCAAGGGCAGCATGGACCCGATGGCGATGTTTATCTTCCAGGTTAGGACGATCAAGAGTTGTAAAAAATTAGAAGGAAAACTTCATTAGACGAGCAATCAAGGCATGGAAGAAAAACAAAAGAGGACAATAGAAATACGCACCAAGTGCTAGGATTTCTCATTTTCATAGTAATCTTGGGACTTTCCCCCAGAAATCACCAGACAAAGTTTCCCAACCCGTTCCAGAAATGAAAAAATATTTTGATTTCCAATCACAAAAGGATGAAGGAAAACCCCTCACGATGTTATATTTCCTAGTCCAAGGCAAAAGTTTAAAATACCCATAGTGGGTAGAGGCTTTCGAACAGTACAAAAACAAAATTTAGTTCAAAGTAATCATCTCCCCATCGTAAGCAAACATCCAAATGGACATACAACTTATTATCATCCTCCAAGCATTAAGGACCAGCTGACCAGGGGCGATTTGAGATTTGTTTAGAAGATGTATGATAAACGGGTGGATGAGGAAGCGAAGGCCACACAAGAAATCGACCTTGTAAAAACACACCTCTTCATGGGCAAAGTTGCAAGCTTTCTCACCTAGGCGAGGTAATCTAATAGAGGTCCCTTTGGGAAATTGAAACCTCTTCCTAAAACTGTTCAGATGTTTCTCTCTCAAGGAGCAATACTTCGAAAGAGCATGCGGTATCCACTACCTTACTCAAACATTCTGCGTTGGAGGACAACCTAGTCTTCAACTCGCTAGACCTAACATCATCCACCCGATACTCAATGGTGGCCATCTTCGAGTGGTGTTTTATCAGAGATTGACAAATTAAAGGGTAGAGAGAAAGTAAAAAGGGCCTAAGGGCAGAAAAATGAGACACAAACAAGCCTACTTGGGGACGTCAACCAGAGGAATATTCTAAGAAAACTCCCAACCGAGAAAAGAAAAACGCGACTGATGGGCACTGTTGACTAAGGAACTCAAAACCAACCATCTACGCATAGAGAAAAGAGGCCTTACCAGGAAATTTTGAAGAATGAAGATATCTAAGCGCTCTGAAGTTCAGACCAAATAGGGTGGAGGAAGAGGAACAATTTTCTCTAAAAGGAAAACTTGAAATTAAGGTGCGCCAAAATCAAGGAGGCCTCACACATGCCACTAATGGAAGACCAACATGTGTTCATTACTGGAAGAGTAGTCATTTTGCATTTAAAAAGAGAAGCCAAATTTCAGGAATCGAGAAGATACGAAGCCTCATGTCCAGTCACATTCCTAAGATTGTCCAAAGTCTTGACGACCAAAGAATAGGGGGGCAATTGACGAGTATCAAGTGGAGATCATCTAGGTTAAAGACGACCTTAGCCACATTCGAATCAGGAACGAGAATAAGGGAAAGACCCTGTCATCATACGTCGTCCCTATAAATGATGTAGGTCAGCATTCATTAAAGGCATAAATAAATGCCCTCAGGACAGCTAACAAGTAATGAGTGCGCCGGAACAGTCACAAGAGCAATGATGGCCCAACGGTCATCCGTTACACCTTAAATGGAATCATCAATGTCAATTAATGTTGCATTTCTCTCAAGAGAAAAACCCTCAGAGTAGCATCAACAGACATAACTGCACCAACCCGAAGTAAACTATAAAAAGGGGAATAGAACTCAAGTAAAGGGACATGAAAAACTTGAGAGACACTTGTGAGAGAATTCTTTGAGAACTGTTAACCTAACTTTTGCATCGAAGCATTCTCAACTGGCACCACGCCGGTGAAAACCTCCTTTTCCTTTCTTTTCTTGACAACAGGTACCGGAGCTCGTCCATCAACACTTACGTGGAACATACTGATGAGGTCAACTTTCGGCTTCATCAAATGTCATCTCATGAATGCATGCATTTGTAGTGACGATTAGTCCAATTGACTGACTCCAAGGACGACTCCAAAGGTTTTAGCAATACAGTAAGATATTGGTAAAAATTAATCACCAAATAGCGACATCATAGTGAAAATTATTGAAATTGATCTTTTGAACCAACGGGTTGGTAAAACTTAAGTGTAGGTATTCTTTTTTCTTTCTTTGATGTGCATTGCGAAGCTTCCCTTAAACCTCTACTTTAGTCGTGCTTTAAAGTGCCTTACCCATAGTTCAAAGACCAACTTTGACCTCGGACTATGCTCTCTTGTTTAGTAATAATTTTTTGTTGAATTAAACAAATAATGCTGTGGCCTACAAAAATAATTTGTCTGGACAAAAAGTCCCTAAATGAATGTGGATCCAATAAACAAAGGTTGTGTCGGCCAACTTTGTTTTCCCATGCCTATGAATTATGATATTATAATTCTTTGTCAAAAGACGAAATGGCCCAACTCATAATTTATCTTTTCAACATCAGATATGTTCTTTATTAAGATTGCCCAAGGGAGGATAATACTAAAACCATTCAACAATTTTTGTCACAAAAAGTATGATCATACTGCTATAAGGATTGCAAGTCACAGAGCTGCTTGAGTTAGATTACACATGCACAAATAGATTGTATTAATGTGTTTACCTAAATTGCAAAAAAATCAGGTATTATAAGCTGCACAAAGATTTTTCCTCGTCGTTGGATACATTAATACTTTAAGCTCATTCTAAATTTCCAAACTTGTTTTAGGAAAAGATATACAAAACATCAATTTAGTTTCCTAGAAAATTCAAAACTTCTTTTAAGGTTTTGGGTGTAACACTCACTACAATAAAAACGAGCTATTGTAGCGGGCCTATTGCGGCGGGTGCGAAAACTGCCGCTATATGTCGCCTATTGCGGCGTGTTTTTTGCCCGCTGCTATGCATGAGATCTATTGAGGCGTTTTTTGTGACTGCCGTTATAGGTTGGGTTTTTTGCGGCGTCCTACAGTGGTGGGACATAAAACCACTGCAATAGACCTGTTTTAGCAGCAGTAACTGAGATATAGCGGCGCTCCAAAAACCCCACCACAATAAATATATCATTTTGGACAGATGTCATAGCGGCAGTAGAGAAAAACACCGCAATATGCAAGATGTAGCGACGCTTTGTATGACCGCCGCAATAGGGATCCTTTTTGTGGCCCCTTTTCTTAGTTATAGCAGCGGGTTGGACTACCGCAATAGACCATTAAATTTCCCAGCCCCAAAATTTCCCTCTATTTTTTTCGCCTTTCCACTTAAAGATCAAATGGTAAATTATACCTGATTGGCATGAAAACTGGCGTATATGTTAACAACATATAGAACATGTAATCCAATGGTTAGATTTTCAAAATATGAATTCAATAACAAGTTATTGGCTGGTGTAACATTTTTTAGAGTCACATCAAGTGTAACATGGACCCAACCCTATATTTCTTAATTCAATGTGAATTTTGACAAATCTCATTAGATTACATTATTTTCATACATTTTTCAGGCTTACAAAATTTCAAGGTGATCAAAGATTAATAGCCATGTCATTAATCAATTGTTTAAATTCAAGTTTTTGTAGTTTAAAATAACGCATAAAAGATGAGTTTAAAGATCAAATTGTAAATTACACCTGATTGGTATGAAAATTAGCATGCACATTAAGAACAAATAGAACATGTAATCCAACAGTTAGATTTTCAAAATATGAATTCAATAATAAATTCTTGGTTGGTGTAACATTTTTTAGTGTTACATCAGGTGTAACTTGAACCCAACCCTATATTTCTGAATTCAATGTCAATCTTGACAAATCTACCGTTAGATTACATTATCTTCATATATTTTTCATGCTTACTGAAAGTTCAAAAAGTGTATAAAACACAATAAACATTTTGACCCCCAAATTATAAATTACCAATTCAAGCTTTATATAAAATGATGTACGTGCCAAAAATGAACAAAAGCTTAAAACAAAATTGATAAACAATCTAAGCCAAATAAAATCACATCCATAATAGAAATTAAATGACAAAGATTAAAGGAAGAGAGATGCAAACACAACGACAACACAATGATGTGTTATTGAAGAGGAAACTGAAGCCCTCGGCGTAAAACCTCTCTACCGCCCTCTAAGCGGTCAAATAATCCACTACAGAATGTAGTCGGGATACAAGAATAGCAATAAACCCTCCAAGCCTAATCTACCCAGTGTACCTAAGCCCTCTAAGCTTCTTGCTCCAACGAGGTTATGCCGAACCTATTTCTTCTTTAGCTTCCCGAATTCCGCTATAGCCCATAGCATCAACCAATATCAATTGGTCCCTTCCTAACTGATTCCCAAATCACCAAAGAGCCTTCTCTCAAATATGGGTATGGTGAGAAAAGGTCTTGGGCAATGAAGCTCTCAAGGATCTAACAATGGAGAGGGTGAGAGTAGAGGAATTTGAAGAGTCACAAGGTAAAGATTGTGGATGAGTCAATCTTATTTTTCTTTAGGGTTTCTCTCTCAAAATTCTCTCTAGAAGCTCTCAACATTTTGTGGGTATAAAGGGTATTTATACTGGGATGAGAAAGGAATGCAAAGAGTCAGTTTTTCGAAAACAGAGCTGGCTGGCGGCTTGGCCTCGCGGCTTAACTTAGTCGTGAGTTCAAGCCGTGAACTAACTAAACGGCCAGACTAGAATTTGGTCCTGTAGTGCGACAACTGGCACAACGGCTCAGCTTCTGGTGGCTTACCAGTCACGAGCTACCTGCGAGATCTAGTCGTGAGTTCTTCTCTGCATGCTTCACTCGTGTGCAACATCTGGCAGCTTACCAGTCGCGAGACACCAACGAGATCCAATCACGAGTCCCTATTCTACTGCACAGACTTGAGCATTTCTTCACATTCTCTTACACACTACCCTTACATGATTCCCACCTAAATACAGGGTTCCTAAGTGCTGAAATACAAGCAAATTGGCACAGAATAAAGCCAAAAAAATGGTTGATAAATTTCAACCTTACAATCTCCCTCTTTGGCTATTCTGTGACAAAACCCTACAACAAACTCTAGACTTAACGCATGAGTTCGGAACAGTTGAACAAAACTCACTCACACCTAACTCTAGAATTTGTGAAGCTCTTGAATCATAAGAACAAGTATCTCCTAAAAAGCAACCACACAATCAGATCATTGTATGCAGAAAAACTTGTATTGCATATGAAGCAAGCATAATTTGACCAAACATAAACAATCACTATAAAATAGTGATCACAATGCTCATTCACACATGGAATGAACATCCGGACATGCAAGCTAATAAGCTCAATGCAAAGTATCATTTGCATATCCAACACTCAACCAATGCAACAACGCAGAGTAATTGCATTAAGGATAAAAATCCAACAAAGGGCATAAGAGTGATGTACTTAAGGAAATGCAAAACATTTACTAAAAGTACTAGCTACAAAGCAAGGGTATAAAATACACTTACAATAGCAAGGTACAAACTAAACCAAACACCACATAAGCAAAGGTACAAACTGAACTGAATAAACATCTAAATACATACCAAAGTACCCAACAGTTTAAAAACAAAACACTGTTTAAACTAATTGTTTTGATGTAAGAACTATAAATGTACTGAAGATAAGAGTATGTAAATTACACCCCCTGTACAACTTCCTTTTTCTTTTACTGTATTGTATACACTCCCCCTTTCATTGTTCTCCCCCATTTGTCACGAATAGCTAAAGACTATTCTCGATCCTCTGCTGAATAGCATCTAATTGTGCCTCGATGCTGGTGAAGCGCATATGAACAGAGATGTTGTATTGGATGAGAAGTCTCTCCAGTCCGGAAATACGCTGATTGATACTTTCAATCAGAGTGCTCAACCTGTCAGTAGAAACACTAGGTTGGAAAGGTTGAGTGCTGGGTGTCTGCAACTTTGGAGTGGGAGTAGAAGGTGTCTCTGTATGCATAGGAGTAGCTAAATCATGACCAGATGGAGTGGCATGGGTGAGTGGCTCAGCCTTTGTTGCTGTTGATCGAGCCGTTGTTTTCCCAATTGTTTGAAAAATATGGGCACAAATGTCAATTGGAGCACCAGTAATGAGGTCACACAAAAACTGGGCTCTTCCAAGATTGATGAAAGTGGTGTTGGACAATGGGTAAAGATTGGAGAACATGATCAGTTTCAGAGTCGTCAGTTCAGGCGAAAACTTTGCAGTGCCTATAGACAACCCTTTGCTTCTAACCTTATGGTCAGGCCCAAGAACCCGAAGAATGTCTTGCACCTAAGGAATTCTATCATCATATGGAGTTTTGTCCACATTTTCTAGTCGGGTGATGTGAAGAACCAGTGCAAGGTAGTTAGGAGTAATAACAAATTCTTTTTCTCATACCCAGCATTGTAGTTCAATTTCAAAGAATCGAGCATTTGAGTAGAATTTCCTCACTAAGTCATCATATGGATCCTCGAAATTCCCAAAAAGAGTAGCCCAATCTCTTCCTTCAAAGATCCTAGGGATAAATGTAGTTCCAAAGGTATCATAATGCATTATTCGTTCCACGATAATGGGAGCATCGACAAAGATGTCTGAGTAGGTTTGTGAATCAATGGGAGTCCTGAATATCTCACTGCGTAGGTCTTGAGATGACTGGGATGAGTGATGAGTTCGCTTAGCAACAGGAGAAGGAACATCACTTACAATCTCCTTTCCTTTGGAAGAACATCGTGACATCTGCAAAAGAATAGACACATAGCAGAGATCCAAGAACAGAACAAGACACAAACATCAACTTGATTAGAGTCAAGGAAGTTAGAAAATTGAAAACACATGGATTTCAGAGTGATATAATAATTAACCACAGAGTATGAACCTAGCCTGCAACAAGTAAACATGAGAACAACAAGTGCATTGTGTAAAAAGAGTATTTAGCAGGTCACCAAAATGAATAAATTTGCAAGTATGACACATGCCAATGTATTTTACGGACAACATACAGTTGCAAGAAACTGTCATTTTGACAAGGTTCATTAGGGATGACATGCACAAGAAAGGTCAAATCAACATATGTACTCAATGAGGATAAACACGCATGAGAGAAAGCAAATCAGGCATTAGATTTGAAAAACCAACAAAACCCATTCAAACAAATTCAACACAATGACCCAAACTATGGCCGAATCACATAGAACACAAAAACCAAACACTAACACACAAATCCAAGAAATAAAGGCTATACCCATGAGTAATGTGAAGAAAATAAGAAAACCCATACCTTTTTCTTGAAGATTAAAGATGAAATGATGAAGAATAGTGATGATTTTGTGAAGAACACGGTGAATTTGAGAGAGGAGAACATGGGCAAGGCAATGAACAGTCACAAATATTCGAGGGAAAAACTGAAAAGTTTTAAAAACTAACCTTAAAAGCGCAAAACACACATTTTTCGCGCCTAAGTTAAGTCGCGTACAAGTCGCCAGGACTAGCTGCTAGAATACTTTAAAGAAAAATTTGAAAATTTTTCTAAGTGTTTTTCGTGACTGGAAATTCAAGTCGCGAGACAAACGCGAGCTGAGCCGCAAAACTTTCTGTGTAATTCTTGCGACTGAGCCTCCACTCGCGACAAAGTCGCCACATCAAGTCGCGAGAAACATTAAAACCCAGACTTTGAAAAATATTTCTAAGTATTTTTCGTGACTGGGGCATTGACTCGCCAATGAGACGCGAAAACTTACTGTATAAAAATCGCGACTAGGGCATGCAATCGAACTAACCCGCGACTGAGTCGCCAAAATAGGACACATCAGTTTTTGAAAAGTTTTGAAACTTTTGCTAAAAAAAATGACTTTCCAAAAACAACTAAAAACACTCAAAAATCTTTTTGAGGTTGATCAACAAAAATTGAGCATGTGAAACACATTTTATCAAGTACAATCACACGAATGGATAAGGCATACAATGAACATAGACAAGTGTGATGTACGCGGATATCATCAATGAGATAGTCCTTAGTCTAATATGAAACTTCAATGATCAATTCAACCAAGGAATACACAATTAGCACTAGATAGTGTGATCCATCTCAATTACAGAAATATGCATATATGACCTCTCTCAAAAACTTGATAACATGACTTTGAAGCTTTTCATTTGGCTCCATATACAACATTTCATTTGATCTTTTGAATCATAACAACTCATTTTGGAGATTGATGCCTAAAATTTTTGATATTTCAAATTGATGAGCTAGCCTTTGGCTTTTTGTGCATCATACATTTTCATAAAAGTCGCTTTCCCTTTTTCCTAGTCAAATACTAGTGTGTGCGACAGGCTTTTGCAACTCATTATCTCTTTTCATTTGGAGATTTACATGTGTTGAGCTAATTAGGCAAAAACAAAGAAAAGAAAGAGTGGGAAGATATATAGACACAAGTCTATTCACGTCTCAAGATCAACAAAACCATTGGCTAATCATTCATGACAAGTTTGAAGATTGATTTACAACAATCACATAGATTTCAAGATTTCTCCCACAATAATATGAGTGCATATGAAACAAGCTATGCTCTTAAATGCACAAAGCCATTTGCACAAAGGTACATGCCAAAACAAGTTTAAGACAAAACTCATCAAAGTTGATCAAACATTTTGGATTTTCTACTTTTTATGTGTTTTTGGATTTTTGACACAAAAGTAATGAAAATTGATCGAAAACAACAATGTAAAAAGCATGTAAAGGAGAAACAATCAAACAAACAATTTTTAACTCAAAACAAGCACAAAACACACAACCAAGTATAGTCACAAAACATAAGAAGTATTAATGCATGGACATGTTGTAATGCTTATGCATGAGTACCCTTTATCACCCACACGTCACGTGCGTTTGGGGTGATATCCCTATAGGATTGGGTACAAGAGTTAGGACCTTTAAACCTTCTTATGAAGCTTTCCAAGCAAGTGGTGAAAGCATCAATCATCTTCATCACATCCATCATTCTGGAATCACCATCTCGACCTCTTGTTTACTCAACACCCCATGTCCTCTTGTCATTCCTTGGTCCTCTTGACCTTGGATCACTTGCATTATTCAATGCTCTCAAATTATGACAGTTTGGTCTGGTGTGGCCTTGAAGTCCACAATGATGGCAAAAATGGTTCATTCTTGAACCTCTTTGTGATCTTGGGAGTGATTTCTTTCTAGCTTCTAGTCTGACCTTTGAATGGTTACGGGGCTTATTCAACACCCGTTTATCAGCTACATTCTTCTTCTCTGGCTTCACTTTCTTAAAAACTAGAGTTTCCATCACCGGTTCCTTTGCTTTTACAAACTTCATGTCTTTAGAGATTTTGACAGCAGAACTACTTTCTCCAGTATATTCCAAGCCTGATTTGTCTGAGAAGTATTTTTGTGAGGAGATTACATCATCTAACTTCTTCGTAGAGACTCTTTCTATCTTGGCATTTGCTTGAATAACCTCAAGCTCAAGGAATCTCACATTTGCATAAGCTTCTGATAGTTCTCCATTTAGCTTCTCTATCTCACACTTGGCCTCCTTATGTCGCACTAGAAGGCTTCTATAGTCCTCCTCAGCTTTCTTCATCTTTTTCACAGCTGCCTTGGCCACACGTGTATATTCTCCAGATTTCTCAAGAAGTGAGTTGTAGTTCTCTAGAAAACTTTCAATAAACTCATATTTTTCACCATCTGATTCTTCTAAAATTCCCATTGATTCCTCATCACTATCCTCTCCAAGTTCTTGCATAAGTAGATTCAAGTCCTCTAAAGATTCAACATGAGCAATAGTCATAAAAGCGGTGTAATTCCCTTCTCCGTCACAGTTTTCCTCAGAATCGGAGTTGGATGAATCCGAATCACTAAGAGTTATGGCATAAGCCTTACCCTTCATTTTCAAATAATTGGGACATTCTTTCTTGATATGTCAATGTCCATTGCACTCAAAACATGTGATTCCTTGAGAGGACTGAGACTCCTTCCCATCTTTCTTCTTAAAGTTCTTTTTCTCCTTTCCGAGACTTGGGAATTTTCCTTTCTCAGCAAATTTTCCATTCTTCTTGAATTTCAAGAACTTTCAAAAATTCTTCACAAGATATGCTACATCTTTATCAGCCTTATCTTCATTCGATGAATCGTGATCTTCCACCTTCTCATTAATTTTCTTAAGAGCAAGAGATTTGCTCTTCCTTTGTGATGGCAAAGACAACTCATATGTTTGAAGTAAGCCAATTGGTTCTTGAACTTTGATATCATCCAAGTCTTTGCTCTCTTCAATTGCAGTAGCTTTTGCACGGAAGCTCTCCGACAATGATCGAAGGATTTTCCTTACAATCTTTGAGTCCTCTGTTTTCTCACCTAAGTTGAACTTGCCGATGACGACTTCATTCAGCTTGCAGTAGAAAGAGTCAAAGGACTCATCCTCACAAATTTTGAGATCCTCAAAGCGAGTGGTCAGCATCTGCAACTTAGTGTCTTTCACTTTCTTAGTTCCTTCAAACGTGGTCCCCAATATTTGCCATGCCTCCTTATCAACCAAGACATGAGATATCCTGTGAAACTCATCTGGAGACACACCACAAAAAATAGCATTCAAAACTTTACTGTTAGCATTAGATTCATCAAGGGCTACTTTATCCAAAGTGGATTTTTCGGCCTTCGACCTAACCCATCCAATATTAGTAGCATCCTCGACACTTTCATCAATAGAACATAAAAATGCCCTCATTCGGACTTTCCAAAAAGCATAGTTGCTACCATCAAAATATAGTGATGCATTTAAAGATTGAGACTAGTCTATCTCAATAAGGGGTCAAGGATCACACTAAGATAATTAAATCACAACAAGTGCACCCATTCTGATACCAATTGAAAGTTCAAAAAGTGTATAAAACACAATGAACATTTTGACCCCCAAATTACAAATTATCAATTCAAGCTTTATATCAATGGATGTACGTGCGGAAAATGAACAAAAGCTTAAAACAGAATTGATAAACAATCTAAGCCAAATAAAATCACATCCATAACAGAAATTAAATGACAAAGATTAAGGGAAGAGAGATGCAAACACAAGAACAACACAACGATGTGTTATCGAAGAGGAAACCGAAGCCCTCGGCGTAAAACCTCTCCACTGCCCTCCAAGCGGTCAAATAATCTGCTAAAGAATGTAGTTAGGATACAAGGACAGCAATAGACCCTCCAAGCCTAATCTACCCAGTGTACCTAAGCCCTCCAAGCTTTTTGCTCCAACGAGGTTACGCCGAACCTATTTCTTCTTTAGCTTCCCAATTTCCGCTATAGCCCATAGCATTAACCAATATCAATTGGTCCCTTCCTAACTGCTTCCCAAAGCACCAAAGAGCCTTCTCACAGATATGGGTATGGTGAGAAAATGTCTTGGATAATGAACCACTCAAGGATCTAACAATAGAGAGGGTGAGAGTAGAGGAATTTGAAGAGTCACAAGGTAAAGATTATGGATGAGTCAATCTTGTTTTTTATAGGGTTTCTCTCTCAAAATTCTCTCTAGAAGCTCTCAACATTTCGTGGGTATAAGGAATATTTATACTGGGGTGAGAAAGGAATGTGAAAAGTCGATTTTTCCAAAACAAAGCTGGCTGGCGGCTTGGCCTCGCGGCTTGACTGAGTCGCGAGTTAAAGCCATGAACTAACTGAATGGCCAGACTGGAATTTTTGTCCTATAGTGCGACAGCTGGCACGACAGTTCAGCTTCTGGCGGCTTGCCAGTCGTGAACTACCTGCGAGATCCAGTCGCGAGTTCTTCTCTGCACGCTTCTCTCGTGTGCAACATCTGGCGGCTTACCAGTCGCGAGACACCAGCAAGATCCAGTCACGAGTCCCTATTCTGCTGCACTGATTTGAGCATTTCTTCGCATTCTCTCACACACTATCCTTACATGATTCCTACCTAAATATAGGGTTTCTAAGTGCTGAAATACAAGCAAATTGGCACGGAATAAAGCCAACAAAATGGTTGATAAATTTCAACCTTACACTTACAAAATTTTCGGGTGATCAAAGATTTATAGCCATGTCATCAATCAATTGTTTAAATTCAAGTTTTTGTAGTTAAAAATAACGCATAAAAGATGAGTCTAAAAATTAAATGGTAAATTACACCCGATTGGCATGAAAATTGTCATACATGTTAAGAACATATAGAACATGCAATCCAACAGTTGGATTTTCAAAATATGAAATCAATAATAAGTTATTGGTTGGTATAACATTTTTTAGAGTTTCATCAGGTGTAACTTGAACCTAACTCTATATTTCTTAAATCAATGTCAATTTTAAAAATTTTACCATTATATTACATTATCTTCATATATTTTTCAAGCTTACAAAATTTCTAAGTGATCAAAGTTTAATAGTCATGTCATCAATCAATTGTTTAAATTCAAGTTTTTGTAGTTTAAAATAACGCATAAAAGATGAGTCTAAAGATCAAATGGTAAATTACACCCGATTGGCATGAAAATTGACATGCATGTTAAGAGCATATAAAACATGTAATCCAACAGTTGGATTTTCAAAATATGAATTCAATGATAAGTTATTGGTTGGTGTAACATTTTTTAGAGTTACATTAGGTGTAACTTGAATTCAACCTTATATTTCTTAATTCAATGTTAATTTTGACAAATCTACCATTAGATTACATTATCTTCATATATTTTTCATGCTTACAAAATTTCAAGGTGATCAAATTTTAATAGCCGTGTCATAAATCAATTGTTTAAATTCAAGTTTTTGTAGTTTAAAATAACGCATAAAAAATGAGTTTAAAGATCAAATGGTAAATCACACCCAATTGACATGAAAATTAGCGTGCACATTAAGAACATATAGAACATGTAAACCAATGGTTGTATTTTCAAAATATGAATTCAATAATAAGTTATTGGTTGGTGTAACATTTTTTAGAGTTTCATCAGGTGTAACTTGAACCCAACTCTATATTTCTTAATTCAATGTCAATTTTGAAAAATCTACCGATAGATTACATTATCTTCATATATTTTTTACGCTTACAAAATTTCAAGGTGATCAAAGTTCAATAGTCGTATCATCAATCAATTGTTTAAATTCAAGTTTTTGTAGTTTAAAATAATGCATAAAAAATGAGTTTAAAGATCAAATGATAAATTACCAGGATGAACCTTTCATTACACTCTTCAAATCCAACGGTTAGATTTCAAACGGTAAATTACCAGGAGGAATTATATTTTATTAATTTGAAGTATTAAATTAAAATATATTAAATTAGTTTGAATTATTAAATTCAATCAAATTTTGTTAAATTGAATTATGAAAATATATTTCTATTAAGTAATATATTTCATTTTATTAATTTGTAGTGTTAAATTATATTTTATTAATTTGAAGTATTATATTAAATCTTATTAATTATTAAATTAAAATCAAATAATTTGTAGTATCAAAATATATTTACATAATTAGAAGTGTTAATTATATTGTTATTAATTAGTAAATTACATTTTGTTGAAAATTGTTGTATTAAATTGCATTTTAGTAATTTGAAGTATTAAATTATATATTTGTTAATTTATAGGATTAAATTATTTTTTTAATTATTAAATTATATTTTATTAATTTCAAGTATAAAATAATATTTATTAAAAAAATCCTTAAGGAGCTATTAAGGCGGGCTTAGTTTTCGCCAATACAAGTTATATTCCCGTCATAATAAACCTTAGCCTACTATTTCTTTATTGCAGTAGCTTTAAAATTCTAAATGTTTTCACAATAGGTCAAAATGTTGTCACAATAAAAATTCTGATTTCCCTCTAAAACTCTTCGGTTACCACCAAAACACTTAGTAAAAATTTGGGGTTTCTTTACTCTTTCACAAATCAAACCATCGGACTGTTGAGCCTCACCCAAACACTCTCTACCTCATTCTCCCTCACTCTCATCTCCGTACCCTCTCCGCTCGGACTGCCAAGACACCATCGTCCTCCTCGCCGCGGGTCCAACAATCCTCCGACAACCTCATTCTCCCTCACTCCCTTCCTCACTCTCCCTCACACTCTGTCGGCCTTGCCTTCTACTGCCGACACCACCACCTCTAACAACACAGCCACCGTGGCCATACTCGGACTCCTTTCCTCCCTCAGCTACCTGACACACCCCTAAGGGTATAGCTTCCACTCTTTATTTATTTAGCACTTTTTATTTTTGTTTTTTCATACAATATTTGTCTTGGGTTTTTGGTTTTTCAATGATGAGGTTATTCGACAATGAATTGGGCCACAATAGATTTTATTGGTAAGCTCATATAATTATTCAAATCTTGCAATATGTGTTTAGTTGTTTGATGTTGTATCTATGATGTTACTAAATTGGACCCAATTTGAATTTTTGGGTTTCTTTGACTATAGATTAAAATTTGCATGGTTCTACATATTTGTTTTTATTGCATTCCACATGTTCGATGGAATCCCTCTTAGACTTGATATGTGATGTTTGGGTTTCATTTTTCCCACCCCATACCTGATTTTCCACATTGCATCTGTTTATGCTTGGAGCTAAACTGACTCTTCAAGGCTATCTTCTTATGTTTTTGTTGAGTCTAGAGTTTAGCTATGCGTGTCACTCTGTTTGGAGTTTGGAATCAACCTGAGTCTTTTGGAATTCTGTTAAACTTGTGCTACATTGCTGCTGGTCTTAGCTGGTTGTTTTGTTTTGTTCATGAGGTTCTCTTTTGTGTCAATTAAAAGAGAATTTGTAGTGGAACAATATAAGCAATATAAGCATTAGTTGTGCAATAAAAGACAATTTCCAAAATTTGATTGTTTGTTTCTCTTATTTTTCTATGCCTCACAATATTGTTAAAGAGTCATGTTGGGCTTACTTGTGGATTTGTATGGCATGAGCGGCTGGGAATTAAAGCTAAAAACTCGAGTGACATGTTGAGATTTGGATGCTGAACAACAAGGGTCCACTGTGTGTAGTTAAGTCTGCACTTGAAGTTGGTGATGCTTATCTTCACACACCAATACGAAACATAGTTTAGCTTCACATGCCAATGCACCCTTATTAGGCACATGTGCTGTGTGCACTGTAGTAGTGGCCCATTTGGTTGTTGTGTTTGCTCCCACAATGTTGGATACTCACTTTTCATGGCTTCCATTGCTCAGTTTTGCATACTCTGTCTTTATGTTTTGTTAAGATGTCATAGATTTGTGTAATTTGTGTGATAGATTGCATGGTCCCCGGTTGTACCCATTGATGGAAAAACATGTTTGTATTGCATACAAAACATATGCAGCTGAAAATTAACAGATCTATTTCATTCGCAATTGATAGCATGCACTATATAAGTTTTAGAATATAGAATCAAGAGTGTAACGACCCAAGGAAAAGCGCTAGCCACATCTGCGCTATACCTCAAACGGACTAGTCACAATTAAGGCTCTTTGTAGTTGTTAATAAAGCCCAGATCTACCCAGTAAATACCCGACGTGGGACTCATCACACACCCACACACATCACACAATCAATCAATCAAATTGGGGCATCACAAAGAGAGTGTACCTTGATGCGGTGAATTCCAAAACCAAAGTGATAAGTACTCGGGAAAACTTGTAATCTTCACTCCAATTCCACTTGATGCCCAAGATGTATGGTTTCTCAATCAATTATGTATGTATGTTCTAGAGAGAATATGAAGGAGTCTTTTACACCAACATACAAACCATTTCATATTGATAAAAAATTCTGTATGTTTCTCTCCACATAACTGATTATCTAATTGGGTTAGCCTTTTGGGCCATCCCAATTGGGCATTAGTGTGTGGCCTGAAGTGGGATCAAAAGGGAACAAATAAGACACTAGCTCCAATGGGCCTTGGGTTTTTTTGTAAACTCTTGACAAGTCCAAAGTTACCATTAATTATATTTAATACCACTATATAAATATAATTGCACTCTAGGCCTCATTAATAAATTATATCCCAAGACTTTATTGTACATGCAACCCCTTCATAAAATATTTGTAGTAATACAAAGTCATAAAAGTAGACTACCACTTTGTAAATTGCTACATCTTAATCCTTAAGTACCCATTTTAATCCTTTAAGTTATTCATCATATATTTATGAAATCTAATTTCATAAATATATACTTTAGTAACTATTTACTAAAGTAGTTAGTTCTAACATTTTGAATAACAAACTCATTAAACTTATCTCAAGGGAATATTTTATATCTCCGTTAAGAGACTATGAATTCCATCTTGAGAATATATGTTCCATCAACACTAAATGTGGCTGCCCAACATACAGGAGGTTTTGACTGTAAATTTAGATCTCACTCCTGATATATCAAAGCAACCTACACTTCATGATTAGGTCCATTATTCTTTTAGGGTTACGAGTTCATGCAAATAGAAGTAGTGAGATTTATTATTCATTTGACAGTCATCAGGAGAATAATAAATCTCACAGCAGTCCAATTCAATATGTCTTAACTCTTAAAACATATCAACACATCAACTAGAAGTCTCCACTTCTATGATCAAGACAAATTATCTTAGTTGATATATTATAGTCTTCGCAGAAGAAATGCTCAATTTCATCACCGACTATGAACTAAAATTATGAGTTTACAAAGAACTTGTGATTTATTTGTTCTGTGACTTTTCACATAAATCACATACTATGCATCTCATGTACTATATGATAATGTCCAAATATTCATGTTTCCATCATTTTAGATAAGAATAAAACAACTTTATTAATCATAATATTAAGTCATACATCATTTAATACATAATGTCATACATAATATTATACATGGCATATTACAATAGAATTTAAAGGGCACTAATTCTAACAATCTCCCACTTGCCCTAAAGACTATTGTGCACTAATCTAACTCCCATTTCTTCCAAATGTGACTCAAAAGTCCTTTGAGGCAAGGCTTTGGTAAAAGGATTCGTTAGATTATTTGCACTTTCAATCTTTGCTACCACCACATCTCCACGAGCAAAAATGTCTCGAATGATGTGGTACTTTCTCTCAATGTGCTTTCCTTTCTTGTGATTCCTTGGATCTTTGGATTGTGCAACTGCTCCACTATTGTCACAAAACAATGTGATAGGAACTTGCTCCATTCTTATAACACCAAGATCAGAAAGGAATTTCTTGAGCCAAACAGCTTCCTTTGCTGCCTCACAAGCATCAACATATTCAGCTTCTATGGTAGAGTCCGCAATACAAGATTGCTTAACACTCCTCTAACTTATGGCTCCACCTCCCAAGGTGAATACACATCTTGAAGTGGACTTTCTGAAATCTAGATTTGATTGAAAATCTGAATCTGTATAGCCAATGGGAATCAAATCCTCACTTCGGTAAACAAGCATATAATCTCTCATTCTCTGTAGATACTTGAGAATATGTTTTACAACTTGCCAATGTTTTGGTCCTAGATTTGATTGATATCGGTTGACCATGCCAACTGAATAACAGATATCTGGTCTAGTACAAAGCATGGCATACATGAGACTTCCAACTGTAAAAGCATAAGGAACTTGTCTCATCATATTTTCTTCCTCTTGTGTCTTAGGCCTTTGGTCATCAGACAGAGGAACTCCATGTCTGAAACGAAGTAATCCTTTCTTGGAGTTTTGCATGTTAAACCGTTCTAGAACCTTATCTATATATCCAGCTTGTGATAAGCCTAACATCTTATTCTTGCGATCTCGCCAAAGCTTGATCCCTAGAATAAAGTTAGCCTCACCCAAGTCCTTCATATCAAATTGGCTTGACAACCAAACTTTTACTGATGACATGACCCCTACATCATTTCCAATGAGTAGAATATCATCAACATAAAGCACTAGGAACATTACTACTTTGTCTTGATGTCTTTTTTACACACATGGTTCATCAAGATTGTAAGTTCGTTTAGACCCCTTAAACCCAACAGATTAACCTAGAGAATTAGCCAAGTGATTAACTTAGGTAATTTAATTAAATCTAGGTTAACACAATTAAGCAAAAATAACAAAGCAGCGGAAAATAAACAACACAAAGATCTGATGACCCAGGAAACCACACCGGTAAAAACCTGGGGAGGATTTGACCTAGCTATCCTCAAGGTAAACTGAATCCACTATGAAAGAATTGAAGTTTACACAATAGACTTAGACCACTAACATCTTATTGCTACCCGAGTGTAGGAAACTTACTACCATGACCCCATGATAGCTCCGAGATCCACGGACTCCTTCTTTCCAGAATTCTTCAGCAAATCCACAAGCGCACCTGCTTGTATATCTTTGTGTTCTCTTGATTCTGCAACTGTATGATTTACACAACTCTTGACATAAATCTCAAGTTTGTAAACCCTAAGTGTATGTGAAGGTAAACACCTCTAGATCTCACAGAGAGATTCACAAACACAGCAAAACAGAACTCTAAAAATGTGGCTAGGGTTTTCCCTTTTATACTTAGGGCAAAACATAAAACCCTATACATTAAAACGGGCTTGAGCTGAGTTGGAATTTTCTGCAGAAAAACGTTCTGCACGATTTTCGATCGATCGAGTCTAATTTTCGATCGATCGAGTCATACAGAAAGTGAACAGTACTTCTGCATAAAAACTCGATTCCAACTTTACAATAAGACTGTAACACCCGTCTCATTTAAATTTAATTTAATTGCTTTTAGAGAGTGGATTTGATAAATTTCTTAATTTATTTTTGGAGGAAAATAATTATTTTATATTGTGATTTTTGCTATGATAATAATATTAATATTAATGGGTTTAGTGGGAATATGTGTGGGTCTTAGAAGTTTTTTTAGTGTAGTGGGCTTCTAAATTTTCAGCCCAACTGAAATTAGCCTTATCATGGAATAGGCTTCTAAACTTTCAGCCCAAGTGCAACAACTTTATAATGAAATTAAAATTAGGATTTTTCAAAAACAAAAGAATAGGAGGCTGTGCACTTCAGGGCAGCCAGCAACTTCATCTTGGTTTTGAGGTAAGCATCATTCTAGGAAAGCCTTTTTTTTTTATTCTTTTAAGTTTGCTGGAATTTCAATTGTGTTTGCTGAAACTGATTTCATGATAACCATTATATATATATATTCATTATTGAATCACGGTTTGATTCAATTGGTTAATAGGTATATTACATTATATATATATATTTTGTAATTGAATCACGGTTTGATTCAATTTAGTTTGCCGAATTATATATATATATATATTACCTTTTCAATTGCATCTGAAGATTGATTCTCCTTGTAGGTCGATTTCATATATATTACCTTATAGGTGCATCTGATGGATGACTCAATTCAGTTTGGCCGAATTTGTTTTAGCTAGGATTTAATACATGGTTTGGCCGAATATATTTATATATATATACTACATCAATAGTTCATGGGTTAATTCAATTGGTTTGCCGATTACATATATATATATATATATATGTATATTAGATGTTAGCGTTAGGGTTAGTATTAAATTTGCTGGAATTTAATAATAACAATTGTATAGAATTGCACTTGTGGGCAGCGTTACAATTAAATATAAGTTATGCGTATAGTTTTTGCAGGTGGCTGATTTTGTTAGTTTAGGGGTTGACCGAATTGAAAAGGTTTGCAATTGTGGGTAGCTTTACAATTAAATATATGGGTATTTTAGATGTTAGTTTAGGGAATTGTTTTATCAAGAGGACTGTGTGATTATTAAGAACCTGCCCTTATTGAATTGTTTAATTATCATTTAGGTTCTAGTTGACGTTGTTTCGAGCAATTGAAGTGAAGCTTGGTTTAGCCACTAGAGGTAAGTAGACTTCAGCACATGACGTCTTTCAGGACATATATATATACACGTGGTAAAAATATATTTTTTTCTATATATGTTTATAATTGCAAAGATGAAGTTCCAAAAACTTATACTATTGTTAGTGCTTTGCACATACTCGAATTTTATTATCTATTGTATGTTATTATAAAATTGTATTTGTCAAGAATTGTTTCAAATGGTCAACTAGACAGTCTGCAACCTTTGCCAACACAGGGTTAAGTGTTGGTCTTCGGCCGAAGTAGTGTTAGTGTGGTGTGGTGCAGTGTTATTGTTGCTCTTCGGAGCTAGTGTTGCCTCTTTGAGGTTAGTGTTATTGTTCCCATGGGAAATCACCCACCGAGTGTTTAGCAGCTTTTGTCTATGTTTGACTAATATTTTTCATATTGAATTACTGTTTATTTGCTACTGTTCTTTTAAGTGAAAAAGTGTTTATTTTCAAAATAAAGTGTTTCTACCTATTTGGTGCATATTGGCATATTAATGTGGTTATTATTGTATTAATGTTTACAGCGTTATAGTGATATATTTTATTTTAACAGCTTTATGGAATAAATTATATTACAGTTTAAACTAATTGTAATTGTATTGTGAGGACTATATTTTGTCAAAAATATTATCGTTTTGTTTTGGAAGACATCCTCATGTTTGTAGTCTCTTATTGAGCCTTTAGCTCACCCCTTTTTCCATCCTTTCAGATTAGAGGCTTGGAGTGTATTTTGGTGGTAGATCAGTGAAGCCTTAGATTGATGACTGCGTTTGGAGTTTGGATAGTTGCTGAGTTGTTTTAGTAAAATTGTTTCAGGACAATGAGATTATTTTTTTTGGAACTATTTTGAGATGTTATTTGGGGATTTTACATACAAGAATATTATTGTTGTTTTGTTTTTATGGATATTTAAGGAAATTCGTTGATGAAATAAGAAGTTTATTTGAGGTTTTAATTACGCTCTGTTCCATTATATTAGTGTTGATTATTTCTACGACAGGTTATGCATCTAAATCCTTCTTAAGGGTTTGGGGTGTTACAGTTATGGTATCAGAGCATAGGTTTATGATTCTGTAGACTTATAGGTTTGATCTTAAGACTATTTTGGAACAAGAGTGTGATTACAAGAATTTTAGTGTTAGAATTATTCGACCTTTCATAGTGATTTTATATTTTATTTTGTTTTGTTTTGTTTATTATTCTAGAGTGTGTAGGAATGATTGTTGTACTATCTATGTGTTTGGTTTTAACCCTCTGAAATATTTGAAACATTTATTTGTGATATCTTATTGTATTGCTTAGAGAGATGGCACCACCTAGGAGGAACCCAGAGAACAGTCAACCAAATGCTGGGGGACCTACTAATCTCCAGGCTATTATTGAAGCCATTGGGGGCTTAACCAATATAGTGCAACATCAAGTTGGAGCCACCAATCCGACTAGTGCTTTGGAGAAGTTTAGGAAGCTTGATCCTCCTGCTTTCAAGGGTACAAAGGATCCAATTGAGGCTGACAACTGGCTTAAGGAGATTGAAAGGCTCTTTAGAGCAATGGAAGTTAGTGATGAGCAACGAGTTATCCTTGCTGTTTTTGTACTGAAAGGTGATGCATTGGAATGGTGGGAGTCCACGGAGAGGACACAGGGAAGAGAAGTTATGACTTGGCAGCATTTTGTTGAGCTCTTTCGTAAGAGGTATTTTCCTGATAGTTTGATGGTGCAAAAGGAAGCTGAGTTCATTCGCATAGCACAAGGTACTCAATCAGTGTATGAGTATGAGCGGAAATTTGCTGAGTTATCCCGCTTTGCTCCACACATGGTTGACACGGAAGCAAGGAAGGCCAGGCATTTTGAAAGAGGTTTAAGGGAGGAAATTCAGGGACCGGTTTCCATGTTCAAATTGGAAACATACGCAGAAGTGGTGGATCGAGCTCTAATAGCAGAGAGAAATTGCAATCGTTCCTCAAGGGCCAATGATCAAGAGAGGAAGCCAACCCAGAGTCATTTTCTTAAGGGGAAGTCTAGTGGAAGCTCATTCAAGAAGCAAGGGGTGCCTAATTCAAATAAGAAGGCATACAAAACTTGTCCAAGATGTGGAAAGGCTCATAGTGGAACATGTTATTTGGAGTCAAGGGCGTGTTTTAAATGTGGCAAGACTGGACACTTCATCAAGGATTGTCCAGATATGCGAGCTGAACAAACTACAAATCCAAATGGGAGCCAACAGAGACCTAAGGTTCAGGGTCGAGTTTTTGCTTTGACTAAACAGGACGCCGAGGCCTCCCCATCAGTGGTTTCAGGTACACTTCTTGTTTCCAGTCAGCATGCACAAGTGTTATTTGATTCTGGTTCAACCCATTCTTTCATCTCACATAGACTTGCACAAAGGCTAAACATGGAACCTGAGAGTTTAAATTATGAATTGTGTGTTGCTACACCTTCTGGACAACAAATGATTTCCCATGAAGTGTACAAGTCTTGTAATGTTTTAGTCTCTGGGAGGGAATTAAAAGCAGATCTTATGTTGCTTGATATGTTTGAGTTTGATGTGGTTCTAGGGATGGATTGGTTATCTACTTTTCATGCTTCCATAGAGTGTTTTGGGAAGAAGGTAGTATTTAGAATTCCTGGAGAGCCAGAATTCTTCTTCGAGGGAGATCGTGTGGTGAAACCACCTGTATTGGTTTCAGTGATGCAGGCAAGGCGATTGCTAAGGAAGGGCTGTGAAGGGTTCCTTGTTTGTGCTTTGAAGGGTGATAAAGTAGAGTTAAAAGTTGAAGACATCCCAGTGGTGAAAGAGTTCCCAGATGTGTTCTCTGAGGACTTACCTGGACTACCCCTTGACAGAGAGGTTGAGTTCTCTATTGACCTAGTACCTGGTACCGGCCCAATTTCCAAAGCACCTTATAGGATGGCCCCTACAGAGCTCAATGAGTTGAAGGAGAAATTGCAAGACTTGCTTGATAAAGGCTTTATTCGGCCTAGTGCTTCTCCTTGGGGTGCTCCGGTGTTGTTTGTTAAGAAGAAGGATGGTAGTATGCGGTTGTGCATTGACTATAGGGAGTTGAACAGGGTAACCATCAGAAACAAATACCCTTTGCCACGAATTGATGATTTGTTTGATCAGCTTCAGGGTGCTCAAGTCTTCTCTAAAATTGACTTGAGATCTGGTTATCATCAGTTGAGGGTTAAGGAGGATGACATACCAAAGACAGCTTTTCGAACTAGGTATGGTCATTATGAGTTCTTAGTGATGCCTTTTGGTCTAACTAATGCTCCTGCTGTTTTTATGGATTTGATGAATAGGGTATTCCATGAGTACTTGGATCGATTTGTCATTGTTTTCATTGATGACATCTTGGTTTACTCCAAAAGCCAAGAAGAGCGTGAGGAACACTTGAGAATGGTGTTGCAGATTTTAAGAGACAAGAAGTTGTATGCTAAATTGAAGAAGTGTGAGTTCTGGTTGAATCAAGTGGTATTCTTAGGTCATGTGATCTCTAGAGATGGAATTACAGTGGATCCTAGTAAGATTGAAGCTGTAGTTAATTGGGCTGCCCCTACTAATGTAAGTGAGGTAAGAAGTTTTTTGGGCCTTGCAGGTTATTATAGAAGATTTGTGGAAGGATTTTCTAGGATTGCAACTCCTCTGACTCGATTAACTCGAAAACATGCAAAGTTTGAGTGGACAGAGGAATGTGAAAGAAGTTTTCAGGAGTTGAAGCAACGGTTGGTTTCTGCACCAGTATTGACTACTCCATCTGGTTCAGGTGGTTTTGTGATATATAGTGATGCATCTCATAAGGGTCTTGGTTGTGTTCTGATGCAACATGGGAAGGTGGTTGCTTATGCCTCTCGACAACTAAAGAATTATGAGCAGAATTATCCAACTCATGATTTGGAACTCGCAGCAGTGGTTTTTGCATTGAAGATGTGGAGGCATTACTTGTATGGTGAGAGATGTGAATTATACACTGACCATAAAAGTTTGAAGTACATATACACTCAAAAAGAATTAAATTTGAGACAAAGGAGATGGCTAGAATTGATTAAAGACTATGATTGTTCTATAAATTACCATCCTGGTAAAGCCAATGTTGTGGCTGATGCACTTAGTCGAAAGTCGTATAGCTTTTCAGCTGCTTTATTAACTACTCAGAAGCATATTATTGTTGATCTTCAGAAACTTGGAGTAGACATAGTGACTGGAGACTCCCAATCCTACCTGGCAAGTTTAAGTGTACAACCCACCCTAATTGATAAGATCAAAGCTGCTCAGAGTGGTGACCCTCAATTGTTTAAGATCATGGAACAAGTACGTGGTGGAAGTAGATTTGATTTTAGTATCTCTGATGATGGTGTTTTGAGGTTTGGTAATAGGCTTTGTGTGCCTAATGATTCATTGATTAAAAGAGAGATATTGGAGGAAGCACATCGTTCGCCTTATACAATGCATCCGGGTAGTACCAAGATGTATCATGACCTTCGAGAAGTTTATTGGTGGATTAACATGAAAAGAGAAATTGCTCAATTTGTGGAACAATGCTTGATTTGCCAGCAAGTCAAAGTGGAGCATCAGAGGCCATCAGGGTTGTTACAACCTTTACCTATTCCTGAGAGGAAGTGGGAGAATATCACCATGGACTTTGTGTGTGGATTACCGAGATCACCTAAGAATCATGATGCTATTTGGGTGGTAGTGGATAGGTTGACTAAATCTGCCCACTTCATTCCAATTAGAATGAACTACTCTCTTGACAAACTAGCTGAACTTTATATAAATGAGATTGTGAGATTGCATGGAGTGCCAGCTTCTATTGTATCTGATAGAGATTCGAGGTTCACTTCAGGGTTTTGGGATAGTTTGCAAAAGGCCTTGGGTACTAAGTTGAACTTTAGTACTGCTTGCCACCCTCAAACGGATGGACAGTCCGAGAGAACTATCCAAACTTTGGAGGACATGTTGAGAGCTTGTGTCTTGGATTTCAAGGGGAGTTGGGATGACTATTTGACTTTGGTGGAGTTCGCTTACAACAATAGCTATCATTCCAGTATTAAGATGGCACCTTATGAGGCTTTGTATGGGAGAAAGTGTAGATCCCCAGTTTGTTGGGATGAGGTTGGAGAGAGGAGAATCTTGGGTCCTGAGATTGTTCAAAGGACCAGTGAAAAGATTGATGTGATTCGGGAAAGGTTGCGTGCAGCTCAGAGTAGACAGAAAAGTTATGCTGATCCACGGAGAAGAGAAGTGGAATTTGAAGTTGGAGACATGGTTTTCATTCGAGTGTCACCTATGAAAGGAGTTATGAGGTTTGGCAAGAAGGGTAAGTTAAGCCCTAGGTACGTGGGGCCCTTTGAAATTTTGGAGAGAGTTGGTTCTGTTGCTTACCGGCTTGCTTTACCACCGACCTTGTCAAGGTTACATAACTTTTTTCATGTATCCATGTTGAGGAGGTATGTTCCCGATCCTTCTCATATCTTGAGTTATGAGCCACTTCAAGTCAAAGAGAACTTATCCTACGAGGAAGTCCCGATTCAGATTTTAGATCGTAAAGAGCAAGTGTTACGTAATAAGACTATACATTTGGTTAAAGTATTATGGAGGAACCACTCCATAGAAGAAGCTTCTTGGGAGCGTAAAGACGAAATGCAATCCAAGTATTCCCAGCTTTTTCTCCAGTGAGGTATGTTTTGAATTTTCGAGGACGAAAATTTTATAAGAGGGGGAGAATGTAACACCCGTCTCATTTAAATTTAATTTAATTTCTTTTAGAGAGTGGATTTGATAAATTTATGTAACGACCCAAGGAAAAGCGCTAGCCACATCTGCGCTATACCTCAAAAGGACTAGTCACTATTGAAGTTCCTTGTAGTTGTTAATAAAGCCCAGATCTACCCAGTAAATACCCGATGTGGGACTCATCACACACCCACACACATCACACAATCAATCAATCAAATTGGGGCATCACAATCTCCCCCACTTAAATCCCTAACGTCCTCGTTAGGGTCCACTTTGTGGGGTAGTGTCTCCGAGCCCACACGGGGTTACCGGGTCGGCTCTGATACCATATGTAACGACCCAAGGAAAAGCGCTAGCCACATCTGCGCTATACCTCAAAAGGACTAGTCACTATTGAAGTTCCTTGTAGTTGTTAATAAAGCCCAGATCTACCCAGTAAATACCCGATGTGGGACTCATCACACACCCACACACATCACACAATCAATCAATCAAATTGGGGCATCACAAAGACCCATACTTTGAGCAAGTCTAACACACGACTAAACATTGTTTTGATCATGGTTTGCCAACATACAAATTGAAGTTCTAAATACATTAGTTCCTAATCTTTAGAACCTAACAAACTCCCCTTTTGGCAATCCGTGACAAAACACAGACTTAACAAAAAGCTCAAAGTTACAAATTGAAATAGCCCATTACAACAAAAATAGCCACTTAACAATTCAACCTAGACTACTATCTAACAGTTGCAAGGTAGATAGCAGCTCGACTGAAAGCAACCTGTATATTCCTGTAACACTTAACAAACACATAAACGCATGTGTGGAAAAAAACAGGAAATACATAAATAAAAATTTCTTGATTTCACATGACACAAAATAAAGACATATATCATGAATAACATCATCAATATAAAACAATAAGCAGAGTAGTAGCATAGTGAAATAAGAAACATATATATACAAATGTATCTCAACAAAATAAATCTCCTAAACAAGACCTAAAAAAGAGAATACACAGTGAAGCATCTAGATACAATCTAATAACTCCACAAGCTCCGCAGCATCACTACCAAGTAAACAAAAACTCCCCCTAAAATGTAAATCTCCACAAACAAAAAAAATCTCCTAGATACAATGAACTATGTACTCTCCCTTTTTGTGACGAATTGCCAAAGGGCACTCACTCATCATCAAAAGGTGGTGGAGGAGATCGACGAGAGCTCGCCAAATCCGCTTGCAACGCACGTAGCTCATCAAGGATGTCCACCAAAAGCTGACCATGAGCCGCCTGAACGGTCACGACAGTATCAAGAGTCCGACAAAGGTCAGAAACCTCATCAAACGGTGGAGGAACATCAGCAGCAGCAGCAGCAACAGCAGGATCAGAAGAAGTCCCAGCTGCATGAGTATCTGTAAAGGAAGAAGGGGGTGGAGTAACATCGGAAGGCTCTACCCTAGAACGCTTAGAGCTAGCTCGAAGTTGAGCAGCCCTTTGCCTCAAGAAGGTAGCACCGATAGGAGCGACAACATGTACAGGCTCAGAAGCAGGATACTCACCAAAACCAAGAAAAAGGAGAATCCTATAAATAAAAACAGGAAAAAACAAAGCATGAACCGTAGAACTAGACCGATGAACCTCGTTCAAAGAACGAAGGAACAGATGCGAAAAACTCATAGGAGCATCAGTGACCAAAGCATACAAAAAGACACACCTCTCAAGAGGAATGTTGTGGACATGCGAAATAGGCCACAAAGAATGACACGCTATCCTAAAGAAAAGATAGTGCAGCTCAGAAAGCTCAGCAGAAGTGATCCGAGGATCAGAACCCCACTGGATAGAAGACCCAGTGATGTAGGACAAGACGTCATCAAGGGGAGGAGACTCCTCGTAAGGAAAAACGGGATGGTCCACAATGGGCACCCCAAGAGCATTAGACACTACCGAAGGGGTAATGCGATACTCCACACCACGTAACCACACCTTGACCAAGGTGTCGTTATCATAGACATGAATAGAGAGGTTCGAATAGAACTCTCTAATCAAGGTGGCAGGAGGAGGAGAATGCTCATACTCGAGCAAAGGTAACCAACCCCGACGTGAAAAGTTACGACGCACCTCAGGATCCAACTCATCTAAGATAACCCTACGCTCAGCCCAAATCTGACGCCTAAGGTTCAGAGTCTCATAGGTGACTTGGTTTGACTCACTAGGGAACCGTTCAGTGTCAAAAGAAGGAGAAGGATCAGAAGTCCTATGGGCTCTAGTTTTCCTAGGCATAGTGCTAAGGAAAAGATAGACACAGAAAGAAAAGAGCAAAAACAATACCAAGGGCAGACTGCAAGTTAGCACAGCAAAAAAAAAATAGAATATAAAAATTCTATATGATGCATGAGCATGAACATAACATGATGCATGTACTAATGCAGAGACATGTTCAATTGTGATCCAAATTAATAAAATTGGCTTGAGCAAGCAATATTTATCAAAAATACCCAATTTGAAAAACCTAATTTTTCAAAACACAACAAATTGATAAATTGATCAATACAATAGTTAATTAACGCAATATAATGATCAAATTAATCAATTCAATAAGCCAATTTCATCAATTTCAATCAAATTGAACAAAACCCCAATTTACTCAATTTCAAGCCCTAGAATTTCAAATTTCCTTCAAACCACCACAATACTCAAATTAAACCACATATAGAGCTTAGGTAAGGTGTCCCCACAAAAACCCATAAAGAATTTGAGAAAGAAACATTCAAAAACAATCCCAAGAATAGAAAATTCCTAAATGCCGAAAATACCCAAATATGCATGAAAATAATGCATGAAATTAGAAAATAAATGCAAAGGAAAGGGTATAAAGGACTTACCACACTTGGGAGAGAGAGATTGTGCAAAAGAATCGGAGGAAAACGACAAAAACTCCAAGAGAATCGTTGACCGGTTGGTAGGAAACCAAAAGAAGTTTTGAAAAATTTGGAAAAAGTGAAAAGACACTTGAGAAACTCCTTTTTAAAAAATAGCCGGCCCGATTTTCGATCGATCGAATATTACATTCGATCGGTCGAAAACTTATTCGATTGATCCAAAAACAGCTTGGATCGATCGATTCAACCAGAGAGTTTTCTGAACATTTTAAAACATTTTCGATCAATCGAAATTCTGGAAAAATCATATTTTTGAAAAACCAAACATTTTAGATCAAAAACTCCTCAAAGAAACAGATTTTAAAAATCAAATGCATGAGTATGAGATGAGATGATTTCCAAAAAACACATGTATTCAACCCAGATTTCCCAAAGCATAATTTTCTCTCAATATACCCAAAAACAAACAAGCAAACATGTTTTGCATCAAATTCCCAAAATTCTCAAACTTGGTTGGTCAGGCCAAAAACACACACAATATCATGTACACAATTCTAGCAAAGAATAGCTTGTGTGGTGTGTGCAACTAGCATAAGCTTGAGAAACATGTGAGGTGATATACATATAAAGATCAATCACAATTTCTACAAAATCCATCACATGAATTTGAAAGAGACTATCACTTAAAGAGTTACATCCTATAACTCCCACATCTCCTAGAATAAAAGCTTGCAATCATGTAAGTTTCTTGATTTGCCTCAATATTCAAATTTATTGATTGGAAACTTAATAAAAGCCGGGATAATGTACACACCAATTTTATTTGAATTTGTGAGATTATTATAGCCCAATAATGTACACACCAATTTTAATTAGAGGTTACACCTTATGTTCTTTTTGTGCATGTGCTACACTTTCTCGAGCACAAAATCTTACGATATGCACTAAGGTGTTCATGATTGGCTAATAAACAGTGGTGAGATGGTTATTTATGCCTTTCTCAATAAGTTCAAGTCCAACAATCAAAGACAAAAGACTTCAAGATCAAGATCATGTGATCAACAAATATAGCATCTTCCCACACAACATGCACAACAAGACTTTAGCTAGTAAAGTGCAATAAAAATAAGTGCATCAAAGCTAAACAAGGTACATACATATGACATGTAATTTTGATTGACCAACCTTGTCTTCAAATTCAAAAAAAATAGCAAAACACAATTTGCAAAAAAATTTTTTTTTTTTTTTTTTTTAACAAAGAAACAAACAACCTAGAATGAAATGCATGAATGTAATGCAATGCAAATCCTAGAAACAAAGGTCACCAAAGATAGAGCAATGAAGCACAAGGACCATGAAGTCAAGAATGACTAGGGACAAAGAATCACACCAATGACTTGACGAAGAGTTTCAAACTTTCCTCTATCAAGCGGTTTGGTGAAAATATCAGCATTCTGACGTTCAGTTGGAATATATTCAAGAGCAACAATTTTCCTTTCAACAAGATCCCTAATGAAGTGATATCTAATCTCAATGTGTTTGGTCTTAGAGTGTTGAACAGGATTCTTAGATATATCTATGGCACTAGAGTTATCACAATAAACAACCATGGTGTCCTGAGATATACCATAATCACTCAAAAGTTTCTTCATCCATGGAAGCTGAGAACAACAACTCCCAGCAGCAATATATTCTGCCTCAGCAGTAGATAGAGAAATAGAATTTTGCTTCTTACTCATCCAAGCAACCAAATTAGCACCAACATAAAAACAACCACCAGTTGTACTTTTTCTATCATCAGCATTACCAGCCCAATCAGAATCAGAAAAACCAGCAAGAGAAAGATTTGACTCTTTACTGTAAAATAGACCATAATCACAAGTTCCAGCAACATATTTTATGATCCTTTTAACAGCATTTAAGTGAGAGACCTTAGGATTAGACTGAAATCTAGAGCAAACACCCACACTAAACGCAATATCAGGTCTGCTAGCAGTTAAGTACAAAAGACAACCAATCATGCTTCTATATAGAGTAACATCAACAGACTCACCTGATGGATCATTTGTTAATTTCACATTAGCAGCCATTGGTGTCCTAGCATGTGCAGCCTTGTCAAGACCAAATCGCTTGACCAAATTTCGTGCGTATTTTGCTTGGTTGATGTAGATTCCATCATTCGTTTGCTTTACCTGCAATCCCAAGAAATAAGTTAGTTCGCCAACCATACTCATCTCAAACATGGCCTTCATTTCATCTGCAAAAGATTGAGCAAGAGAATCATTAGTAGCACCAAAAACAATATCATCAACATAAATTTGAGCAACTACAAAATGATTCTTATCCTTTCGTATAAACAGAGTGGTGTCAGCAAAACCTCTCTTGAAGCCATGATCCGTGAGATATGCAGTTAATCTATCATACCAAGCCCGTGGAGCTTGTTTCAATCCATAGAGAGCTCTCTTCAACTTGTAGACATCATTTGGCCTATGAGGATCAATGAAACCTTTCGGTTGTTCAACATATACCTCTTCTTGTATCATGCCATTTAAGAATGCACTCTTGACATCCATTTGATACAACCTGAAGTTCTTGTGACATGCAATAGCCAAAAGAATGCGAATGGATTCCAATCTTGCTACGGGTGCAAACGTCTCATCAAAATCAATTCCTTCAACTTGTGTGTATCCTTGAGCAACAAGCCTAGATTTATTTCTGATAACAGTTCCATGTTCATCTGACTTGTTCTTGAAGATCCACTTAGTTCCAATAACTGATGAAGTTCTTCATGCATAGAATTGACCCAATCAGCATCTTGGAGAGCTTCATCCACCTTCTTCGGTTCGAATTGGGATAGGTAGCATGAGTGGGTAATCACATTTAAAGCTTTGGATCTCAATCTCATGTTATCATTCAAACTTCCCAAAATATTAGTAGCAGGATGATTCAACCTGACTCTTGATGATGGACCTTTGACCAATGAAGTAGTGGTACCTTTCTGATCTGATGGACTTTGAACTTCTCTCTGTTCTTGTGGAACTCCATGAACTGGTGTTGAAGGTTCTGAACTTGATGGCACAGATGCTGTATCATTCAAAACCATTAACTCTTCCTCTGTAGGCTTTTCCACATAGTCTTCAGGTAGAGAATCATCAACTTCCATCATCTTTTCTTGAACTGGAGGTGCATGTTCTGAATGGCCTTCTGAGTTTAATTCATCATTGATCACCACATTTGAGGATTCCATGACTGTTTTAGTTCTCAAATTGTATACTCTGTATGCTCTACTGGTGGAAGAGTATCCCAGAAAATAACCTTTATCACTATTAGCATCAAACTTCTCCAGGTTCTCTCTATCACGCAGAATGTAACAGTCACTGCCAAATATTCTGAAGTATTTCACTACAGGCTTCTTTCCTCTCCAGAGTTCATAGGGAGTTTGCTTGGAATTTGGTCTGAAATACACCCGATTGAGAGTGTGACATGCAGTATTAACAGCTTCTCCCCAAAAAGATTTAGGCATCTTCTTATTATGGAGCATGACACGAGCCATTTCTTGTACAACTCTATTTTTCTTTTCCACAATTCCATTTTGTTGTGGTGTTTTGGGTGAAGAGAATTCCTGACGGGTGCCTTGATTATCACAAAATGTAGCCAGTTTGGTGTTCTCAAACTCTTTTCCATGATCACTTCTAATTCTGGCTATCACAGTTCCTTTTTCTACTTGCAATTTCTTGCACAGATGAATCATTTTTTCAGGAGCCTCAGCTTTATCTTTCAAAAGTACAACCCATGTGAATCTTGTAAAGTCATCCACAACAACTAGAATGTACTTCTTTCCACCTAAACTCTGAACTCTGGCAGGACCCATGAGATTAATATGCAGCAACTCCAAAGGTCTCGTAGTTTGAACATCAGCTACAGACGGATGTTTGGACTTCACTTGTTTACCCATCTGACATGGTCCATAGATGCATTTTTCAACTTTCTCAAACTTGGGCAACCCAATTACCGCATCACATTTTGAAATCTTCTCTAATTGCTTAAGGCTAGCATGTCCCAACCTTTGATGCCATAAGTCAACTTGATTGATTTTAGCACTGAAGCATTTGTTACTTATACTTGGGGTGATACCATAACAGTTGTCAGCTGTTCTCACACCAACACACATACAATCACCCCCTTCATCAAGTATTTCACATTCTTGCTTGGTGAAGAATACATTAAGTCCGTTGTCACAAATCTGGCTTATGCTGAGTAAGTTTGCCTTCAACCCATCAACATACCACACATCTTCAAAAACTGGTAGTCCTGGAATGTCCACAGTACCAATACCTCTAATCACAGATTTACTTCCGTCTCCAAAGGTAACTGTCCCAATCTTTCCTTTGAAGAGTGTCTGGAACAAAGCTTTATTTCCTGTCATGTGCCTGGAACAACCACTATCCAAATACCAAAGACAAGAATCACGTGCCTTTAAGGCGGTTAAAGCAGTATAGCACATGTGATTATTTTCATATGTGATTATAGTAAGGCACTCAAGAAAAACTTTAACAAAGATTGTAAAGGACAAGCACACCAAGTAGATAATGTGACAAACTAAGGAGAAGATTTTAGAGAAATCCATAACAACAGGGGTCAAGGATCAGCTAGAAGATCAAATAATCAAACACAAAAGCTACCCGCTCTGATACCACTTGTAAGTTCGTTTAGACCCCTTAAACCCAACAGATTAACCTAGAGAATTAGCCAAGTGATTAACTTAGGTAATTTAATTAAATCTAGGTTAACACAATTAAGCAAAAATAACAAAGCAGCGGAAAATAAACAACACAAAGATCTGATGACCTAGGAAACCACACCGGTAAAAACCTGGGGAGGATTTGACCTAGCTATCCTCAAGGTAAACTGAATCCACTATGAAAGAATTGAAGTTTACACAATAGACTTAGACCACTAACATCTTATTGCTACCCGAGTGTAGGAAACTTACTACCATGACCCCATGATAGCTCCGAGATCCACGGACTCCTTCTTTCCGGAATTCTTCAGCAAATCCACAAGCGCACCTGCTTGTATATCTTTGTGTTCTCTTGATTCTACAACTGTATGATTTACACAACTCTTGACATAAATCTCAAGTTTGTAAACCCTAAGTGTATGTGAAGGTAAACACCTCTAGATCTCACAGAGAGATTCACAAACACAGCAAAACAGAACTCTAAAAACGTGGCTAGGGTTTTCCCTTTTATACTTAGGGCAAAACATAAAACCCTATACATTAAAACGGGCTTGGGCTGAGTTGGAATTTTCTGCAGAAAAACGTTCTGCACGATTTTCGATCGATCGAGTCTAATTTTCGATCGATCGAGTCATACAGAAAGTGAACAGTACTTCTGCATAAAAACTCGATTCCAAATTTACAATAAGACCCATACTTTGAGCAAGTCTAACATACGACTAAACATTGTTTTGATCATGGTTTGCCAACATACAAATTGAAGTTCTAAATACATTAGTTCCTAATCTTTAGAACCTAACAAAGATTTTGTTTAAAATCAAATGACTTGATTGCTTGATCAAATCTGATGTTCCATGACCTAGATGCTTGCTTAAGTCCATAAATGGACCTTTTCAACTTGCATATCATATGCTCTTAGTTCTTTGCTATGAAACCTTCTGGTTGCATCATATAGATTTCCTCTTCAAGATTGCCATTGAGAAATGCAGTCTTGACATCCATTTGCCAAATTTCATAATCATAATGAGCAGTAATGGATAAGAGAATTCTGATAGATTTAAGCATTGCTACTGGTGAAAATGTTTTTTTATAACCAATACCTTCTTTTTGTGTGTACCCTTTTGCCACTAGCCTTACTTTAAAGGTTTCGACCTTTCCATCTATCCCTCTCTTCCTTTTGTAAACCCATTTGCAACTAACAGGTTTTATGCCGTTAGGTGCCTTTACAAGTTCCCAAACTCGATTGGAATATATGGAATCTAATTCAGATTTCGTAGCTTTGACCCAATGAAGTGCATCTATATCATTTATTGCCTCCTCATAAGTGTAAGGATCAGTTTTGGCCTCCTTTGAGATTGCTTCATAAGTCTCTTTGAGACCTATGAATCTTATAGGTGGTCTAACATTCCTCCCACTACAACGAGACACTTGTGTACTAGACATCTCATGAGTAGTATCTTGTGATGTATCTAATACAACCACATCATCCCTAATTTCATTCATTGGTTGTTCATTTATAGGTTCACTCATTTCATCCAAAACAACTCTACTTCTAAGAGTATAATCATTCATATAGTCATTTTCCAAGAATTTGGCATTTGTACTAACAAACACTTTATTATCTTTATGACTATAGAATAAACCTCCAACAGTCCCTTTTGGATACCTTACAAAGAAAACCACCTTTGTTTTAGACTGTAACTTGTCAGACTTTCCTTTCAACACATGTGCAGGACAACCCCAAATATGGAGATGTCTCATATTAGGCTTACGCCCATTCCACAACTCTACAGGTGTTTTAGGAACAGACTTCGAAGGTACTAAATTCAGAAGATACATTGCAGTATTTAAGGCATATCCTCAAAAGGAAATTGGTAGAGTCGAATAACTCATCATGGACCTAACCATATCTAAAAGAGTCCTATTCCTTCTTTCTGCTACACCATTTTGTTGTGCAGTTCCAGGTGCAGTCAATTGGGATACAATCCCATTTTCAGTTAAGTAATCCTTAAAATCCCCAAGAAAGTATTCGCCACCACGATCAGATAGAATGGCCTTTATGCGTTTACCCAATTGATTCTCAACTTCAGCCCTAAACTCTTTGAACTTTTCAAAAGCTTCGGACTTCCGTTTCATTAGGTACACATAACCAAAGCTAGAGTAATCATCAGTTTAAGTAATGAAATACTCATAGCCACCTCTTGCTTGGATTGACATAGGGCCACATACATCTGAATGTACTAGTTCTAGCAACGCTTGTGATCTTCTACCTTTTACATTAAAAGGTCATTTGATCATTTTATCTTCCAAACAAGATTCACAAACTAGGAATTCATCAACATCCATGGGCTGTAAGAGTCCATCTTTGATCAGTCTTTGAATCCTGTTAGAAGTCCATGGGCTGTAAGAGTCCATCTTTGATCAGTCTTTGAATCCTGTTAGGTTTTGAGTTTGTAATGTTGGCAAACCTTGACAAAAACTAAGTCTTATTAGTTTATAATGGTGATGAAATTTGCTCCTTGTAATAGCAAATAATAACTTATCGCGAAGGATCTGTCGTGAAAACGTTGTGAACATGTTTTTTTTTTTCTTTTTTGCTTTAATTTTCTTTTTTTTTCTTCATTGTGGCAGCTATTGTACCCATCCTTCTTACATCCATCAAACCTCCCAAACCACCAATTACATTGACCAAAATCTCAAAACACATTCTACAAAATTTTAAAAAATATGAAAAAAGAAAAAAGAAAAGAAAAAGGAAACAAAAAATTAAACAACCCACATTTCTGCTTCTCATTTCACAAATGAAAATAAATCAATCATTGGTAGCCAAAATACATTGCAATAACTCAACAAAGATGACAACAACTAGGATAGTGAAGTTTAAACAAACTAGAGAATATAAAATTTCTTATGGTCTTTTTGGATTGAGGGAGAAGGAGGGGAAGTAGAGGAAAGTGGAGTAGAGTTGACCAGAAATTAGCCTCTTTTTGTCCATCGATACACTACTCTCCTCCACTCTTCCTCCCCCCCCCCCCCCCCCCCTCAATCCAAATGGGCTCTTAATGCGATGGCTAGTGCCTTTGACACTTGCAATATGAATTGGTTACATGCAATGACAAAGAGCTTCATGGGCTTGATGTCACAATCCAAAATGTGGCAACGGTAATGGTGGAGTGAACCAAGTCTGGAAAGGATTTCTTTAGGCTTCCACAACATGTTTAAATTTTGATTCAAAGACAATAGAGGTTCAAGGTGAGGGTCAACTCTATAGTATAGACAAATGAGACGATTACTAATTCATATTGCAAAAATTAATTTGTTTTATAACTTCAGTTATTTCTTTGTGATTTGGTTGAAGTTTGCATTCAGAATGCCATGTTTATGTTCTAACTTGATTTCAATATTATACAACTGACAATTTAATGGTATATATTAAATATGTTCGTCGGTTATTCCTTCAGTTTCTCCTTTCATCCTATTTCTAACTGACACTATTTTCTTCACCACTCATTGTTTCATATATTGAATTGTTCTCAATGGTCAGGTATTTTTCTGCCAAAATTGGTAAGCCTTTGAACAAAAGTTATATACTATTTTCTCATTTTAACTATATTTGTATCGTAGTTTCTCAACTACGTATATTGTTAATTTGAAATGAGCATGATGGGTGAGCTGAATTATTTTCTTGGTCTACAAATGAAATAACGAAAAGATGGTTTTTTCATCTCCTTAGAGAAGTATGCAAATAATCTTGTCAAGAGATTCGGCCTAGACTCAATATCTCCATACTCAAAATCTCCCGAGAGAAGCATGCATCTACACTGATGAGATTTTCAACAAAATTGAGTAAAAACCCACTCAAAATCTCCATACTCAACCTAATGTGATCCTATCGAGTGGTCATAGACCCAACTTTGATGGTTGACCATGTTTGACCAAATATTCACCAATTTTGACCTAGTTTTGCAAACTTTGACCACTCATTTCTCACAATCTAACCGTCTGATTGCTGTTATACTTTACCAACACCAATATCTCACCATAGTCTTCCAATCCAAAGGCCAGATTTTGGATTTGAGTCTAGAGCATTATGGACACATGTCACATAATTTAGGAGCTGTATGATTTAATAGTTTTATGTCGTTAACATTTTGTTTAAACTTTTGATGATAGATGGTTCTATTTCTGCTATAAGTACTCTAAAATTATCACCCTATGTATTTCTCTTTGTTTGGCTAAGATTGGTGACAACCATATGGTTTATATAAATTATATAAAGTGGCATAGCTAATTTGGTATACGTTTAGCAGGTGGCATAGCCAACTTTCTAAAATTATTGTCACGCTACTAAAATACTTTTTTTTTAAAGAAATGTATTTCCCTAGAAGGAATTTCATTATCCTATAACTAAAATAATTCTTAAAAAAATATACTTCTAAAAAAATGCAAAGAAGTTCAGGCACTGCCAGAATTCTTACCAAAAAAATAAAGTCGAAGAATTAACACAAACAAAAATAAAAAATAAATGATGTTATATCTTACTAATAGAATTTTGTCATGATTTTTAACTAATCCTATGACTTAAGGAACAAAAATAATAAACAATAAAATATAAAACTACCTATGGCACCACGACAATTTATGAACTACTGTGCTTACACAATTGACAAATTCCCATGCGTAAGCTCGAATTACATACTAATACTAGTCTATATATATAATATTAGGTGAATTTGAGAGAAACTCAAATTAGAATTCCATATTAGAGTTCCAATTTTGCGCTATGTGTCTTAAATTATGAAAGTTCAATTAGCGTATAAAACATTATGAATGTTTTGACCCCCAAATACAAATTACCAATTCAAGCTTTATATCAAACGATGTACGTGTTGAAAATGAACAAAAGTTTAAAACAGAATTGATAAACAATCTAAGCCAAATAAAATCACATCCATGGCAAAATTTAAATGACAAAGATTAAGGGAAGAGAGATGCAAACACAAGGACAGCATAATGATGTGTTATCAAAGAGGAAACTGAAGCCCTTGGGGTAAAACCTCTCCGCCGCCCTTTAATCGGTCAATAATCCACTAAAGAATGTAGTTGGGATATAAGGACAGCAATAGACCCTCCAAGCCTAATCAACCCAGTGTACCTAAGCCCTCCAAGCTCCTACTCCAACGAGGTTACGTCGAACCTATATCTTCTTTAGCTTGCCGGATTCTGCTATAACCCATAGCATCAACCAATATGAAATTGGTCCCTTCCTAACTGCTTCCCAAAACACCAAATAACCTTCTCACAGATAAGGGTATGGTGAGAAAAGGATTTGGGTAATGTACCTTTCAAAAATCTGGCAATGAAAAGGGTGAGAGTAGAGGAATTTGAAGAGTCACAATGTAAAGATTGTGGATGAGTCAATCTTGTTTTTCTCTAGGGTTTCTCTCTCAAAATTCTCTCTGGAAGCTCTCTACATATCGTGGGTATAAGGGGTATTTATACCGAGGTGAGAAAGGAATGCGAAGAGTTAGTTTTTCCAAAACAGGGCTGGCTGGCGACTTGACCTCGCGACTTGACTGAGTCGCGAGTTCAAGCCGCAAGATAACTGAATGGCCAGGCTGGATATTTTGTTGTTGTTAGGATATGTGCCCTTAAATCCTATTGTATGATGCTATGTATGATATTATGTATGACATTATGTGAGGAATGATGTATGACTTAATATTGTGTTTTATAAAGTTGTTTTATTCTTATCTAAAGTAATGGTAACATGAATATTCGGACATTATCAAATAGTCCATGAGATGCATAGTATGTGATTTGTGTGAAAAGTCATAGAAGATATAAATCACAAGTTTTTTGTAAACTCAGAATTTTGGTTCGTAGTCGGTGATGAAATTGGGCATTTCATCTGCGAAGACTATAACATATTAACTACGATGATTTGTCTTGATCATGGAAGTGGTGACTTCTAGTTAATATGTTGATATGTTTTAAGAGTTAAGACATATTGAACTGGACGGCTGTGAGATTTATTATTCTCCTAACGACTGTCAATTGAATAATAAATCTCACGACTTGTATTCACATGAACTCTTAATCCTGAGAGAATAATGGACTTGATCATGAAATGTAGGTTGCTTTGATATATCAGGAGTGAGATCTAAAGTAACGGTCAAAACCTCAGTATGTTGGGCAGCCACATTTAGTGTTGATGGAACATATATTCTCAAGATGTAATTCATAGTCTCTTAACGGAAATACAAAATATTCCCTTGAGATAAGTTTAATGGGTACAGTTATTCAGAGAGTTAGGCCTAACCACTTTAGTAAGACTAAAGTATATATTTATGAAATTGGATTTCATAAATATATGGTGAATAACTCATAAGGATTAAACCGGGTACTCAAGGATTAAGATGTAGTAATTTACAAAGTGGCAGTCTATATTCATGACTTTGTATTACTACAAATATTTTATGAAGGGGTTGCATGTATAATAAAGTCTTGGGATATAATTTATTAATAAGGCCTAGAGTGCAATTATATTTATATAGTGGTATTAAATATAATTAATGGTAACTTTGGACTTGTCAAGAGTTGACAGAAAAGCCCAAGGCCCATTGGAGCTAGTGTCTTATTTGTTCCCTTTTGGTCCCACTCCAAGCCACACACTAAAGCCCAATTGGGAAGGCCCAAAAGGCTAGCCCAATTAGATAATCAGTTATGTGGAGAGAAACATACAGAATTTTATATAGAATAAAATGGTTTGTATGTTTTATCATAATAATGGTAATGAAATAAGGAAGAGAGACACTCTTTCATATTCTCTCTAGAAACATAGAACTGATTGAGAGACCACACATCTTGGGCATCAAGTGGAATTGGAGTGAAGATTGAAAGTCTTCCCGAGTACATCTTCATTCGGTTTTGAATTTCACCGCATCAAGGTACACTCTCTTGTTCTTATATTCTGAAACTTACATAGTGCATGTTATCGATTGCGAATGAAGTAGATCCGTTTATTTTCCGCTGTGTATGTTTTGTATTCAGTGCAAACATGTATAGTACCCAACAGTTGTGTAGTGCAACAGCTGGCAGACGTTTCAGCTTCTCCGCACGCTTCACTTGTGTGCATCTTCTGGTGGCTTGCCAGTCGTGAGCTACCCACGAGATCTAGTCGCGAGTCCTTGCTTCACTGCACAATCTTGAGCAATTCTTCACACTCTCTCACACACTACCCTTACATGATTCCCACCTAAATACATGGTTTCTAAGTGCTGAAATACAAGAAAATTGGCACGGAATAAAGCCAGCAAAATGGTTGATAAAATTCAACCTTACAAATTATTTATTCTTAAAGTATTTTATTCCTTAATTTTAGAATCAAATGTGGGATCATATCATAAATATTTATCCAAGTGAGTTATTTAGTACAAAAATCAAAAATTCCATAATAAATGAATCGTAAAATAAAAAATGTGCTTCACAATAATTTAAAAAAAAATGGACAATTAACATTTTATACTTAATAATATCCTTACAAATTTTTTAAAGAGTTAACAAAATATAGAAATGACTATCAATAGTATTTAAATTATATATATATTGGAATTATATTATGCATTTTATTGTATACCTTTAAGTGTATTCATGCATATATTTTGTTACAAGCTAGTATATTTTAATAGTTAAAGTTGAGAGAAAATATAATTAGATTTTAAATTGGAATTCAATTAGAATCTAATTTTGCATCAAGTGTCCTATCTAATTTAAATTTTTTATGTCAAGTGAGTTAATTCATTGTAAAAATTGGATGTCAATTAGAGTTTAATTTTTTGTCACGTGTCCCATCTAATTTAAGATTTTTAATTTTTGTGCCAAATGAGTTAATTTAGTATAGAAAACGAGAAGGTTTATATAAATAAATCATAAAAAACCTTATCATATAACTAAAAACAATTTTAATTTATAAGTCATATATGTAATATACCATGACTATGTATAGTCCATTGCTAACTAAGTTATATATATATTAAACCAAAGTTTAGAGAAAATTCAATTAGAATCAAAATTGGATTTTGCTTTTGTTAGCTTTCCATACAAATTAAATTATTTAGAATTTTGTTGTTATCTTTTCTCTGAACTAATGAACATATTTTTTATACAAATTCTATTCAAATATTTTGTGTGCGAAGATATTGAACATAACAAACAACAATTGAGCTAAACAATCACATACATCTATCCCCATTCAATTCAAGAGATACTATTTGACCTATTAATTATTTTATTTCGTGTTGTTTTTAGTAGAATTTCACAGACAATAATTGTGAATTAATATTATATAAGTAGTATCTAATAGTGATTGTCAAAATTATATACGTAATAGCAATGTAATGAGAAACTTGGCGTAATCAATATTATGAAAATTGTAAGAAAAATCTATTTTAGTACCTCCAAATTTCTTAGTCAAACTATGTCCTATATGTTTAATAACCCAAGCTAACATCAAAAGCACCACTATAGTTTATCATTCTCGTGCATAAGTGTGGGTTACATACTAGTATAAAAATAAAAAACAATCATTGACAATGGCATCTAACTTATGACTGCCTTAACTTGTGACCCAAATAAAAATCTGGTGTTAAAATAACTGTTAGCAGTTACCTTAAAGACAAGAAGCCGAAAAGGGGCTTGGGGGGTTGTTGACAATTGGAAGATAAAAGTGTATACATTAAATGCAGAAATAATATTAATTAGAGAGAGTACTCTGTTTGATTTTTTTTCTTCCTTGAACTTTCAAATCAAGAATTAATGCTAATTATACATAAGTTTGATTTTTTTTCTTCCTTGAAGTTTCAAATCAAGAATAAATACTACCTATACATATAGTTATAATCGTATAAGTGCCAGAGGGTGGAAATAAAGAGCTGAATAGCCCTCTATATGTAAAATAAAATAAAATAAAATGATAGAAAGAGAAAAATGGCTCCCAAGAATTTTTTTTAAAAGGTATTATATTTATGTAAATGATTAGTGCATTATATTTTTCTCTCTTATTACATTTATACAATGCATAAATGCAGTAGCCCTTTGATCCTTCGAGCACTTTCATCAGTCTCTCTATAATACATAAAGTGTGTTATTTTACATATTTTTACTCAAAATTTATCCACATTAGTCATTATATAATACTGTGCATTTTCGAAATTGTTACAATAATCGTGCATATTTACATGGTTATTGTAACTTTCTATTTGAGTCTAGAGCTATTTTTTTCTCTCCTCTCTCATTTGATTCTCTCTCTTCCTCTACCCTCTTTTCCCTTAATAATAGCTTAATTTTGCATTTTTATATCATTATTATGAAGTATTATCATACTTATTTTGAGTTAATTCATGCATTTTATATTTTGTTTTGGAATAATGCTGAATAATCAATTTTGTGCTTAATTGAATTTTAATGTGTGAATTTGTCTTTTGTAGGAGAATGAAATTTGTTAGGTTCTAAGAATTTAGGTTTAAATGTACTAGAACTTTAATTTGTAATGTTGGCAAACAATGATCAAAATGTTTAGTCTTGTTTTAGACTTGCTCAAAGTATGTTTAAAGTGTACAGTTGGAATCGAGTATACTGCAGGATTTACTGTATAAATCTGCCTAGCTCGATCAATCGAAAATTAGACTCAATCAATCGAAGTTCATGCAGATTGTTATTCTGCAGAATTTTCCAACTCAGCCCAAGCCCATATGACATGTAGGGTTTAATGTTTTGCCTAAGTATAAAAGGGAAAACCCTAGCCACATTTTAAGGTTGCTTTTTATGCTATGTGTGTGAATCTCTTGTGAAATCTAGAGGTGTTTGCCTTTACATGCACTTAAGGTTTCCAATTTTAAGATTGATGTCAAGAGCTTGGTGATCATTCAGTTGCAGATTCGAGAGCTTAAAGATATACAAGAGGGAGTTCCTGTGCTTGTTGTGAATCTAAGAAAGAAGTAGTCCGTGGACTTGGAGCTGTCACGTGGTTGTGGTAGTAATTTTCGTACTCGAAGTAGCAATAGGATGTTAGTGGTCTAAGTTGCTATTGTTTAAATTTCATGTAAGATTGAATTTTATCAACCATTTTGTTGGCTTTATTCCGTACCAATTTGCTTGTATTTTTAGCATTTAGAAACCCTATATTTAGGTGGGAATCATGTAAGGGTAGTGTGTGAGAGAGTGTGAAGAATTGCTCAAGACTGTGCTGTAGAACAGGGACTCACGACTGGACCTTGCTGGTGTCTCACGACTGGCAAGCCGCCAAACGTTGCACATGAGAGAAGCGTGCAGAGGAGAACTTGCAACTGGATCTCGCGGGTGGCTCACGGCTGAAAGTTGCCAGAATCTGAGCCGTCGTGCCAGCTGTCGCACTACAGAACAAAAATTCCAGTCTGGTCTTTCAGTTTGTTCACGGCTTGAACTCGCGACTTAGTCAAGCTGCGAGGCCAAGCCGCCAGCCAACTTTGTTTTGTAAAATCTTTCTCTTCGCATTCCAAACACCCACTAGTATATATACCCCTTATACCCACGAAATGTAGAGAGGTTCTAGAGAGAATTTTGGAAGAGAAACCCAAGAGAAAAACAAGATTGACTCATCCACAATCTTTACCTTGTGTCTCTTCAAATTCCTCTACTCTCACCTTCTCCATTGTAGATTCTTTAGCCAAATCCTTTTCTCACCATACCCATACCTGTGAGAAGGCTCTTTGGTACTTTGGGAAGCAATTAGGAAGGAACCAATTCATATTGGTAGATGCTATGGACTAGTAGCGGGATCCGGGAAGCTAAAGAAGAAATAGGTTCAGCGTAATCTCATTGGAGCAAGAAGCTTGGAGGGCTTAGGTACCTGGGTAGATTAGGCTTGGAGGCTTTATTTTTGTCCTTGTATTCAAACTACATTCTTTAGTGGATCATTTGACCACTTGGAGGGTGGGGGAGAGGTTTTTCGCCGAGGGCTTCGGTTTCCTCTTCGATAACACGTCTTGTATTGTCCTTCTGTTTGCATTTCTCTTCCCTTTATCTTTGTCATTTAATTTCTGTTATGGATGTGGTTTTATTTGACTTAGATTGTTTATCAATTCTGTTTTAAGCTTTAGTTCATCTTCCGCACGTTTATCGTTTGATATATAGCTTGAATTAATAATTTGTAATTTAGGGGTCTAAACATTCATAGTGTTTTATACGCTATTTGAACTTTCAATTGGTATCAAAGCGGGTGCACTTGCTGTGGTTTAATTACCTTTGTGCGATCCTTGACCCCATATTAAGATGGATCGGTCTCAATCTTTGAATGTGACACCATATTTTGATATTAGCAACCATGCTTTTTGGAAAGTCCAAATGAGGGCATTTTTATGTTCTATTGATGAAAGTGTGTAGGATGCTGTTGATATTGGATGGGTTAGGCCGGAGGCCGAAAAATCCACTTGGTGTAAAGCAGCCCCTGCTGTGTCTAATGCTAACAGTAAAGCTTTGAATGCTACTTTTTGTGGCGTGTCTCCAGATGAGTTTCATAGGATATCCCATGTCTCGGTGGCTAAGGAGGCGTGGCAAATATTGGAGACCACGTATGAAGGAACCAAGAAGGTGAAAGATACCAAGTTACAGATGCTGATTACTCGCTTTGAGGAGCTCAAGATGAGTGAGGATAAGTCCTTTGACTCTTTCTATAGCAAGCTGAATGAAGTAGTCATCGGCAAGTTCAACTTGGGTGAGAAAACTGAGGACTCAAAGATTGTAAGGAAGATCCTTCGATCATTGCCGAAGAGCTTCCGTGCAAAAGTTACTGGAATTTGAGGAGGGCAAAGACCTGGATGATATCAAGGTTCAAGAATTAGTTGGCTCGCTTCAAACTTATGAGCTGTCTTTGCCATCGCAAAGGAGGAGCAAATCTCTTACTCTTAAGACAATTGATGAAAGGGTGGAAGCTCATGACTCATCTAATGAAGATGTTGTCGATAAAGATGTTGCATATCTTGTGAAGAACTTCCAAAAGTTCTTGAAGTTCAAGAAGAATGGAAAGATTGCTGAGAAAGGAAAATTTCCAAGTTTTGGAAAGGAGAAAAAGGATTTTTAAGGGAAAGATGGTAAAGAGTCTCAATCCTTTCAAGGAATCACATGTTTTGAGTGCAATGGACATGGAAACATCAAGAAAGAATGTCCAAACTATTTGAAAATGAAGGGTAAGGCTTATACCACAACTCTTAGTGATTCGAATTCATCCAACTCCGATTCTGAGGAAAGTTGTGATGAAGAAGGGAATTACTCTGCGTTTATGACTATTGCTCATGTTGAATCTTCAGAGGACTTAAATTTGCTTGTACAAGAACTTGGAGAGTACAGTGATGAGGAATCAATAGGGATTGTTGAAGAATCAGATGGTAAAGAAAATGAGTGTGCTAAAAGTCTTCAAGAAAACTACAACTTACTTCTTGAAAAATCTGGAGACTATACACGTGTGGCCAAGGCAGCCGTGAGAAAGATGAAGAAAGCTGAGGAGGACTATAGAAGTCTCCTAGTGTGACATAAGGAGGCCAAGTGTGAGATAGAGAAGCTGAATGGAGAGTTGTCAGAAGCCTATGCAAAGGTGAGGTTTCTTGAGCTTGAGGTGATTCAAGCAAATGCCAAGATAGAAAGAGTCTCCACAAAGAAGCTAGATGATGTGATCTCCTCGCAAAAACACTTCACAGACAAATTTGGTTTGGGATATACTGGAGAAAGCAGTTCTGCTGTCAAAATCTCCAAGGACGTGAAGTTTGTGAAGGCAAAGGAGCCCGTGATGAAAACTCCAGCTGTTGAAAAGGTGAAGCTAGAGAAAAAGAAGAATGTAGCTGATCAACGGGTCTTCAACAAGTCCCGTAGCCACTCAGAGGTCATACCTGAAGTTAGAAGGAAATTACTCCCAAGACCACAAAGAGGTCCAAGAACAAACCATTTCTGCCATCACTGTGGACTTCAAGGCCACACCAGACCAAACTGTCATAAGCTGAGAGCATTGAAGAATGCAAGTGATCAAAGGCCAAGAGGACCAAGAAATGACAAGAAAATTTGGGTTGTTAAGCAATCAAGAGGTCAAAATGGTGACTTTCGGAGTGATGGATGTGATGAAGATAATTTGTGCATTCCTGTACCCAATCCTATAAAGATATCACCCCAAACGCACGTGACGTGTGGGTGAAAAAGAGTACTCTTGCATAAGCATTACAACATGTCCATGCATTAATACTTCCTATTTTTCTATGACTATGCTTGGTTATTTGTTTTTGTGCTTGTTTGTTTGTGTTCCTGCCTTTAATTGTTTTTACATGGTTTGCTTTTGATAAATTTCTTTTGGTCAAAAATTCAAAAACATATAAAAAGTAGAAAATCTAAAAGGTTTGATCATCTTTGTTGAGTTTTTGTCCTAAACTTTTTTTGCCTTGTACCTTTGTACTAATGGCTTTGTTCATTCATGAGCGTTGCTTGTTTTCAATGCACTCATATCAATGTGGGAAAAATCTTGAAATCAATGTGATTGTTGTAAATCGATCTTCAAACTTGTCATGAATGATTAGTCAATGATTTTGTTGATTTTGAGACATGCATAGACTTGTGTCTATATATCTTCCCACTCTTTATTTTTATTTTTGCTTAAAAGAGCTCTCCAAATGTAAATCTCCAAATGAAAAGAGATATTGAGTTGCAAAAGCCTATTGCACATACTAGTATTTGACTAGGAAAAAGGGAAAGCGACTCAAAATATAATGTATGATGCCCAAAAACCAAAGGCTTATTCATCTAGTTGAAGTATCAAAAAATTTCAGGCATCGATCTCCAAAATGAGATGTTTTGTTTCTAAAAGATCAAATGAAATGTTGTATTTGAAGCCAAATGAAAAGCTTTCATGTGATGTTATCAAGTTCTTGTGGGAGGTCATAAATGCATATTTCTATAATTGAGATGGATCACATTATCTAGTGCTAATTGTGTATGCCTAGGTTGAATTGATCATTGAAGTTTCACATTAGACTAAGGACTATCTCGTTGTTGATATTCACACACATCACACTTGCTTATGTTCATTGAATGTCTTATTCGTTTGTGTATTTGTACTTGATAAAATGTGTTTCACATGCTAAATTTTTGTTGATCAAGCACAAAAAGATTTTTGAGTATTTGTGTGTTTTTGAAAAAGTCTTTTTGTTTTAGCAAAAATGTCAAAATTTTCAAAAATTGTTGTGTCCTGTTTTAGCGACTCATTCGCGGGTCTGTCCAGTCGCATGCCCCAGTCGCGAGCTCTATACAGATTGTTTTTGCGTCTCTCTAGCGGGTCAATACCCAAGTTGTGAAAAAGACTTAGAAAATTTTTCAAAAATCTGGATTTTTATGCTTCTCGCGACTTGATGTGGCGACTTTGTCGCGAGTGGAGGTACAGTCGCGAGATTTACACAGAAGGTTTCGCGGCTCAGCTCGCAGTTATCTCGCGGTTTGAACCTCCAGTTGGGAAAAACACTTAGAAAATTTTTTCAAAATTTTTCCTTAAATTGTTCTGGCAGCTGGACCTGGCAACTTTCACGCGACTTATTTCAGTCGTGAAAATCGCGTGTTTTGCACCTTTAAAGTTAGATTTTCAGAACTTTTCAGTTATTCCTCGAATATTTGTGACTGTTCATTGTCTTAACCGTATTCTTTCTCAAACTCACCGTGTTCTTCTCAAAGATCTCTTTGTTCTTCATCGTTTCTTCATCAATCTTCAAGAAAAAGGTATGGGTTTTCATATTTTCATTATCTATTTCGTGCTTTTATGCCTTACTTTCTTGGATTTTTTGTTGATTTGATCAGATGAGTTATTTTGGGTTTTTACTATGGGTTTGGATCATTTTGTTGGTTTTGCTTTTATGGGTTTTGTTGATTTCACTTATCTAACGAATGTTATGCCTTTTGTCATGCTTGTCTACCCTCAGTGTGTACTTTTATTGATTTGACCTTTGTTGAGCTTATCCTATCCATCGTGATATGTCCTGTTGGAATTTGATTAAGTCATAGGGGTTTTAATGATTTGGATTAGCTTTCTGTTATGTTTTTCTAAACATTGTTGCTTATCACACATCTACATTTTCTGTCCTGCATTGTGAACCATATGGTTTTTGCCCTGTGTCTGCATTATATCATTTTAGGGTTTGACTCCCTTTTTGGTAGTATTTTCATAGTATATAGTATGTTATATCCTTAGAGTTTTTATCACTATGTGGTATGATCTTCTGGTTTAGCCTTTTTGTTTCCATCTAATCAGGCACTGATGTTTTGAATGTTTCATCTATTGTGTTCTGTCCTTGTGGTTGTTGTTGTCATTGATTTTTCAGATGACTCCTACAAAGAAGAAAACTGTTGCCAAGAAAGGTGACAGAAGAATGAAGATGGACAACTCTAAGTTCAGGTCTCCTCGGCATTTTGAGAGATACACCCAATTTTACTTGAAGGCACCTATTATTCAAGAGAGATTTGTGGACTTGGCAGATCTAAAAGATACCTTCATTCCTGGCTGCTTTGGGGGAAGAGGCTGGGAGAAGTTGCTGAGTGATCTCCCTGGAGTATGTGAACCTCTGATTAGGGAATTTTATGCTAATGCTGTGCTGAGAGAGAATGAGATCAACTATTGGGTAAGAGGATATGAATTCATACTAGATGTGGATGATATTGATGAGGTGCTGGGTTTTAAGGGAATGGATGATCATGATTTCACACATTACAAGGATAGAATGATGTCCATAGAAACTACTCGAGCACATATTGGGGGAGCTAGAGAAGGGAAATGTCTCAACACAAATGCATTTCTAATAGACATGAGATGTCTAACTGTGATAATGATGTTCAACCTTTATCCTGTAAAGAAGTTGACAACAATCAACAATGCCAGAGCAATTTTTCTAATGGAGCTCAAGAAAAAGACTTTCATGGACATCAGTGCTCATATTTACTATACCATTGTTGATGAGACCAGAACAACTTCTAGAGCCAAGCTGATTTTCCCAAGTCTTCTCATGAGAATTTTTAGGCCAAAAGGGGTGGAAATTCCTCAAGATATAGGACTCATGTCTACTCCATCAATAATTAACAACCTTACCATCTCAAGGATACGAGTACGTCTTCCGGGTGATGAAGAAGGAGGTGAAGGCATGGAAACTGAAACAGAAGCTGCTGGTCAACCCTCAAGTTCATGAGGTCGCAGTAAGAGAAGCAGAGCATCATCTTCATCAGAAGTACCTCCAAATGCATTCCAGATCATCCTTGAAAGGATTGGTGGACTCAGAGATATGAAGAATGAACAATCTGACAAGTTGACTGCACTTCAAGATCAAATGAACATTCTCTCAGCAAAACTTGACAGCTTCACTACACAGCAGTGACCTTTTGGCCATTCCGGTCAAAAAGGGGGAGATTTTTGGTGGAGGATAGCTGGGGATAGCTTTTGAGGGGGAGCACTTGTTGAGGGGGGGCACTTATTATTATGTTTCCTTTCTTATGTCTTGATATTACTTTATCTTTCTGCTAATCACATTTGGTATAAACTGTTGGATATGGTTCTTTGCTGTGATACTCTGGTTTATATATTAGTTTTTTTTTTTTGTTTAGCATTTGTACCTATGCTTCTGTAGCCTTTTATTTTGTACCTTTACTTATGTGGCGTTTGGGTTATGTTTGTACCTGGCTTTTGTAAGCACTTTGTCTTATTGTCTTGTGGCTTTCGTACTTTGTGTTTAAATGTTATGCTTTTATCTTTAAGTACATCACTCTTGTGCCCTCTGTTGGATTTTTTTTTATCCTTAATGCAATTACCTTGTGTTATTGCATTTGTTGAGTGTCAGACATGCAAATGATTCTTTGCATTGAGCTTATTTGCTTGCATGTTCGGATGTTCATTTCATGTGAGAATGAGCATTGTGATCACTATTTATAGTGATTGTTTGTTTTTGGTCAAGCTATGCTCTATTGCTTTACTCCATTTTGCTTGATCGAATTGTGCTTGCTTCATATGCAATACAAGTTTTTCTGCATACAATGAACTTATTGTGTGGTTGCTTTTCAGGAGATACTTGTACTTATGATTCAAGAGCTTCACAGATCCTAGAGTTAGGTGTGGGTGAGTTTTCGTCAACTGTTCCCAACTCACGCGTTAAGTCTAGAGTTTGTTGTAGGGTTTTGTCACGGAATAGCCAAAGGGGGAGATTGTAAAGTTGAATTTTATCAACCATTTTGTTGGCTTTATTCCGTGTCAATTTTCTTGTATTTTTAGCATTTAGAAACCTTGTATTTAGGTGGGAATCATGTAAGGATAGTGTGTAAGAGAGTGTGAAGAATTGCTCAAGACTGTGCTGCAGAACAGGGACTTGCGACTGGACCTGGCTAGTGTCTCACGACTTGCAAGCCACCAGATGTTGCACATAAGAGAAACGTGCAGAGTAGAACTCGCGACTGGATCTCACGGGTGGCTTGCGACTGAAAGCTGCTAGAATCTGAACCATCGTGCCAGCTGTCGCACTACAGAACAAAAATTCCAGTCTGGCCTTTCAGTTTGTTCGTGGCTTGAACTCGTGACTCAGTCAAGCCGCGAGGCCAAGCTGCCAGCCAACTCTGTTTTGTAAAATCTGTCTCTTCGCATTCCAAACACCACTAGTATATATACCCCTTATGCCCACGAAATGTAGAGAGCTTCTAGAGAGAATTTTGGGAGAGAAACCCTTGAGAAAAACAAGATTGACTCATCCACAATCTTTACCATATGTCTCTTCAAATTCCTCTTCTCTCACCCTTTCAATTGTAGATCCTTAAGAGGTTCTTTAGTCAAATCCTTTTCTCACCATACCCATACCTGTGAGAAGGCTCTTTGGTACTTTGGGAAACAGTTAGGAAGGAACCAATTCATATTGGTAGATGCTACGGACTAGTAGCGGGATCCGGGAAGCTAAAGAAGAAATAGGTTCGATGTAACCTCGTTGGAGCAAGAAGCTTAGAGGGCTTAGGTACCTGGGTAGATTAGGCTTGGATGGTCTATTGCTGTCCTTTTATCCCAACTACATTCTTTAGTGGATCATTTGACCGCTTGGAGGGCAGCAGAGAGGTTTTTCGCCGAGGGCTTTAGTTTCCTCTTTTATAACGCGTCTTATGTTGTCCTTGTGTTTGCATTTATCTTCCCTTTTTCTTTGTCATTTAATTTTCGGTTATGGATGTGATTTTATTTGACTTAGATTGTTTATCAATTCTGTTTTAAGCTTTAGTTCATCTTCCACGCGTTTATCGTTTGATATAAAGCTTGAATTGATAATTTGTAATTTGGGGGTCTAAACGTTCATAGTGTTTTATGTTAGGATATGTGCCCTTAAATCCTATTGTATGATGCTATGTATAATATTATGTATGACATTATTTGAGAAATGATGTATGACTTAATATTATGTTTAATAAAGTTGTTTTATTCTTATCTAAAATAATGGTAACATGAATATTCGGACATTATCAAATAGTCCATGAGATGCATAGTATGTGATTTATGTGATTTAGTCACAGAAGATATAGATCACAAGTTCTTTGTAAACTCAGAATTTTGGTTCGTAGTCGGTGATGAAATTGGGCATTTCATCTGCGAAGACTATAACATATTAACTACGATGATTTGTCTTGATCATGGAAATGGTGATTTCTAGTTAATATGTTGATATGTTTTAAGAGTTAAGACATATTGAACTGGACCGCTGTGAGATTTATTATTCTACTAACGACTGTCAATTGAATAATAAATCTCACGACTTGTATTCACATGAACTCTTAATCCTGAGAGAATAATGAACCTGATCATGAAATGTAGGTTGCTTTGATATATTAGGAGTGAGATCTAAAGTAACGGTCAAAACCTCAGTATGTTGGGCAGCCACATTTAGTGTTGATGGAACATATATTCTCAAGATGGAATTCATAGTCTCTTAGCGGAGATATAAAATATTCCCTTGAGATAAGTTTAATGGGTACAGTTATTCAGAGAGTTAGGCCTAACCACTTTAGTAAGAATAAAGTATATATTTATGAAATTGGATTTCATAAATATATAGTGAATTACTCATAAGGATTAAACCGGGTACTCAAGGATTAAGATGTAGTAATTTACAAAGTGGCAGTCTATATTCATGACTTTGTATTACTATGAATATTTTATGAAGGGGTTGCATGTATAATAAAGTCTTGGGATATAATTTATTAATAAGGTCTAGAGTGCAATTATATTTATATAGTGGTATTAAATATAATTAATGGTAACTTTGGACTTGTCAAGAGTTGACAGAAAAGCCCAAGGCCCATTGGAGCTAGTGTCTTATTTGTTCCCTTTTGGTCCCACTCCAAGCCACACACTAAAGCCCAATTGGGAAGGCCCAAAAGGTTAGCCCAATTAGATAATCAGTTATGTGGAGAGAAACATACAGAATTTTATATAGAATAAAATGGTTTGTATGTTTTATTATAATTATGGTAATGAAATAAGGAAGAGAGACACTCTTTCATATTCTCTCTAGAAACATAGAACTGATTGAGAGACCACACATCTTGGGCATCAAGTGGAGTAGGAGTGAAGACTGAAAGTCATCCCGAGTACTTCTTCATTCGTTTTTTGAATTTCACCGCATCAAGGTACACTCTCTTGTTCTTATATTCTGAAACTTACATAGTGCATGTTATCGATTGCGAAAGAAGTAGATCCGTTTATTTTCCGCTGCGTATGTTTTTAATTCGATGCAAACATGATGATTTCCTAACATTTTATACGTTATTTGAACTTGTAAGGTTGAATTTTATCAACCAATGTGTTGGCTTTATTCCGTGCCAATTTGCTTGTATTTTCAGCATTTAGAAACCTTGTATTAAGGTGGGAATCATGTAAGGGTAGTGTGTGAGAGAGTGTGAAGATTTGCTCAACACTGTGCGGCAAAACAGAGACTCGCGACTGGACCTCGCTGGTGTCTCGCGACTGGCAAGCCTCTAGATGTTGCACACGACAAAAGCGTGCAGAGGAGAACTTGCGACTGGATTTTGCGGGTGGCTCACGACTTGAAGCTGCCAGAATATGGACCGTCGTGCCAGCTGTCGTACTACAGGACAAAATCTCTAGTCTGGCCTTTCAGTTTGTTCTCGACTTGAACTCGCGACTCAGTCAAGCCACGAGGACAAGCGGCCAGCCTACCCTGTTGTGAAAAATCTGTCTCTTCGCATTCCAAACACCCACTAATATATATACCCCTTATACCCACGAAATGTAGAGAGCTTCCAGAAAGAATATTGAGAGAGAGACCCTAGAGAAAAATAAGATTGATTCATCCACAATCTTAACCTTATGACTCTTCAAATTCCTTTACTCTCTTCCTCTCCATTGTAGATCCTTGAGAGGTACTTTAGCCAAAACTTTTTCTCACCATACCCACAGCTGTGAGAAGGCTCTTTGGTGTTTTGGGAAGCAGTTAGGAAGGAGCCAATTTATATTGGTAGATGCTATGGACTAGTAGCAGGATCCGGGAAGCTAAAGAAGAAATAGATTTGGCGTAACCTTGTTGAAGCAAGAAGCTTGGAGGGCTTAGGTACCTGGGTAGATTAGGCTTGGAGGGTCTATTGCTGTCCTTGTATCCCAACTACATTCTTCAGTGGATCATTTTAACCACTTGGAGGGCGGCGGAGAGGTTTTACGCCGAGGGCTTCGGTTTCCTCTTCGATAACACGTCTTGTGTTGTCCTTGTGTTTGCATCTCTCTTCCCTTTATCTTAGTCATTTAATTTCTATTTATGGATGTGATTTTATTTGACTTAGATGGTTTATCAATTTTGTTTAGGCTTTAGTACATTTTCCTCATGTTAATCGTTTATGTTAAAGTTGAATTGATAATTTGTATTTTGGGGGTCTAAACGTTCATAGTGTTTTTTACACTATTTGAACTTTCAATTGGTATTAGAGCGGGTGCACTTGCTGTGGTTTAATTACCTTTGTGCGATCCTTGACCCCATATTGAGATGGATCGGTCTCAATCTTTGAATGCTCCACCATATTTTGATGGCAGTAACTATGCTTTTTGGAAAGTCCGAATGAGGGCATTTTTATGTTCTATTGATTAAAGTGTGTGGGATGCTGTTGATATTGGATGGGTTAGGTCGAAGGCCGAAAAATTCATTTGGGATAAAGCAACCTTTGCTGCGGCTAATGCTAATAGTAAAGCTTTGAATGCTATTTTCTGTGGTGTGTTTCCGGATGAGTTTCACAGGATATCCCATGTCTCGGTGGCTAAGGAGGCGTGGAAAATATTGGAGACTACATATGAAGGAACCAAGAAAGTGAAAGATACCAAGTTACAGATGCTGACCACTCGTTTTGAGGAGCTTAAGATGAATGAGGATGAGTCCTTTGACTCTTTCTATAGCAAGCTGAATGAAGTGGTGATTGGAATGTTCAACTTAGGTGAGAAAATGGAGGATTCAAAGATTGTGAGGAAGAGCCTTCGATCATTGCCCGAGAGCTTCCGTGCAAAAGTTACTGCAATTGAAGAGAGTAAAGACCTGGATGATATTAAGGTTCAAGAATTAGTTGGCTCGCTTCAAACATATGAGCTGTCATTGCCTTCACAAAAGAGGAGCAAATCTCTTGCTCTCAAGACAATTGATGTGTAACACCCCAAACCCTTAAGAAGGATTTAGATGCATAACCTGTCGTAGAAATAATCAACACTAATATAATGGAACAGAGCGTAATTAAAACCTCAAATAAACTTCTTATTTCATCAACGGATTTCCTTAAATATCCATAAAAACAAAACAACAATAATATTCTTGTATGTAAAATCCCCAAATAACATCTTAAAATAGTTCCAAAAAATAATCTCATTGTCCTGAAACAATTTTACTAAAACAACTTAGCAACTATCCAAGCTCCAAACGCAGTCATCAATCTAAGGCTTCACTGATCTACCACCAAAATACACTCCAAGCCTCTAATCTGAAAGGATGGAAAAAGGGGTGAGCTAAAGGCTCAATAAGAGACTACAAACATGAGGATGTCTTCCAAAACAAAACGATAATATTTTTGACAAAATATAGTCCTCACAATACAATTACAATTAGTTTAAACTGTAATATAATTTATTCCATAAAGCTGTTAAAATAAAATATATCACTATAACGCTGTAAACATTAATACAATAATAACCACATTAATATGCCAATATGCACCAAATAGGTAGAAACACTTTATTTTGAAAATAAACACTTTTTCACCTAAAAGAACAGTAGCAAATAAACAGTAATTCAATATGAAAAATATTAGTCAAACATAGACAAAAGCTGCTAAACACTCGGTGGGTGATTTCCCATGGGAACAATAACACTAACCTCAAAGAGGCAACACTAACTCCGAAGAGCAACAATAACACTGCACCACACCACACTAACACTACTTCGGCCGAAGACCAACACTTAACCCTGTGTTGGCAAAGGTTGCAGACTGTCTAGTTGACCATTTGAAACACTCTTGATATATACAGTTTCACAATAATATACAATAAATAATAGAGTTTGAGTATGTATAAAGCACTAACAATGGTATAAGTCTTTGAAACTTCACTTTTGCAATTATGTGTATGTATATATATATAAATATATTTTTACCACAATTATATATATATATATATATATATATACGTCTTGAGAGACGTCATGTGTTGAAGTCTACTTACCTCTAGTGGCTAAACCAAGCTTCACTTCAATTGCTCGAAACAACGTCAACTAGAACCTAAATAATAATTAAACAATTCAATAAAGGCAGGTTCTCTAATAACCACAAATTCCTCTTGATAAAACAATTCCTCAACCACCATGAAGATTCGGCAAAGTAAAAATTTAACATATGTTTCTAACATACCCCCAAACCTATTTCAGTTTAAAATAATTGTAAAGCATTCCCTAAACTAACATCTAAAATACTCATATATATATATATAAATATATATATATATATATATATATATATCCAAGTAGTGCAAACCTTACATATTAATCTTGAATTTATGCAGATTTTCAATTCATGCAAATCAATGTCCAAGTGGTGCAACAAAACCAAGTAGTACAAGTGATCAATATCCACTCCAAGACAATTGATTCATTCAACCCTTGGCAATATATATAAATATTCTTGTAATGCCGAAAAGATATACCCATATGACCGTTTCTTGCATATATAAAATCATGTGCCGCAACCCTAATATATATATATCCAAGTAGTTAACATTGAAATATCATAGTTTTATGCATAAATATATTCATGTTCACATGGCTCAACCCTAATCTAATATATATATATACATCTATATTCGCATGGCTCAACCCTAATCTAATATATATATATACATTCATCTCTACTATATATAATTCTCCTTTTCGGCCCACAACGTGAATGTGCAAGTCAAAAAGAAACACAATTCGGCTATCAATTCTATATATATATATATATGTTCGGCCACCCAATTGAATCAACCATATATATATATATTTACTTGTTTCTAAATCTAATAGCACCATTCACCAATTCAGCCAACACGATAGTGAATTTCCAGCAGATTTGTCAAATTGACTTAGGACAATTATAAAATTAAAACATACCCAAGTAAGATTAAGGGGAAAAAGGCAATCACAAGAAATAAAATCAACTTCCAAAAGAATTATCAAGAGTAATCCAAACAGCCTAGAATGATGCTTACCTCAAAACCAAGATGAAGTTGCTGGCTGCCCTGAAGTGCACAGCCTCCTATTCTTTTGTTTTTGAGAAACCCTAACTTTCTTTCATTATAAGGCTGTTGCACTTGGGCTGAAAGTTCAGAAGCCTATTCCATGATAAGGCTAATTTCAGTTGGGCTGAAAATTTAGAAGCCCACTACACTAAAAAAAAAAAACTTCTAAGACCCACACATATTCCCACTAAACCCATTAATATTAATATTATTATCATAGCAAAAATCACAATATAAAATTAATTATCTCCTCCAAAATAATTAAGCAATTTATCAAATCTACTCTCTAAAAGTAATTAAATTAAATTTAAATGAGACGGGTGTTACATGATGAAAGGGTGGAAGTTGATGACTCATCTGATGAAGACGTTGTAGATAAAGAGGTTGCATATCTTGCGAAGAACTTCAAAAAGTTCTTGAAGTTCAAGAAGAAAGGAAAGTTTGTAGAGAAAGGAAAATTTCCGAATATTGGAAAAGAGAAGAAGGATTTTAAAAGGAAAGATGGTAAGGAGTCTCAATCATCACAAGGAATTACATGCTTCGAGTGTAACGGACAAGGACATATTAAGAAGGAATGTCCCAATTACTTGAAATCAAAGGGTAAGGCTTATGCCACAACTCTTAGTGATTCGGACTCATCCAACTCCGATTCTGAGGAAAGCTGTGATGAAGAAGGGAATTACTCTACATTTATGACTATTGCTCATGTTGAGTCTTTGGAGGACTTGAATCTGCTTGTACAAGAACTTGGAGAGTATAGTGATGAGGAATCAGTGGGATTTGTTGAAGAATCAAAAGATGAAGAGGATGAGGGTACTAAAAGTCTTCAAGAGAACTACAACTTACTTCTTGAAAAGTCTGGAGACTATACACGTGTAGCCAAGGCAGCCGTGAAAAAGATGAAGAAAGCTGAAGAGGACTATAGAAGTCTTCTAGTACGCCACAAGGAAGCCAAGTGTGAGATAGAGAAATTGAATGGAGAGTTGTTGGAAGCCTATGCAAAGGTGAGATTTCTTGAGCTTGAAGTGATTTAAGCAAATGCCAAGATAGAAAGGGTCTCCACAAAGAAGCTAGATGATGTGATCTCCTCACAAAAACACTTCTCAGACAAATCTGGTTTGGGATACATTGGAGAAAGCAATTCTGCTGTCAACATCTCTAAGGACGTGAAGTTTGTGAAAGCTAAGGAGCCCATGGGGAAAACTCCAACTGTTGAGAAGGTGAATCTAGAAAAGAAGAAGAATGTAGTTGATTAACGGGTGTTTAACAAGTCCCGTAACCATTCAGAGGTCATACCGGAAGTTAGAAGGAAATCTCTCCCAAGATCACAAAGAGGTCCGAGAACGAACCATTTCTGTCATCACTGTGGAATCCAAGGCCACACCAGACCAAATTGTCATAAGCTGAGAGCTTTGAAGAATGGAAGTGATCAAAGGCCAAGAGGACCAAGAAATGACAAGAAAATTTGGGTGGTTGAGCAACCAAGAGGTCGAAATGGTGACTTCGGAGTGATGGATGTGATGAAGATGATTGGTGCCTTCACTACTTGTTTGGAAAGCTTCACAAGAAGGTTTGAAAACTCTAACTCGCGTACCCAATCCTATATGGATATCACCCCAAACGCACGTGACGTGTGGGTGAAAAAGGGTACTTATGCATAAGCATTAAGACATGTCCATGCATTAATTCTTCCTATCTTTAGTGACTTTTCTTGGGTGCTTGTTTATGTGCATACTTGATTGTGTTTTTGCTTTAAATGTTTTTACATTTTCTTTGGATAAATTTCTTTGGTCAAAAATTTCAAAAACATATAAAAAGTATAAAATCTAAAAAGTTTGATCAAAGTTGTTGAGATTATGTCCTAAACTTGTTTTGCCTTGTACCTTTGTACTAATGGCTTTGTGCATTCATGAGCATAGCTTGTTTTCATTGCACTCATTTCAATGTGGGAAAAATCTTGAAATCTATATGATTGTTGTAAATCAATCTTCAAACTTGTCATGAATGATTAGTCAATGATTTTGTTGATCTTGAGACATGCGTAGACTTGTGTCTATATATCTTCCCACTCTTTATTTTTGTTTTTGCTTAAAGAGCTTAACCAATGTAAATCTCAAAATGAAAAGAGATAATGAGCTGCAAAACCCTGTCGCACAAACTAGTATTCGACTAGAAAAAAGGGAAAGCGACTCAAAATATAGTTTATGATGCCCAAAAAGCCAAAGGCTTGATCATCAAATTGAAATATCAAAAATTTCAAGCATCGATCTCAAAATGAGATGTATTGATTCAAAATGACAAAATGTTGAGAGTTGTAATGAAGCCAAATGAAAAGCTTCAAAAGTTATGTAACCATTTTCTTGTGGGAGGTCATATATGCATATTTCTATAATTGAGATGGATCTCATTATCTAGTGCTAATTGTGTATGCCTTGGTTGAATTAATCATTGAAGCTTCATATTAGACTAAGGACTATCTCATTGTTGATGTCCACACACATCACACTTTCTTATATTCATTGAATGCCTTATTCATTTGTGTGATTGTACTTGATAAAATGTGTTTCACATGCTCAAGTTTTATTAATCAAGCACAAAAATATTTTTGAGCATTTGTGTGTTTTTGAAAAAGTTTTCTTTGTTTTAGAAAAATGTCAAAAAATTGGTTGTGTTCTGTTTTGGTGACTCATTTGCAGGTTTGTCCAGTCGCATGCCCCAGTCACAAGCTCAATACAGATTGTTTTTGCATCTCTCTGGCGGGTCAATACCCATGTCACGAAAAAGATTTAGAAAATTTTTCAAAAATCTGGATTTTTATGATTCTCGCGTCTTGATGTGGCGACTATGTCGCGAGTGGAGGTACAATCGTGAGATTTACACAAAATGTTTCGCGGCTCAGCTTACGGTTATCTCGCGGTTTGAACCTCCAGTCGTGAAAAACACTTAGAAAAATTTTTAAAAATTTTTTCCTTGAAGTGTTCTGGCAGCTGGACTTGACGACTCTATCGCGACTTGTTTCAGTCACAAAAATCGCATGTTTTGCGCCTTTAAAGTCAATTTTTCAAAAATTTTCAGTTTTCCCTTGAATATTTGTGACTGTTCATTGTCCTAACCGTGTTCTCTATCAAACTCACCGTGTTCTTCTCAAAGATTTCTTTGTTCTTCATCATTTCTTCACCAATCTTCAAGAAAAAGGTATGGGTTTTCATATTTTCATTATCTATTTCATGATTTTAAGCCTTTTCCTTTGGATTTTGGGTTGTTTTGATTAGTAGAGATATTTTGAGTTTCGGCTATGGGTATGACTCATTTTTGTTGGGATTGCTTGAATGGGTTTTGTTGATTCCACTTATCTATTGCTGGTTATGCCCCTTTGTCATGCTTGTCTACCTTCACTGTGCTCTTGTGCCGATTTGACCTTTGTTGTGCTTACCCTTCTCATTATGACATGTCCTAATGAAATTTGATTGAGTCATAGGAGTTTTAACGATTTAGTTTGGCTTTCTGCTGTGTTTTTCTCACATCTACTTTCTTTGTCCTACACTGTGAACCATATGGGTGCTTGCCCTGTGTCTGCATCATATAATTTTAGGGTTTGACTCCCTTTCTTGCTGACTTGTCATACTATATAGTATGTTATATCCTTAGAATTTTTATCTCTATGTGATATGATCTTCTGGTTTAGCCTCTTTTTTTTTTTTTTTTTTTTTTTTTTTTTGTTTCCTTCTAATCTGGCACTAATGTTTTGAATGTTTCATCTATTATGTTCTGTTCTTGTGGTTGGTGTTGTCATTGATTTCTCAGATGACTCCTACAAAGAAGAAAACTGTTGCCAAGAAAGGTGACAGAAGATTGAAGATGGACAACTCTAAGTTCAGGTCTCCTCAGCATTTTGAGAGATATACTCAATTTTACTTGAAGGCACCCATTATTCAAGAGAGATTTGTGGACTTGGCTGACCTAAAAGATACTTTCATTCCTGGTAGCTTTGAGGGAAGAGGTTGGGAGAAGTTGCTGAGAGATCTCCCTGGAATATGTGAACCTCTGATTAAGGAGTTTTATGCTAATGCTGTGCTGAGAGAGAATGAGATCAACTGTTAGGTTAGAGGACATGAATTTATACTAGATGTGGATGATATTGATGAGGTGTTGGGTTTCGAAGGAATGGATGATCATGATTTCACACATTACAAGGATAGAATGATGTCCATAGAAACTACTCAGGCATACATTGGGGGAGTTAGAGAAAGGAAGTGTCTCAACACAAATGCATTTTCAGCAGACATGAGATGTCTAACTGTGATAATGATGTTCAACCTTTACCCGTTGAGGAAGTTGACTACAATCAACAATGCTAGAGAAATTTTTCTAATGGAGCTTAAGAAAAAGACTTTCATAGATATCAGTGCTCATATATATCATACCATTGTTGATGAGACCAGAACAACCTCCAGAGCCAAGCTGATTTTCCCAAGTCTTCTCATGAGAATTTTTAGGCTAAAAGGGGTGGAAATTCCTCAAGATATGGGACTCATGTCTACTCCATCAGCAATCAATAACCTAACCATCTCAAGGATATGAGTGCGTCTTCCGGGTGATGAAGAAGAAGGTGATCAAGAAGAAGGTGAAGGCATGGAAACTGAAACAGAAGCTGCTGGTCAACCCTCAAGTTCAAGAGGTCGCAGTAAGAGAAGCAGAGCATCATCCTCATCAGAAGTACCTCCAGATGCATTCCAGGCTTGATAGATACCCTAAAATAGTGACATATGTTCCTAACATGTGAATTACATATGTCCTAACACTTATGAAGGAAGAGACCAAGAATTCAAAATGTAAAGTGTTGGCTACTACCTTGAGTGATACTGAGAGTAATCTTTCCGATGTGTATGTGGATAAATGTGGTAATTATATAGCTTTTGCTACCACGACTGATAAGGTGATTGTGGAAAATGCAAGTGATAGTGAGGATTCTTCTAATGATGAAGTACCCAAGAAGTTGACCCTTCAGGAAACTTATGATAAGCTATGCATTGAATATATAAAATCTAAAACGACTTCTTATCTCCGTAGAAAGAGCTTAATGAGGTAAAAACTGAAAAAGCAAATCTGTTAGTCAAACTAGATGAAACTACAAGGTTAGTTGAGACTCTTGTTTATGGAGAACACCTCATTAGCTAGAACTCAAATAGAGAGGATGTCTAGTGCAAAGCTTAACGAGGTTTTAAGAGCTTAAAAGCCTAGTTCTAATAAGACTGGCTTAGGATATGTTGATTCCTCCAGCCCCTCTTTTCCCATGACTTCTGGATCAAAAACTGTCTTTGTGCCCCAATTTGAGAAGATTGATAAAGGTATGAAATCCATAACTGATATGTCTAATTCTAAAACCTTTGTTAGACCTCATTCTAGGAAATCTAGTAGTTCTAAAACTACTCATGTATCCTCATAAGCAAGTGTTAAAATAGTCTCAAGTTTCTTCTCAAGGTTCTACACCTTTACTTGGAGAGTTATTTAAAGCTTTGAGCTTTTTAACTCAATTAAAGGGGAATTCTATTTCCTCTATGTCCTTTGGCAGACATGTTAGGACCTATGCCTTTTCATCTTCACGGCCTAAGACTAAAGCTGTGTGGGGGTGAAAAGATTCAAAGACTTTATTGTCTTCTTGTTTGTCCTCTGCTTTAATTCTTCCCATCGTAAGTTGGACATTTTTTTTTATTCCTTCTTGTGTTTCATGCATTGCATTTTTTTTAGCATTGTTTGTGTTTTCATTTTTGGTCAATATTCAAAAATCCAAAAACATGGAAAAATCTCAAAAAATACAATTTTTTTTTCTTGAGGTATGTTACATGGAGATTAATATCTCTCTCTTGAATTGAAACATGCTTGACATTGTGGAGAAACTTGGAAAGTGTGTATGTAGCATAACTAGTGCATGACTACTTTGAGATGATTACAAATGATGGTATCAATTTATAAAAAACCTGTATGCATTGTTTTTTCTACTTTAGCACATGCACACTTGTTACTCTTTATGAAACTCTCTTGTTGGTTAATTTTATGGTATAAATATTCATTAAGAACCTTGAGGTTTTAAGTTAAGCATTGATGTGACTCGTGAAAAAACTTAGTATTTCATACACGTGTTGAAAAGATAGTGGAAAGGGCTACATCTGATTTAGTGCGAAGCTACATGATGTGTTATTCATGAGAGGGTTGCCTATTTCAATAGTGTGAAAGCCGCCACTCATGGATGTTTAAATGCTTATTGGAGAGATAGGGTGGATAAACGTCATATGCAAATGCAAAGAAAACCTCTATAAAAAAGAAAAAGAGAATATATATGCATAGAGAGAAAAAGTGAAAAACAAAATGGATTCAAGCTCAAAACTCTTTGATTGACTTGAAAACCTTGAAATTTTGATAATGTTTATTTTCATAACTTTTCTCTACTGTTGAGGTTGATGTAAGTTTACAAGACACTTGATCACATGAAAACACCTTGCATGCTTGAATTTTTATTTCGTTGAGAACTATATTGTATAGTCTTAGGTGATTATGCTTGGAAGTGCTTGTATGCATCGATACATGGGTTACATAATGTCAACCTTTGCATAAAATGAAAGAGAGAATATTGGTATTCTATGTACAATCTCTTTTTCTTTTTCCTTCTCAATATGTTTTTTCTCCAACAGTTGTTCTATTCTTTTCAATGGAAGAAAGTTGTTTTTTATAGCCCTTGCTCTTCATAGGGGGAGTTTTAATTGTTTGCATTCAATATGTGTGCCATTCATTTTTTTTCCCCTTGATATCCATAGCATCATGTTTCATTACATACATGCTTGTATATGGATTCTTTGTGTCCCTTTGATCATCTTTATGTTTCCTTGGTGAAGCCTTATGGCTTTTTGTGCCCTCTGTCAATCATAACAAAAAGGGGGAGAAATGTGATTTTTGGAGATTCTACATGTTAAGGGGAGCAATACATATCTTTGTAAGGGGGAGTTGTATTTATTTGCTTAGGGGGAGAGCATGATGTGCCCATTTTGTTTTATATATTCTTGAGCTTACTTGTTTACTATCTGCCATTGTTTCCACATGGTGTGCATAGCATGTTTGTTAAGTGCTTTCAAGAAAGATAGGTATGGAGCCAATCAAAACAGTCAATCCTAATTTGTGCTATGATTTCTCAGGACTAGTTGTTTTTAGATAGGCTAGTGTATTTGAATATGGGTTTATTCATTGTATTCGGGTTATTATTGTAATGGGCTTACTTTTGTACTTGAGGTTTTGTCATGGATTGATAAAGGGGGAGATTGTTAGGGTCATGTGTTTTGGTATTGCCAACCATGCCAAATTATGTGTCTTTTATTGAGTTTTGATGTGTCTTAATGTTGTAATTTAAGACCAAGTTGAAGACACAAAGTTTGCTTAAGAAAAGCTCAAGAAAAACACTTTTTCAGCATATACCTCGATAGCAATCTCGATACCTCTCGATAGAAGCTCAAAACTTACTGCCTACTTAATAGCAGTCTCGATACCTCTTGATCTATTGAGATTTTGTTCTCGACACCTCTCGGTAGCAGTCTTGATCTATCAAGCTTCGTAGATTAGCGAAAATCAGCAACGCGAAAAAGCCCATAACTTATTCGTTTAAAGCCTGATTTGAGATTCGTTTAAACCAGTATTTAAAGGACATTATAAGCCTTCTATTAAAAGGATTTTTAGATAGAGAAACACTATGTTTATGTGGCTAGGGTTTTGTAACCAAGTTCTCTCTATTTCACCAAACCAAAGAGTTTCAAAGTAGATCAAAAGATTCGAATGGTGAAGAAGTTGAAGTCATAGCAACCACAACAAACTTGCTACTATGAGAAAAACTTCAAGAGGTTCTTGAAGTCAGTTGGAGGTTTCAATTGTGATTGTGGGTGAAGCATACACATATTGGAAAGTTCAGAGGTTCAGAAGCAGTAGAAGGTTACTGCTGTAAGTCCATTTACTGGGATTGTGGAGTCTAGAGACATAGGTTTTGTATTAGATCTGAAAATTCTCTTTATTATAGTGGATTTCTTTTTAGGAAGGTTTCTCCCCAGGTTTTTTACAGTGAAACTAGTTTGTTTCATTGGTTTTCCTGGGTTATCACATCTTGTCTTATTTACTATTCCGCTGGGTTATCATATTGGTTTTAAAACTTTTTAATTCTATTTACCAAGGTCTAAATTGTCCAACAATCTTGTAGCAGCAACTTTAGATCTACCAGTTCTAATAGTATGAGAATGATATCCAGAAGTGACTTTGAAAAGAGTAGGCATAGAACTTTTTAGATCTCACAAGAGCACCTCCAAAGTAATAATAAAACGTCCCTTAGGGTTTCCTTATATACTAGAAGTGTTTCACTTGAAACCCTATATGTTTAAACAAATTTTTGGCTGAAATAAACATTTAAGTAGAGTTTGTGTTGAAATAGAATTCTGTAAACATTACATGTCTGCGATTTTTGATCGGCTGAACCTGTTTCTCGATTCGTTAAACCAGGCAGACTTCGAATTCTTCTTTCTGCAGCTTGTATGTTCTTGAATTCTGACCTATCTCAACTTGAGCATTGTCTAATCAAACCTATTGACTTATGAATCTATATTTAGACAAGTTTGTGTTCACGGTTTGCCAATTGTTTTAAACTTTTAGAACCTAACAGATGTCAAATATATTTAGATTTTCAATGCATTCCAATTTCATGTTCCATTTATATTGTAATTTTATGTCAATTATATTTACAAGTAAATTCATGCATCTAAAATTAGAAAATACAAAAAAGACTCAATTAGAGTCTCTAAACCACGTCCAACAGGAGTGCTCTCATGTGAGTTCCTTTTGGAAGAAGCTGGGTGTACCCTCTGAATGTCGGAGGTCTTTTAATGAACCTCTTATGGATTTGTAGCAATATAACTTCACCTCTAAAAGCACGTCCAGTCAACACGGATAACCTTGGAATATTATGGTTCAAATGGGTACATGGCACTTGTGGTTACAAAGGAATTTGTTCGTCTTTTGCATCAAGGTTATTGGTGAAAACATCCATTAGCAATGCAAAAAGAAAGCTGCTAAATATTTTACCATTAATGTATTGGTTTGTGAGGCTAACTCAACAAAATGGTGGATGGTGGTTACTTGGCAAACCCTTCCTAAGAGGATGGGTGAAACTAAACATGGATGACTCTTCACTGTGTAATTAGGAGCTAGGGCTATACACAAGTTTTTTTTAGTCCAGTTTATGCCCAACCCGCAACCAACTTGATCAAATTGGATAGAACTGCCAAACCACAACTTACAAGATCAAATTGGGTAGGGAACTGCCAAACCCACAACCAACCATTATGGGTATTGAGTTGGTTGGTTCTAGTATATATTAATAGGTAAAGCTTAGAGAAAATTCAATTAGATTCTACAATTTTGCACGATGTGTCTAAATTACTTACTTTTCAAGAGAGTTTTATTTCTTAATTTTAGATTCAAATGTGGGACCACATCATAAATATCCATCCAAGTGAGTTATTGCATACAAAAACCAAAGAGTCTAGAATTAATGAACATAAATATATATTTTTTAAAATGGACACTATACATTTTCTACCTAATAATATTCTCACAAGACTATTTAAAGAGTTAAAAAAATATAAGAATGACTCTCAATAGTATTTAAATTATATATGTAAAAATTATACTATGCATCTCAATGTATATATTTTAAGTATATATTCATGCATATGCATGGGGTTACAAGCTAGAATCAAAAACAAAGATCTTATGTGAGAAAGCACGAGATTCTACCAAGCAGCGCATTCTATGCAAAGATAATTGAAATATTCTCAAGTGCCATATCAAAGATAAGAATGAATAAAATATTGATTTTTTGTTTAGTTTGGTTTAATGTTTCAAGACTTTTTCTAATTAAGAAATTAATATTCTTTGTATCCTTTGGTTCAATATTTCAAGATTTTTCATCCTTCACACATACACACAAAACTCATTGCATTTTAATTCACCATTTTCACCTCTTGCACTTCTACCCCTTTATATATTATCTACCCATAACCCTTTATGTTATCCCATGTAAAATACACAAAAAAAAAGGTGTAATTTTCTCTTCAATCTTTCAACAACACCTACCTATCTCTAATATTGTTATTTAATCAAATTCTAAACCGTTTGAGTTGGCTATAACCAAGGAAGGAAGGCTTGCATTTTATATTGAGTGACAGCAGTGATTATGATTTTGATGTTAAGGTTGGATGTTGTGGATTTGTGGGTTTTGTAAATGAAGTGCTTAACTGTGAGTGTTTGGGATGTGTAATTTGTTTTAGAATTAAAGAGAAAGAGAAATGCGCATTTTATATCAACTTTTATTCTATAATATTCCTTTGAAGTTGTTGTTTTCTTTTTTAATTTCTCATTACTTTAATTGAATAATTATAATAGATGTGTGTGTGCAATTTATAATTGTTGCTCTCTGTGATAAATTCATTACTAATAAATTTCTATAACAATTATGCTATAATACATATACAATATTTTCCAAAACCATCTGACATAAAACATTACAACATTATTCATACATCGCGCAGGTAACTTTCTAGTTAACATTAATTCGTTGTCTATCTCTCTAGCTAAGCAAGAAAAATTAAAAGATTAATTATTTAGTGTGATTCAAACCAACATTTTTGTTTTTTTATGTGAAGTCAAATGTAACACAATATAAAAATATTCCTTATACGATTTTCATTTAAAAAAACAAAAAACTTTATGAAATCTTACTTTTAATTAAATCTTTTTATTTAATTTATTTTCTTCTTTAAAAAGAAAATCCCTTATACATAGGGTTTCATTATTCTCTCTAATGTTAATTGGCCCTGGTGTTACATAGGAGATTTCAATGCAATCTTATATGCTAAGGAGAAACAGAGTGCTTTTCCTCCACCATATAATCAGATGGAGGAATTTGGATTGGCAATGGACTCTTGTGGTTTGGTGCATTTGGGGTTTCATGGGTATCCTTTCACGTGGAACAACAAAAGACCAAGGAGAGCAAACACCAGGCAGTGGTTAGATCGAGAAGTGGCTAACATTGGTTGGAAGGAGAGATTTCCTGCTACTACAATCACTCATCTAGTATCACATGCATTGGATCACCTCCCTTTGATCATGCAGACTAGATCAGATATGGAGGACTGTGAGAAAACTGGGGTTTAAATTTGAAGAATCATGGCTATTATGGGAGGACTGTGAGAAAACTGTGGAGGAATCATGGAGATCGGGAGATAGGACAAGTTCGGCCATAATTGTTATTCAGGAAAAAATAAAGGCTTGTGGGGCGGATTTGATGGCTTGGGGTTCATCGAAGACTCATCAAGATGCTGAGGTGATTAAAAGATTGCAGAAAAAGGTCAAAGCTTTAACTTTTGGTGAGCCAACTGAGGAGAATAAAGCCGAGTTTATGGAGGTAAGCAAGAGATTCGATGACCTTCTCACCAAGCAAGAGATCTATTGGCATCAACGGTCTAGAGTTTCTTGGCTGAAACATGGTGATAAAACACCAAGTTTTTCCATTCCAAGGTATCCTGAAGAAGAAGAAGGAATTTTATTCAAGGTATAAGGGATCAACAACAAAATTGGGTTGAGAGGATTGAGGATATTGCTGGGGTGGAGACAAATTATTTTGACTCTATTTTTAGTTTTGGTGGATGTGACCAAATGGATGAGTGTCTTAACATAGTACCGCATAAAGTGACCCCGGATACGCTAGAAGTATTGTCCAATGAATATAGTGCAGAAGAAGTCAAAGCAATGTTGTTCCAGATGGGACCAACAAAGGCTCCTAGACCTAACGATATGAATGCTTTATTTTATCAAAATTTTTGGCATATAGTAGGGGATGATGTGACTAATGCTGTGTTAGATTTTTTGAATTCTAGTAATAAGTTGCCTGAAATTAATTATACTCATATTGTGCTTATTCCAAAAATTAAGTCACCTGAGAGGATATCTAATTATAGACCTATCAATCTCTGTAATGTCATATATAAAATTATTTCTAAGGTGTTGGCCAATAGATTGAAGCTCATTTTGCCTTTGTTGATTTCCCCTACTCAAAGTGCCTTTGTTCCTGGTTGTTTGATTACTGATAATGTTTTAGTAGCATATAAGACTCTGCATACCTTGCATGGTAGGAGATTGAGTAGGCAGGGTACTTTGGCTCTTAAATTGGATATTAGTAAAACATATGACCGTGTGGAGTGGCCTTTTTTGAAGGGTATTATGTCTAGATTGGGATTGCCTGAAGCTTGGATTGATAGAGTTATGACTTGTGTGACATCTCCTACATTTTCTGTACGCATTAATGGAAAAGCCTATGGTAACATCAAACCTTCTAGGGGGATCTGACAAGGTAACCCTTTATCACCTTATTTGTTTCTATTGTGTGCAGAAGGTTTTTCATCATTATTAGCGAAGGCAGAGAAGGATAGATGGATTCATGGAGTAACCACATGCAGAAGAGCACCTAATCTATCTCACTTATTATTTGCTGATGACTCATTACTATTTTTTCGAGCAACTTAGGAGGAGGTGCAGGCCATTACTGAGGTGTTACAGACATATGCAATTGCATCGGGGCAATGCATCAATTTTGAGAAATCATCAATCTACTTTAGTACCAATACAAATGGTGGTCGGAGGGCAAAAATTAGAATGGCTCTAGGAGTTAGGGAGGTTGACAAGTTTGAGACTTATTTGGGTTTACCTACCCTAGTTGGTAGATCTAAATACCAAACTTTTTCTTATCTAAAGGATAAAGTTTGGAAAAAAAAAAATACAAGGATGGAAAGGACAATTACTGTCTAGAGCTGGGAAGGAAGTCCTTATAAAAGCGGTGACTCAATCTATTTCCACTTATACGATAGGAGTATTTCAGTTACCGATAAAATTATGCAATGATCTGAATGCTATGTGTGCTAGATTTTGGTGGAGACAAGTTGGTAATGAAAGGAAGATACACTAGAAGAGTTGGCAAGTGCTATCCAAACCAAAGAAGGAAGGAGGTATGGGCTTTCGAGATATACAGTGTTTTAATTTATCAATGTTGGCAAAGCAAGGATGGAGATTGCTACAAGACACTGAGTCATGCTGTATAGGTGTTTCAAAGCGAGGTATTTTCCAATAAGTAATTTTTTGGAAGCCGTTGATGTGCCAAATAGCTCCTATGTGTGGAAAAGTTTGATGGCAGCCCAGCCTATTCTGAAAAAAGGGTGCTGTTGGAGGGTAGGAGATGGCTCAAATATTTGGGTCACTCAGATAGGTGAATTCCAGATTATCCAACAAACAAGGTCCTACACCCATCCTTGGAAGAGGATGGAGATCAGGGACGGAGCTACTCTTTGACCAGGGGGGGCCATGGATTTTGGGGAAAAAATTTTCTATAGGTATATTTAATGTTGCCAAAAAGAAAAAAATGGTCATCATTAGTCTCTTCTTGCTTATTATTAGCTAACTCCTGCCTAGAGATGGAGCTATGTTAGGGTTAACTATCTCATATAATAAGATAAACTTGGAGATGAAGATGAGAGAAAGAAATTTCTCATTGTATTAATAAGAAAAGTACAACTCTACTTGTACATAGAAGGAACAGAGCAATTGAATGAAACAAAATAAAAGCAATTAAAAACAAGCTTTTTTAATTTTTAACCAAATCAAGTTCTCGTACAGCTCTTTTTGGATTCTCAATATAAAAATTAGCCTAAATTCTCTCTCTTGATGACCAAAATATTAGACAAAAATCATCCTATCCCCACACGTAGGCTACTTCTCTGCTCTGCACAAAGGCTACTCCTATGCTTGATGTTTATTCTTTCACTATCTTGAAGTTGCAATTTATCTATTTATTTTTACTTTTTAAAAGTCCAAACTTTGGCCCCCCCCCCCCCCACAAAAACCTTTGGCTCTGGCTCTGTCCCTGATGGAGATTGGCGTGTTTCAGAGCTCATTGATTGAACAATGCTTGACTGGGACCATGGAGTGCTTGCTGCAAAATTTCATAGGGAGGATGTGGAGGCTCTTATCGGGTTCCCTTGAGTAGAAGACAAGTACCAGATTTGATAATGTGGCGTCCAAATAAAAAAGGAGAGTACACAGTAAAATCCGAATATCATATGGCTAGATTGTTATCACAGGATGTAGGTGGCTTGGAGGGGAGCTCAGTGAGGAATGATAGGGATTGGATAGGGAAGAAACTGTGGAATTGCCGATTGCCAAAAAAAATAAAAATATTTGCATGGAGGGTCTGCCATGACAGATTGCCAACAGGAGAAAATTTGGCTCGCCGAAAGATCACTAGTAATATATGCGGATTGTGTAAACAAGGGGTTGAATCGATACTGCACACATTATGGGAATGTGGGGTTGCGCAAGACGTTTGGGCAAGCAGTAACATCGGAGTGCAGAAACGGGAGACGAATCAAGTTGATATGGTGCAGCTGCTCGAAGATTTGCTGGATAGAATTTCAGGGGAGGAAATAGAACTGTTTCTGGTTCAGTGTTAGGTTATATGGAACCAACGAAATGCTATACTGCATGGGGGAAAGTTGCAAGATCCACAGTAGCTGAATAGGAGAGCAGAAGACTATTTGAAGGAGTTTAGAGAAGCCCAGAACCTCTTGTCAATCCAGGCATCCAGTGGAGCGGTGCAGTCTCGGGTTTCATGGAGTCCGCCATCGGGTTTGCTTTACAAACTCAATTTTGATGTAGTAGTATTTAAAGGGATTAGCGCCTCAGGTTTGGAGCAATAGTGCACAATGACAAAGGGGAAGTGATGGCAGCTATCTCGGCAAGGGGACCTCCGGTAGTGGACAGCGAAGAAGCTGAAATGCTGGTGTGCAGACGTGCTGTTGAATTTGCAATGGAAGCTGGGTTTAGAGAGCTAATAATAGAAGGGGACAATGCCACTGTGATGAAGACCATTATGTCATCAAAGGTCAACTATTCTAGGCTAGGACATATATATGAGGACACAGGCTGTATGGCTTTGAATCTACAAACGTTTTCTGTTAGTTGTGTTAAGCGGAGTGCCAATTCCGCTGCGCATGCATTAGCAAGATATGCTAGACAAGTAGATATGAGGTTGTTTGGTTGGAAGAATCTCCACCACCCACTCTGGAAGCTTTGTATCTAGAAAATTGTTATTTTATGAATGAATGATTACAGTCTTCATTTCAAAAAAAAAAAAAAAAACTTCTCTCTAATGTTCAAAAAATTTTATTTGCATTTTTCACATTTGAAATCATTTTCAAAATGTTATTCTCATCCAAATCCATTAAGATGATAGATGTTAAGTCAATAAGTCAGTTAATATGATAGTTGGTCTAATTAAAATGAAAAGTATTACATCCATAATATTTGTACAATACTTTATTAATAAATCATATATGGTAAGTTGTTATTGATTTTAACTTGAATTTACAACTTTAATTACTTTATTACGCCCTATAATAGCAAATAATAACTTATCTCCTAGGATTCGTAGTGAAAACGTTGTGAACATGTTTTTTTTTTTTTTTCATTTTAATTTTCTGTTATTTTCTTCATTGTGACAGCCATTGTACCTAGCCTTCTAACCTCCATCAAACCTCCCAAACCACCAATTACATTGACCAAAATCTCAAAACACATTCTACAAAATTATTAAAAATATGAAAAAAGAAAAAAAAGGAAACTAAAAATTAAACAACCCACATTTCCCTTTCATATTTCACAAATGAAAATAAATCAATCATTGGCAGCCAAAATACAATGTAATAAGTCAACAAAGATGACAACAACAAGGATAGTGAAGTTTGAACAAACTAGAGAATATAAAATCTCTTATGGCCTGTTTGGATTGAAGGGGAAGGAGGGGAAGTAGAGAGAAATTGAGTAGAGTTGACTAGAAATTAGCCTATTTTCATCCAATGATATTCTACTCTCCACCACTCTTCCTCCCTCCCTCTTTAATCCAAATGAGCCCTTAATGTGATGGCTAGTGCCTTTGCCGCTAGCAATATGAATTGGTTACATGCATTGACGAAGAACTTCATAGGCTTGATGTCACGATCCAAAATGTGGCAACGGTAGCAGTGGAGTGAACCAAGTCCAGAAAGGATTTCTTTAATCTTCCACAACATGTTTAAATTTTGATTCAAAGACAATAGAGGTTCAAGGTTAGGGTCAACTCTATAGTATAGACAAATGAGACGATTGCTAATTCATATTGCAAAAATTAGTTTGTTTTATAACTCAAGTTATTTCTTTGTGATTTGGTTGAAGTTTGCGTGCAGAATGCCATGTTTATGCCATAACTTGATTTCAATATTATAAAACTGTCTATTTAATTGTATATATTAAACATGTTCGTTAGTTATTCCTTCAGTTTCTCCTTTCATCCTATTTCTACTGACACTATCTTCTTCGCCACTTATTGTTTCATATAATAAAATCTTCTCAACGGTCAAGTATTTTTCTGTCAAAATTGATAAGTTTTGAGCAAAAGTTGTATACTACTTTCTCATTTAAACTATATTTGTATCATACTATCTCAACTACATATATTGTTTATTTGAAATAAGCATGATGGGTGAGCTGAATTATTTTCTTGGTCTACAAGTAAAATAACAAAAAGATGGTATTTTCATCTCCCAAGAGAAGTATGATAATAATCTTGTTAAGAGAATTGGCCTAGACTCAAAATCTCCATACTCAAAATCTCCTAAGAGATGCATCTACACCAATGAGCTCTTCCACAAAATTGAGTAAAAACCCACTCAAAATCTCCATACTCAACCTAATGTGATCCTATCGAGTGGTCATAGACTTAACTTCGATGGTTGACCATGTTAGACCAAATATTCACCAATTTTGACCAAGTTTTGCAAACTTTGACTACTCATTTCTCAAAATCTAACCGTTTGATTGTTGTCATACTTCACGAACACCAATATGTTACCACAGTCTTCCAATCCAGTAGCCGGATTTTGGATTTGAGTCTAGAGCATTATGGACATGTATCATTGTACTAGAATACCATGAAAATTTGATTGGTCACATTCTCCCAATCCAACCGTTAGATTGAGCTAAAAATTCATCAAAACTAATATTTTATCCCACTCTTTTATTCCAATGGTCAAATTTTAAATCTTACTCTGGCACAAGATGGACACATGTTCTTGTATCCAATTATCATGAAACTTCAATCACTAAAAATATTCAATACTCTTCCAAGAGAGTTATACACTATATAAACATTACTAAGAATTAAGAAAATGACCTACAAAATACAACAAAAAACCAATAAAATGATCCCAATGGATTTGCATGTGACTTTTGACTACTTTGTTTTGCCATTTTAAAACTTGAAATTAATATAGCATGAAAACTGAGAAAACCTTAAAACACTGACCAATAGCCAAAACCCACTTAAAACCTCACTGATCAACCAAATTTGATCAAATCAAATGGTCCTGGAACCAACTCCAAAGTTTGACCAAAGATTGACCAAGTTTGGTCGACTTTGACGAAATTTTGCAAGATTTGACTACACTTTATTATTACAATCTAACCTTCTGATTGTAACTATACTTTACAAATACAAATATTTCACTACATTTTGCTAATCCAATGGTTCGATTTTGGATCTCAGTTTGTCACATGATGGCCAGGTGTCGTTATACCCACCCATTCAGAAACTACGATTAACCTTGTTCACATAATCGAATCATTTAATTAAGACCAAAATTCACCAAAACCAATATCTTACCCCACTCTTTCAATATAATAGTCAAACTTTGAATATGAGTTCGGTGAATGATGGATGCATGTCGTTGTCTCATATATTGATAAAACTACCAAATACCAATAATAACTACTAAAGCCTCCAATATGACTGAAATACTCCCATCAAAGCTAGGAAATGACTGAAATACTATAAACTTCTAAAGTAACCAAAATACAAACCAAAACCTACTAAATGACCAAAGTGCCCCTCAAAGCTTCAAAAGGATCAAAATACCTTTTACTTTTGAAATGACCAAAATAGCCTTTAAGTACTTAGAGGGTCTTGAAAGCTAGAAAACAACCGAAATATCCATAAACTTCTAAATTAATCTAAATACAACCCAAGACCTACAAAATGACCAAAGTGACCCTCAAAGCTTCAAAATGATCAAAATACCTTTTTACTTCTGAAATAACCAAAATAGCCGTTAAGTACTTGGAGGGTCTTGAAATATGTTTTTGTGAAGTTTTTAAAATTAAGAAAAAATTCTAGAGTTTTAAGACAAAATTGAGAAAAATTCACCATTCAAAGAAAATAACGATTTTGTATAGCCATATGTCTATTGGAAATCACCTTTATTTTGACGGATTTACCTTATTGTTGCTAATACCTTCTTTTCTTAAGAAAATTTTAACTATTAACAACGACCAAAAATAAGGGCACGAATTCCCCCTTTTAAAGAAATCACCAGTGTTGACGGCTTAGGTCCATCGTAAATATTATTTATTGAGAGGGATCCAATTCCATCACTAATACATTCTTTCTTTTAAATAAAATTAACTATTTATGACAGTCAGCATGTTTGTTGCAAATACAAACTTAATTAGAAAATAAAAAAATTAATTGCAAAAAATAAATGTTGTCACAAATGTGAAAAGTAAGGGGAGAATTTTCCCTCCAAAATATTTTACCATTTGTGATGGCTTCATGTTTGTTACTAATACATTCTTTTATATTTATGATAGAGAAATGTTTGTCACAAATAGTACTAACAACATAAAAAATATATATTTTGTATTTTCGACGCACAGTAGCTGTCACAAGTGTTAATAGTTCCGTCGGTTTTTCTTCAGTTGTTGTAAATAATACTTTATTAGTGAAGAACATTTTTATGCCGTCGTAGAAAGTACGGCAGGAACATTTCTCCAAAACAAAGCATATTTTCGACAAAAATAATAGACATTTTCGACAAACTCATTTTGTTGTCACAAATGTTTTAATATTTGATGAGTAATAATCGACGAAAGAGACTTGCTGTCGACAAAGCTAGTTTTTACAACGGCTTTTTGTTGTCGTCGAAAAAGTTTCATCACAGACAACAATCTTTTTTGTAGTTTATTCATATAATATTGTACATCTTACTCCCATTTATTCAGGTGCATTTAATAAACTTCTATACAGTCATCAATTGCTGCGAAAGAGAGAGAGAAGCTATTGATGGATAAGACACAGAAAACTACACGGTTCCAATAAAACTAACAATTCGCTATGCATCGTTGAGTTACATAGTTCTGGATGGCAATGGAACACTCTTGCGGTATTCTGCAAGTGCCCACAATGGAAAATAGTTTCTATATAATGGATAGTGTAACATGCAGTTCTTGAAGAAGACTCCAGTGGTTTCCTATCATAACATGTGATAAGTGGTCAGAAAGTATTGTAAGCAAAATATACTACATATTTTAATTTTCCTTTCTCCTTTTTCTATCTGAATTCTGAAATAGAGAGTCATGCTTCAATAATTTTCCTTACGGCAATAATTGTATGTAAAACTAAAGCATTGTAAGTAAAACTAAAGCATAATATACTACATGTTTTAATTCTCCTTTCTCCCACTTCTATCTGAATTCTGAAATAGAAAGTCATGCTTCAATAAGTTGGGTCTCTGTGCAAACTACTACAAAATTTACTAGACAAGGGAAAAAGTATTTTCCTTAGTGCAATTTTTCTTGTTAATTTCTTTTTCTTTCTTTATGTTATTTGAAGCTATGCCAAATATGAGGATACCTGTTGAGGGAAATCACCATCTTCCATTTGAGAATTGATTATCAACTTTGCTGCGCGATGTAGAGGTTTTGGGTCTATTTTAGCCTATTACAAGTAAAATTGTATCTATTAGAATTACTCAAGAAAAGCATATGATACCACAAAATGTAATAAACCGTTTTTGAACAATAGACTAACCTGTCCAGCATGAATAAGTCCCATCATTGCCCATGCAGTTTGTACCAGATTTGATCGATTTCCTTCTAAAGGTACATACTCCTATATAATTAAACATAAAGAGTTTGTTATTTAACTTTTTGTCAAAGATATTATATAGAACTAGTCACATTTCCACGAGATTTACGAGAATATGTAATTATTTTTTAATGGCATATAATATGTTATCTATTTTCTAAAATATTCACAAGATAATATATTACCACCAATCATCTGTATCAAAATATTTTTCTCATATCCTAATGATGGTATCTTATTTTTATTTTCTAAAATATTATTTTCATTTTCTAATTTTTTTCACATTAATGGTGTAACATCTAAAAGCTTTTCTCTATGAACTTAGTTCATCCAGAGGAATCACGATAATACTTTTCTTATATATATGTTCTTTTTTTCTCTACATATATATGTTCTTTTTTTATTTTTTTATTTTCTTATTCATATTTTAACATATATAATGAAAGATATTAATTATGAAAAGATAAAAAATCATAAGGCTTATAGATTGGTGAAACCCTACTTTGTTTGGGCATGAAAGATAGCTTTCACCCCAACCACCATCATCTTTTTGTGTTCTGAGTAGAAAATCAACAGCTTTGCGAATAGTAGGACAATTGTGGTATGTCTTGCCAGCCGCAGCCAATCCACCTAGTGCAAACCATGAACCATAGATAAAACAAATTCCCCAAAATCCATACCTGTAGGGAAAGATTCATCACGTAAATTATTCTGTAGTAAATACATCTATATGGAGCCAAAATAATAATTATAATAATACATATATATTTAGCGAACCATACCATGAACCATCAGGCATTTGTGTGTCTTCAAGGTATCTAATCGCATTTCTAATGGCGCTGTCAATCTCTCTCTTCCTATGCTTTGGGTGCAACTTCTTAAACAAAACAAAAGCTTGGATTGTCGATGCAGTGCACTCAACAAACTCATGCTCAACTACAACATCCTCCAAGAATTCTACGGGGTTAAGCAACTGAGAGGGAAAAAAAATACATGATTAATTTTTCACAAATATATGATACAGCAATTGAGACTTAGTTCCAAAATTTGTGAGGATCAACTATGGATCCTCAATAGACTAGTAAGTTTCGACAGCCACATGTATTTTTTTTTTCAATAAATATATTTTATCTGAAGCCATATGACTCATATGTTGTTTTACTTTCTTAATTGGCATGTCTTATTTTTTATTAATTCTGTTAATATCATTTTATTGCACTCCCTTTTTTTATTCTCTCAACTTGAATCAACACATTTCTTTCTCATCAGTGTGCTAATCACTCTCCTATAAACATGACCAAATAATCTAAAGTGTCTGTCTCTCATCTTTTAATCAATAGGGTGATATTTATCCATAGGGCCACTTTTATTGATTAAAAGATAGTTATGCATTAATTTATCGACATAGATAATTTTAATTTATTTCCAAAAGACTTTTTCAACATCATTCCAATATGGTTAAGGTACTAACATCCATCCAATGCCCAGCTCTAGCAGGCTCCCAAGCTGCAAAACCACCATTTTTACTCTGCATTGTTGACATAAACATAATAAAATAATTAATGAGGAAATAAACAAACAACTAATTAAGAAAAATTAACAAAGTTCCTTCAAAGTGAATTTCACTATGCATAAAGAGTTGATTATTTTTTTAATTAAAATAGAAAATACTAAAAAATAAAAATAATTTTGGGGAAGAAGCTTTAGAAATAAAAGTCTCTCTCAATTTGGTTAATTAATTTTCTTCTTGTTAAAAATTGTTGATCCATTATTATTTGAGTTATTCTAGGACCATGATCTTTACCACACCATTGAACATAACTATCTTATGTGACAAACTGTGGCTAACTGCCTATCACTTTTACAAGAACTCATCACTTTTTCTCCACTACTCACAGTTAGTCACATATAATAGTTGTGAGAAAAAGTATGGTCCTAGAATTATTGTAATAATGTAACATAAATGACCTATTCATGCCAACATATTCAAAATAAGTATGTGTAAAGATACACCACTAGGGAAAGTTCTTCACCTGTAAGGAAAGCAGGATATTCACAGCATCAAACAACCGCTCAGGTTCCATTTTCTCACCAACAATCTCGGGTGGCATCATTGAGAAAAGCAAGCAGCACTATAAAGCAAAGGAGAATTGGTGACAAACCAAGTGATTATGGGTAAAGGGAAACACTATATTTTTAGTTACCTTCAAAGCTTCTGCAGTGCAATCAGAAAGTTGTAATCCATGATCTTGTTCAGAGAAAGTCCATGATCCTTTAGACATGTGACGATACATTCTTCTAAAGTCTCCAGAAGGATTGTCCTTGACCTTTACAATGTTTAAGAATTGAAAATCATATCTGAGATATTTGAATCAATACTGGGTAATGACATTTTTTAAGAATTGAAAATCATACCTGTGATATTTTTATGAAGTCATGCCCTCTTGCCAATACAGGTCCAATTTCATTAGTGAGATCACTAGCAAGAAAAGCTTGAATAGCCAAGCTTGCATCCCACGCTTGACTACCAAAACTCTGCATATAGATGACATAAATCAAGGTAAAATGTTCAATATAAACTCAAATTTAAGTCTTCAAGAAATAGGTAAAATGTTCCACAATTGTTTTACAGAAACGTGTACTAACCTGCATCTTGATTCCATCTTCACCAACCCATATGAAATCTTTTATCCTAGCAAGGTGTTTCTTGAAATAATCCCCATTTGGATCTTCAACCCAACAAGCAAGCGTACATATTGCCTGTTAAGTGCAACTGGCATTAGTATTGATGTTATAAAGCCTAAATTAGCCATGTTAATAGCTATTCTTGACTATAGAATCTAATTACCTTTTCCACAACTCCAACGGTAATGTATCGACTAATCTCATCTTCATAATGAATATGCTTCATTGTTACACGAAGAGCCTTCTCTCTGACCAACTTATTTAAGGGCCAACAAGTAAGAAGAGGCTCAGTTAATATGTATAGACTATCCCAAAGTAGATCTTGTATCCAAGGATGGGGATAGTAGAGATCCTCCTGTAATAATAGTTTTGAAGAACCAATGCATATGAAGAAATTATTAAGAGCCTATATGTGAATGCACACATATCAATCATGAGGAGAAAATTAGTTAAACTCACCTTCGCGCAAAGATGCCGCACTTTCATCCATTTAATTTCATTGTAAGGTTGAGTATAGAGCTCCTCCCTTAATTGAAGAATTAGAGGTGTAATTGGACCAACAAATCTTTTCCCATATAAGTATGAAAAAGGCATGTACACCAACCGACAATAGATCCACATTTTGGCTACAGTTGAGGCACAAAAAATCATTAATATAGTTTTAACTAAAATAAAAATATAGAAAGTTCTATTGTCGAAGAAGAGTAAATCCTCAATAGTGGCAGAGGCATCTAATAGAGAGGCAAAACTTATTTGTACATTATCCTAACTGTGTTAAAAAACATTCCAGTATGTAATAAGGATCTAAATTAAATAGAATTGTAAAATATGGTATATTTATTGAAGCAATAAGTACATATTGTATGAACCTGGATGAATGGGAAGAAAAGAAGGAAGGAGCCAAAATTCTGGGGGCATTGGATTGCATCCAGTCCAGTCAAACATGCCAAGCATCTACAACATTGCATAATAGAGATAATTACCAGCAAATAGTCATCATTCTTGGTGAAAGCGATACAATTAGATTTTAATTTACAATACAAATTATTATCAATGTATAACTATAATTTGATGTGAAACTTTTCAGGAAAGGACATACCGAAAGCCAGTTCTTTCCCCAAGAGGGTATGTGTGTAACACCACCACGATCAAGGATCCACTTACGTGCTCTTGCACAAGCATTGTCCTGGCCACCGTCAGGTCCTTCCCCAAGTATACGCATAGAAATGTAGTTGAGAACTGTGCAAAACATGATGCTGTGACCTTCTAAGTGTAATGCCCAGCCGCCATCTTCATTCTGATTAATAATGATAAATTTATAACATAGCTTTTTGCTGAATTTTTTTTTAGCATAGTTGCTACACATGAAGTTTGAACTTTGAAAAATAAAAAATAAAAAGAAGAAGAAATGAAAGACAAAAGTAACAAATTCCACAAAAACTCTATTTACTTATTCTATAAACATCAAAGAATATTTACCTGATGATTGTATATGTAACGAAGGATTTCTTTTCGATATTCAGCAGGGAATATAGTATTAAGATGTCCAGTAATGTAGAAACATATTACCTGCATATTTTTGGATTTAATATAGACAATTAGCAGTTAGAATAAGATGAACACCAAAATAATTCAGTGGCAGGCATGTCATTAACTAGTCTATGATGATCACAATATTGAACAATAATGACAAAAGATAACTCACAAAGGGTGGAACGAAAAACATCGGGCCAGAATTTTCAGCGGGCCAGTGACCATCACTAGACTGCAAGGCTGCAAAGAAATGGACAGCCCTCCTCAATGCATTTGTGGCCTTTTCATCTGTGATTTCTTCTCTATCCTCAATCTTTATCGGTGGAATTGTTTGTTTGAAGTTTTTCTCTCTCAAAAACTGCAATAATTTTGTAAATTAAAGAAAGGATGGTGTCAGTGTCAACAATATCTAAGGCTTTAGAAGTATGAGCAGTAGCAAAACTGACTAATACCATAGAATTTCATTGAGCAATGACACTTTTTAACCAATTCACTTGAACGCTAAAAGATACCAAGGTTTGTTAGTTTTTTTCCCTTTTAACGAAAACAATTCACTTTTTCTTAATGCTTTGACAGGAATTCTTGAGAGATTTCAACTCTACGGCTAGACTGTCTTTTTTATGTTTCGGCTATAAAATTTTAAGTTTTATGCACAAATAGGGGATTTTTGTGTTCTGGACGTTAAACCATTAAATTGAATGCTTAAGAAGAAAAACTAAGGATCCTAATTAAAATTCATAACTCTTAGGTTAGATTATGTTTGGGTTAAGTCGATCTAATGAATTGCATCATTAGGTATTATATTTAATACATTAAATTAGGGCTTTTCGTTCTTGTAATTTTTAATAACAATTGGATCCATAATATGTAACCAGTACATCTAATTAGGTTTTTCTATTTTGTTTTCTAAAAACAAAAGATTAGGTTTTTCTAACTTTAATTGGGTAAAATTAATATAGATTTGACTCATTTGAGAGTAATCAATGAATTATAAACATTTTGAATTTATGATTAGGAATTAGAATAATTTGTGGCTTCCAATGATCTAAAGTACTTTGATCTCAAATTTAAGGTTCACATATGAAATTAAGGTTTCCAGTTGCAGGTTGAAAGTTTTAATTTCATGATGTGATCAAATGATTACGATCACTTAAGTTTTAGGTGTAATCAATAGGGGGATTTCTCTTAAATTGATTTTTTTTTTTAATTTATTTATTCTTGATTTTTCAAAATGAACAATATCTATATGGAATTAAAAGTCCTAACGGAGTTCACGCATGTTCAACTATGGCTAACTAAATTTATGTTAAGATTAATCTATGCTACTAATAAAAAGATTCCCTTGTTTTGTCTTCAACTTTTGGTATACCAAAATATCCTCAAACAAATTCTGAAATAATATATTCTTTAGTTTAATTTTATTTCCTATAAAAAATCAAAAAAGGTTAAACAAGTTGTGGGGGAGGATGTTGATCCAAGCCCACAAGCAGTTTGTTCGCTTTGGATCCAAGGACTCGCACGACTTTGTTCTTTGCAAGTGAGTGTGGGAAGTCTTTTGAAAGCAGTCCCACATCGAAGAAAGAAGCGCTCCACCTATGCCTTATAAGCATGAGCTCAAGGCATAAGTGTACCACTACTACAATGTCATCAAGAAATTGTTTAAATTGCAAGTTTTATAGTTTAAAATTATGCATAAATTATAATCGTATAGATCATATAGTAAATAATATCATATTGGCATAAAATTTAACATACGTATTAAGAACGTAAAGAACATACAATCCAACAGTTAGATTTTTGAAATATGTAAAAATGTTAAAAATATTGAGTAATGTTATAGTCTTAGGTTACAATAAATTTTGTAACTAAATATTGTCTATTTTTTTCTACTTATTATAATTTTTTATTCGTGCGGTTATGTATGACTACATCCACAACCTACTTGTTTCTGAAAAAAAAAAAATCCACAATCTACTTCTCTCATTAATTTATTTTAAAAGAAGTCAAGTTCAATTATGATAGAAAATTGTGTTGCAATGTATTCAAATTATTGTATTTATTATTTTGTTTTATAACTTGTTAATACAAAATGGATATTAGTTTGGATTTTTATGGAAAAATAAGTATTTTCAAACTTTGACTCACCTCAATTAAAATTCTGGCTTTCACCCATTTCATATTAACGAAGGAAAACATGAAAAGAAGAAGAAAGTAATAGTTATATATCAAGTAAATTAACCTTGATTCAGGAAAACAAAATTTGAATCGTAAATGATCTAGCTTACTTTCAAAAACAAATTGAGGAAGAGAATCTATAACTATAAAGATGCGAATATTACTAAAAATAATCATAATAATAATAATAATTAGTGAAAATTTCAATACAATGGTTGAACTTCTATATATAAGATGTATAGGATTTGACTATACAAAATACAAAATTAAAAACTCATAGCTAAAAAAGCAAAAATCACTACTTGGACTGTGGAGAAAACTATATCAGTATACATTGGAGAGAGGAGAGCTAGGAGGATAGGAGGCTTGAAGGGTACCTGCATTCGCCATATGAGATCACTGCTGGCCCTGACTTGACGTCTATTCTTGTAGAAATTTTGGCGAGCCTCTTCAACCTCAGCTCGCTCTTCTGGGGTACCAGCTTCACTGTCAAACACCCACGTTTGTCTTCCAACAAAGTTATTTGTGCTAAAGAGGTAAGGACCATTGCTACCCTCTGCTATCTTCAGCCTCCACATTCTGTTTTAGCTTCAATAGAACTGCACGGCTGCCTGACCAATCTTTGAGCACTCATAATTTTAACATCAAACTTGGATTATACAAAATAATTATAACCCTTCAAAAAGAACTTCTAAATGACCATTTACATTATATACATATGGGCCTACCTCAAGATATTGTGTTCTTGCACTTCTCAATGCTGTAGCCCTCGAGGCAGGTGTTGTGTGTCTGGAACTTCAGACCAATGTGGAATTGGCCTACGAGACAAGACGAACAAAAGTAGACCTGCGTAGTTTTGTGGTCTTCCATCGACATGCTGAAAGCTCCTTTTATATAGAGAAACCTACACCCATTTGTTACGCTCTCTCCGTCGGCTTAAGTATTAACATATTAATATTAATTCGTTTTCTATCTCTCTAGCTAAGCAATTAAAATTAAAATATTAATAATTTAGTGTGATTTAAACCCACGTTTATTTTTTATTTTTTAGAGAGTTTCACAACCTATGACGTTATTTCTAATGATATTTCTTTATCATCAAATCAAGACATCAATCAGTTTTTAGTGTAGGCAGAAATTGAACACCAAATTTCTTATGCGAAGTAAAATGTAACGCAAAATAAAAATATTCCCTATAGGATTTTCATAAATAGTAAAACTTTACTAAATCTTACTTTTAATTAGCCCTTTTTATTTAATTAATTTTCTTCTTTAAAAAAAATCCCTTATACATAGGGTTTCATTCTTCTCTCTAATGTTCAAAAAATTTTATTTGCACTTTTCACATTTGAAATCATTTTCAAAATTTTATTCTCATCTATCTCCATTAAGAAGATAGATGTTAAGTCAATAAGTCAATTAATATGATAGTTGGTATAATTAAAATGAAAAGTATTACGTCCATAATATTTGTACAACACTTTCATAATAGTAAGTGTTATTGGTTCTATAAAGTTGTGATTTCCAACTATATTGTGTTGGCTTTAATTCCATGCCAAATTTGATTGTAATTTCCTCAGTCATTTTTCTTGTATGTATGTGGGTTTAATTGTAAGGGATGAGTGTGAAAGATTGGCAAAAAATCAAGTTTAAAAAAATTGAACAAGTGGATTTCGCGACTGGCTCGCATGTATCTCGCGAGAAGTAACACGCGAAAAGGCCACGTGTAGAGCACATGACTGGAAGATGAATAGTCGTGCCAGGTTGTCATTTTCATGATTATCTCGTGAGAAGAGCCAACCCACAAAGGACCCGCGAAAGTTTCTGTTTCGCAAAAGTTATGTTTTGCTTTACCAAGTCTTTACCCACACTATAAGTACCCTCATTACCCACAAAGTGTAAGGAGTGCTTTTCAGAGAGAAAACTTTAGAAAATACACTTGAGAGTTAGAGATTGTTAGACCCACAATCATCTACACATTTCCTTGTGGTTTTCCTCAACTCCTACCGCTCCATCTCTAGATCCTTGAGAGGTTGCTAACCCAAACACTTACCATACCCATTCTGAGTGTAAAGTGAGATTTTGGTGTGGCTGGAAAGCATTGGAAGGAGCCATTCATTGGCGGATGCAATCAGGTTGAATTGCAGGATCCGGAAAGTTAGAGAAGACAAGACTCTGAGAAGTCTGTTGGTAGCAGGAGCTTGAAGGGTTCAAGTACATGGGGTGGACTACGCTTGGAGTGTCTTTTCTTATTCGTATACTCCAATTTTATTATCTAGTGGCTCGATTTCTACTTGGAAGGTCACAGAGAGGTTTTTCGCCGAGTTCTTTAGTTTCCTCTTCGATAACACATCTCGATGTTATCTTGTGTTTGCATCTCTCTTCCTACTCTTTAATCTTTCATTTTATTGTTGATGATGGATGAATATGGCTTAGGGTAGAGTTATCAGTTCATTGTGCTTATTTACTCTTGTTCCACACTTAGTCTAAGTTAGAATAAAAGCAATCTACCTGTAATTTGTATTTGGGGGTCTGAACAAGCTCTTGTGTTTTAGCATAAATCCGAGCTTTCAGGTTCTAACTTAAATTACTTTTTTGCCCACCTATAATAGCAAATAATAACTTATCACCTAAGATTTGTCATGAAAATGTTATTAACATGTTTTTTTTTTCATTTTAATTTCCTCTTATTTTCTTCATCGTGATAACTGTTGTACCTAGCCTTCTAACCACCATCAGACCTCCCAAACCACCAATTACATTGACCAAAATCTCAAAACACGTTTGTAAGTTGTGATTTCCAACTAGCCCCAGTTGGCTTTAATTCCATGCCAAATTTTATTGTAATTTCCTCAATCATTTCCTTGTATTTATATGGGTTTATTTGTAAGGGATGAGCATGAGAAATTGGTGAAGAATCAAGCTTCAAAGATGAATCAGTGCAGTTCGCAACTAGCTTGCGAAAAGCTCGCGAGAAGAGTAACCCTTCAAAAGGCCACGTGTGAAGCACATGACTAGAAGCTGAAGAGTCACACACAGCTGTCAAGTTCGCGAGTGTTTCATGAGAAGGGCCATCTCACGAGGTACCTGCGAAACATTCTATTTGGCAAAAAGATAAAGTGCTTTACCGTATTCTTTACCCACACTATAAATACCCTCATTACCCACGAATTGTAAGAAGTTCTTTTCAAAGAGAAAACCCTAGCAAATACACTTGAGAGTTAGAGATTGTTATGCCCACAATATCTACACATTTCCTCTTGGTTTTTCTCAACTCCTACCTTTCCATCTCTGCATCCTTGGGAGGTTCTTAGGCCAAACACTTACAACACCCAATCTGAGTGTTGAGTGAAGTTTTGGTGCTATTAGGAAGCATTGGAAGGAGCAATTTAGTGACAAATGCAACCAGGCTGAATTGCGAGATTCAGAAAGCTAGTGAAGACTTCGAGAAGTTCGTTGGTAGCAGGAGCTTGGAGAGCTCAAGTACATGGGGTAGACTAGGCTTGAAGGGTCTTTCGTTATTCGTGTACTCCAACTATATTCACTAGTGGATCGATTTCAACTTAGAGGGTCGCGGAGAGGTTTTTTGCCGAGTTCTTCGGTTTCCTCTTCAATAACATATCTTAGTGTTATCTTATGTTTGCATCTCTCTTCCTTACTCTTTAAGCTTTACTTTTATTGTTCATTGTGGTTGGATATGGCTTAGAGTAGTGTTATTGGCATATTGCGCTTATTTACTCTTATTCCGCACTTTGACAAGTTAGGATAAAAGCAATCAGCCGTAATTTTTAATATAGGGTCTGAACAAACTCTAGTGTTTTCACACTAATTTGAGCTTTCTACATTCTACAAAATTATTAAAAATATGAAAAAAAGAAAAAGGAAACTAAAAATTAAACACATTCTACACATTTTTTCTTTCTTTCTTTTTTCTTCAACTCTTCCATGACATATGCAGTTTTGGTTAGCTGTGGCTTTAAAGAACAGAGAGATGTACTATCGACTACCTCAATGGATGTATATCAGTAAGATTTCCTTAATTTAATGCCATTGTGATTTTTTTTTTATTTTTTTGTGATGCACACAAGACCAAATTGCTTCAAGTTTCAGGCTCTTTAGAGGGCTAACTTTTGACGTGATCAAGGAAACTCAAGAAGAATGCCAAAGGGAAGCCAAGCCAAAGGAGAAAATGAGGGAAACCTCATTGGAGGCGTTATGGAGATGTTGAAGAACATTTCATTATGCCTAGCTAGCTCACCCCAAGGTTTGAGAGTTATGTCGGTTGTACCCCTCCTTCTAAGGACCTCACCCAAAACACTCGTGCGGTGTGGGTGAAGAAAGGTACTCATGATTGATTACTCACTATATCCATCCATTAATACTTCCAATGTATTAGGGTCATAGTTTCATGCATCATGGCATATGCATTCTTCTAGAGTCATTGCTTCTGCCCTAGCATGTTTCTTTTATAGGTCTTCATTTTGTTTACCTTGTTTTTGTTGATCTTTCTTTATTGTTTTGTTTTTGAGTGTGTTACAAATTCAAAAACCCATAAAAAGTAAAAAATCTCAAAAAGTTTGATCGCTTGTGTTATGTATATCATATGTTAAGTTTGGCCTAGTACATCTGTACTAAGGGCGTAGTGCATTTACAAACTTAGCTTGTTATGTATGCACATTTTTTTTAAGTGTGAGCGAAATTTAGAAATCTACATTTGATTGTTTCAAATATATCTTCAAGCTTGTCATGAATGATTGGTCAATAGTCTTGTTTGATCTTGATACATGCATAGACTTGTGCCTATATATCTCTTCACATTTATTTTTATGTCAAAAAGCTCTACAAACGTCAATATTTAAAAAAAAGAAAGAGCTGAAAAAGCCTTGCTTCGAAAACTAGTTTGACTAGAAAAAGGTGGAGCAATTTGTATTCAAAATGTATGATGCCAAAACCAAAGGCTTATTACTCAAATTAATATCAAAAATTTCATGGCATCATTGCTAAAAAAATTTGAGTTGTATTGATCAAAAAGTATGAAAAATGGAAGCCAAATGAAACCAAATTTCAATCAAATGTAAACACTTTGGTGGAGAGTCATATATGTTCATTTTTACTAGTAGGAAAGGTCACTTAACTTCGTACTAGTTGTGTATGACTTGATTGTATTGATCATTGAAGTTTCATACTAAACTATAGACTAGTTCATACTTGATTCTCACACACACAACACACAAAACTAATGTTCAATGAATGCCTATTTCATTTGTGTGATTGTACATGTTCAAATGTGATATGTGTATTCTCAACTACTTGATGATCAAACCTAAAAATATTTTTGAGTATTTTATTTGTTTTTGAAAGTTTCTTTATGTAGCACTTTTGTTTTGAAAATTTTTCCAAAAAGCCAAATCTGTTTTGTTGAAAACCTTCTTTAGAGGCATTTTCGCGAGTAAGTTGCAAGTAAGCTATCTCGCAGCCTAACCACGAAAATATGGAAGCTAATTTTCATTTCTTCCAAAATTTTACTCGGAGAGTTTTACGACTCCCTCGCGACTCCTTTGTGAGAAACAGCTTCTCGTAAAACTTGCCTTATGCATTTGAGGCATTTCGCGAGTAACCTGCGAGTACTTCGAGAATAGCTATCCCGTGAAATGAGCAGATTTTCAGTTTTTAAAAGGGCAAACAGTGACAGTTTTTCCAGAAATTTCTCTTTGCCTCCTCCGTGCCTCTCTCAACCCAAAACACATTTTTCACTCAAATCTCAACCAAAACTCAGAGGATTTCAACTCTAAGACTTATCTAAGGTATGTTTTAACATCTTTTACTCTTTCATTCCTTAGATTAAGCCTTAGATTCTTAGATTTCTAGGGTTGCGGTTATTTTGAAAGGGGTTGGAAAATTTTATTTTTTGTCAAATCTTTTCAAATTTTTTATTGGGCTGTGTCTCATTGTAGTTGGTTATGTTTTTGTTGGCCCTAGTGGCATTTTAACATGTACTTAGGCAAGCTTTACATATGTTCATGCATTGTTTCACATATAAGTGTAATGTATGCACTCTAAGTGTTTGATAAAATGCCTATATGATATTTTTTTCATTGTTTTGGACTCCTTTGAGTACAAATTTTTGGGGATTATCATGATTATGCATGTTTAAAATGTTTTGGCCATTGATTGTGTGTTTTACACACTTGGCACAATGAGTGCTTGTTCATGCATTGCTCATGCATCTCATATGCACACCACAAGCACAATTGATGCACACACTCTAGCACTTGACATGTTTTGCATTCACTCATGCTATTTAAGTCTCTTTAGACCTTTAGCACTTACAACATGTGCTTGTGTCTATGTTTGCTTGTCTATTAATTTGTTCTTTTTTATGGACTAACTTGTATCTAATCAAGTTTGTTGCCATGTTTGTGTATGGTTTGTTTGCTTGTGTGGTATTTTGCAGATGTCCCGTTGATCTTCACGCGGTAAGGAACCCTTGATTGATCTCACATCAACTCCAGTATCAAAGAGGACTCGTCAATCATCGGCAAACTTTGACAACAAGAGATTTATGACTCCTTTGGACTATCAATCTTTCAAAAGCAACTTCAAGAATGCACCTACTATGGTGCATAGAATTGTGAGGTTTAACACATTGGGATCAACCTACATCCCTACGATCTTTGTGGACAAAGATTGGGCTAGCCTATTTGGTAACTTTGAAGAACGGAGGTTATCTGAATTGCAATCCCCATGAGTGTCAGGTAGGAACAGAGGATATCTGAACAGAAATCCTAAAATTTTCCAAGTAGAAGCAAAGGAAATCTAAATAGCAGTCTTAGACTTGGGCTGGGTAGATATAGAGGATATCTGAATAGTAGTCCCGGTGAGTGTCAGGTAGGAACAGAGGGTATCTGAATAGCAGTCATGGCTTTTGCCAAGTAGAAACAGAGGATATCTGAATAGCACTCATTGTCTTAGGATGTGTTGGGACAAATGATATCTGAACAGTAGTCCCGATTTGTGTTAGGTAGAAACAGAGGATCTTTGAATTGCGGTCTTGATTTTTCCCAAGTGGAAACGGAGGATATCTGAATAGCAATCTTGGTCTTAGGCTGTGTAGGAACAGAGGATATCTGAATAGCAATCTTGGTCTTAGGCTGTGTAGAAACAGAGGATATCTGAACAGCAGTCTTAATTTATGTCAGGTAGAAATAGAGGATATCTGAATAGCAGTCCTAATTTTTGCCAAGTAGAAATAGAGGATATCTAAATTACAATCTTTGTCTTAAGCCGGGTAGGAACAAAGGATATCTAAATTTAATTACCAAATTTTGTTAGGTAGAAATAAAGGATATCTGAATAGCAGTATTGATTTTTGCCAAGTAGAAACAGAGGATATCTGAATAGCAGTCATGGTATTAGGCCAGGTAGGAACAGATGATATCTGAACAGCAGCCCAGATTGGTGTCTGGTAGAAAACAGGATATCTGAATAGCAGCCTTGGTCTTAGTTCAGGTAGGAATAGAGCATAATCTAAATGGAAGTCCCGATTAGTGATTGGTAGAAATAGAGGATACTTGAATAGCAATCTTGATTTTCGCCAAATAGAAATAGAGGATATATGAATAGCAATCTTGGTCTTAGGCTGTGTAGGAACCGTGGATATCTGAAAAGCAGTCCCGATTTGTGTCAGGTAGAAACAGAGGATATCTGAATAGTAGTCCTAATTTTTGCCAAGTAGAAATAGAGGATATTTGAATTACAATCTTTTTCTTAGGCCGGGTAGGAACAGAGGATATCTGAATAGAATTCCCGATTATTGTCATGTGGAAATAGAGGATATCTGAATAGCAAACTTGAGCATTTCAGAATTCTTGATTTTCTTCCTGACACAAATCGAAATTTTTTTTCAGATATCCTCTGTTCCTACCTGGCCTAAGACCAAGACTACAATTCAGATATCCTTTGTTTCTACTTGCCAAAAATTCAGACCGCTATTCAAATATCCTTTGTCTCTGCCTGACACTAATCGGGGGTGCTTTTAGATATCCTCTGTTCCTACCCGGCCTACGACAAAGAGTGCTATTTAGATATCCTCTGTTTCTACTTTGTAAAAACCATGATTGCTATTCAGATATCATCTCTTTCTACTTGACACAGATCGAGACTTCTATTTAGATATCCACTGTTTCTACCTGGCAAAAATCAGGACTGCTATTCAGATATCCTCTGTTTATACCTCACACAAATGGGGACTGCTTTTCAGATATCCACGGTTCCTACACAACCTAAGACCAAGATTGCTATTCAGATATCCTCTATTTCTTCTTGGCAAAAATCAAGACCGCTATTCATATATCCTATGTTTTTACCAGACACCAATCGGGGCTGCTTTAAAGATATGCTCTTTCCCTACCCAGCTTAAGACCAGGACTACTATTCAGATATCCTCTATCTCTACTTGGCATAAATCAAGACTGCTATTTAGATATCCTCAATTTCTACCTGACAAAAGTCGGGAATATTATTCAAATATCCTCTGTTCCTACCCAGCCTATGACCAAGACTGCTATTCAGATATCCTCTATTTCCACATGACAGAAATCGGGAATTCTATTAAGATATCCTCTGTTCCTACCCAGCCAAAGAAAAAGATTGTAATTCAGATATCCTCTATTTCTACTTGGCAAAAATTAGGACTGCTATTCAGATATCCTCTGTTTCTACCTGACACAAATCGGGACTGCATTTCAGATATCCACGGTTCCTACGCAGCCTAAGACCAAGAATGCTATTCATATATCCTCTATTTCTATTTGGTGAAAATCAAGACTGCTATTCTGGTATCCTCTATTTCTACCAATCACTAATCGGGACTTCCATTAGATTATGCTTTATTCCTACCTAAACTAAGACCAAGGCTGCTATTCAGATATCCTTTTTTCTACCAAACACCAATCTAGGCTACTGTTCAGATATCATCTGTTCCTGCCCGGCCTAATACCATGACTGCTATTCAGATATCCTTTCTTTCTACTTGGCAAAAATCAAGACTGCTATTCAGATATCTTTTATTTCTACCTAACAAATGTTGGTAATTTAATTCAGATATCCTCTGTTCCTACCCGGCCTAAGACAAAGATTGTAATTTAGATATCCTCTGTTTCTACCTGGCAAAAATTAGGACTGCTATTCAGATATCCTCTATTTCTACCTGACACAAATTAGTACTGCTATTCAGATATCCTTCGTTCCTCCACAGCCTAAGACCAAGATTGATATTCAGATATCCTCGGTTTCCAAGATTGCTAATCAGATATCCTCGGATTCCTAGATGGCCTAAGACCAAGATTTCTAGTACCGCAATTCAAAGATCCCTTGTTTCTCCCAAACACAAATAGGGACTACTGTTCAGATATTATTTATCCCAACACGGCCTAAGACAGTGAGTGCTATTCAGATATCCTCTGTTTCTACTTGGCAAAAGCCATGACTGCTATTTAGATACCCTCTGTTCCTACTTGACGCTCATCGGGACTACTATTCAGATATCCTCTGTATCTACCCTGCCCAAGTCTAAGACTGCTATTCAGATATCCTTTGTTTCTACTTGGAAAATTTCAAGATTGCTGTTCAGATATCCTCTGTTCCTACCTGACACTCTTGATACTTTTAGTTATCTATTGCTTCTCACTTTAGTTTCTTTAATGCATCACATGGTTTGTTGGACATCCAATTAATTTTAGCATTGCTCTTAATTGCATTGCATGTCTAGATGATCATTTACTAGTTAAATGTTCATTGTGGTCATTTGCTAATGATTGTTCATGTATGATCAGGTTATGCTTTATGTTCACATATCTCTTGTTTATCTTGATCGCATTTTACTTGTTCTCTATACATTCTACTTGTCTCGTATTTAATTAAGTTATTTGTTATGTACAAGTGTTTCAGGATACAGGTGTATATGGCTCAAGTGCTTCACAACTTTTAGATTTAGGTGCAAGTGAGTTTTGCCTATGTTCCCAAACTCATGTTTAAGTCAAGAGTCTGTTTAGGGGTTCTGTCATGGAATAGCAAAAGAGGGAGATTGTAAAGTTGTGATTTCCAACTAGCCTTTGTTGGCTTTAATTCCTTGCCAAATTTTATTGTAATTTCTTTAGTCATTTCCTTGTATTTATGTGGGTTTATTTGTAAGGGATGAGTGTGAAAGACTGGTGAAGAATCAAGCTTCAAAGATGAATCAGTGCAGTTTGCGACTAGCTTGTGAGAAGCTCAAGAGAAGAGTAAGCCGCAAAAAGGCCATGTGTGAAGAACATGACTGGAAGCTGAAAAGTCACTCCAAGCTATTAAGTTCGCGAGTGTTTCACGAGAAGGGCCATCTCGCGAGGTACTCGGGAAACATTCTGTTTGGCAAAAAGATAAAGTGCTTTACCAAATTCTTTACCCACACTATAAATACACACATTATCCACAAATTGTAAGGAGTTCTTTTCAGAGAGAAAACCGTTGCAAATACACTTGAGAGTTAGAGATTGTTATACCCACAATCATCTACACATTTTCTCTTAGTTTTCCTTTACTCCCACCTCTCCATCTCTACATCCTCGAGAGGTTCATACCCCAAACACGAGTGAATTTTTGGTGCTGTTGGGAAGCATTGGAAGAAGCCATTTTGTGGCAGATGCAATCGGGCTTAATTGGGGGATCCAAAAAGCTAGTGAAGACAAGATTTCGAGAAGTTCGTTGGTAGCAAGAGCTTGGGGGGGCTCAAGTATACGGGGTAGACTAGGATTGGAGGGTCTTTTGTTATTCATGTACTTCAACTATATTCACTAGTGGATCGATTTCGACTTGGAGGGTCGTGGAGAGGTTTCTCGCCTAGTTCTTCAGTTTTCTCTTCAATAACACATCTTAGTGTTATCTTGTGTTTGCATCTCTTTCCCTACTCTTCGCGGAAAGATTTTTCGCCTAGTTCTTCTATTTTCTCTTTTATTGGATCTTTGGTTGAGTTGCATACTTGATTGCATTCATGTATGTGTTTTTCTCTCCTTGAAAAATTATTTTTAAGTAATCTCAACACCTCCTCAACACCTAGCTATCTGTTGAGCTCTTAAGCTATTTCTTATCGCAATCTCAACACCTTCTCGACAGTTGGTGGATCGATTGAGAAAGTTCTTAACCTTTCAATAGCTTCTCGACAGCTAGGTGGATCGATCGAGCTTTCTTCAGGATTCTCGATAGCTTCTCAAAAGCTGGTTGATCGATCGGGCTTCTTTTTAGCCTTTTGTTGAATTGTCCCTCGACAGATCCTCGACAGCTGAGTCTGTCGAAGCCTTTTTGCTTAAAACTTGGCTTTACACTTGTCTCAACACCTCTCGACACCTCTATCTGTCGAGATTTACTGGGCTCCTATTTAAGCACGAATCATGATTTTCTTCTCATTTTTCTTGATCTCTCTCTCGACAGACTTGTCTTCTCACCTCCCAAAACATTCTCTCTCACTCCAAACCTCATTCCCAAGTGTTTTTCAAGCTTTTTCAAGCATTTCTCTTCACTTGGTAAGTTCCTTTTCTCTCATTGACATGCATTTCATGTTTTGAAACCTAATTTTTGGGTTTTTCAAAATTGATGAGTTATTGTTGAAATTTTGGGATGGGTTTTTGCTTAAATGAGTTTAAAATCTCATACATTGTATCACATAAGCATTATAACAGTATTACCATGCATTTAGATGTGTGCAAATTGATTGTGTACTGGTAGGATTGGATTCGGTTGAACCCATGATGCTTTCTATATTGCATGTCACATGTTCATGCATTCCCCATGCATATGTAGTCTCTTTTCAATATACTTGTTATATTTGAAATGTGTTGGGACTTTTCTGATTGTCTTTCTCTCTCTCCCTCTCTTTTCTGTTTACTTTAGTCGCATCTATGGCACCTAAACGTAAGTCTACTCCGTCCCAAAACCCTCTTCGTTCTGCAGCATCTTTTTCTTCTGATCCTACTCCTTCTCATATCTAGTTCCATGATGAGGATGCCCGAAAGGCATTCTTGGAAAACTTTTCTCGACAAGGCATTCATTTTGAATGCTAAGTCATCCTAGCAGACTTCGCCGATACTGACCTACTCGATGTCATTCACAGTCGGGGTTGGGAGTCACTGTGTGATGTCTCGGTCACTTGTCCATCCGTGCTAATCCAGAAGTTTTACTCCAACATGAATGGATTTGATCGTTCATTACCTCATTTCATCACTCGTGTTCGAGGTACGAACATAGTTGTCACATCACAAATAGTTGTGGATGTGCTCAGTGTCCCGAGGGTAGACTTTCCTGACTATCCCGATTGTGAGTATCTGAGGATTGTGTCCAAAGATGAGCTCAAATCTGCATTTTGTAAGCGTCCTTCTAAGTGGGGTGATCGCCAGTTCACTTACTGTCTGGGCTTTGCAAAAGGCCCTCGGTTTTTTAACATGGTAATGACTTTTGTTCTCCATCCTCTCTCTCACTATAACTCTAGCATAGAGCCTCGAGCTTAATTTTTGTTGTCCTTTCTTGAGTATCTTACTATAGATTTCTCTTCTCATTTTATTCTTTCCATTATAGATTTTCATCAGGATTCGGCGTCCTATGATAAGCTCATCTTTCCTTCAACTATCATGAGGATCTTACGCCACTTTTCTGTTCCTTTTCCAGCGTTCGACCCTTTTACCTTTATGTGTGACATAGACGCCGCTACCGTTAAATGTAGCAAGGTGTAGTTCAAGTCGCGACAGACTAGGTTAGTAGCTCCTCCCGCCCGTTCGACTCCATCTTAATTTGCTCCATCCATATCCGCTCCCTCCGCTTCTATGAGCAATGTGTCACTCGGAGACATCATGGCGCAGCTTCAATGCATGGATGCTCGCCTTGATACACTCTCCACTGAGTTGTATCAGGTGAACATTCGTGTAGGCCGTATTGCTTGACGGCAAGCGGTCATGGGTGGCTTCATTCTTGAGGCTTCTCCTCCACCTCCTCTAGTGGATTCTAATTCTGAGGCTGAGGATGATGATGATGGTGATGATGTTGATGCTTCTGATGATGATGGAGATGCTAGCTCTATCAATGAGATGTCTACTTGACACTCTTACCTTTTGTCACTCCTGACAAAAAGGGGGAGTAGTTTTGGATTTGAGAGTAGTCATACTTAGGGGGAGAGCTAGTATAGGACATTTTTGTTAGGGGGAATGTTGATACTTGAGGGATGTAGTGAGGATTACTTGTATCTTTTTCTTTTCTCTACTTTAGATACATTTATTCTTGTACATGGGTCTTGTGACCATTATTGACATACATTGTACTTATTTTTCTTTATATATTGATGTATGTTTCTTTCACATACCCTTACATGTGTTGTTTCTTTTCTCTCTTTATGCACATGCTTCTTTTACGTGTATGCAATCTATTATTTCTGTTTCACATAAAGATGGCTTGATGAGTTTTGTTTAAAGTGTTTCAAAAATACAGGTTGTCAAAGTCTACTTGCCATACACTCTCTTCTTGCAAAGTTTTTCAAGAGTTTGTGTTAGGATAGATTTTATTGCATTCAACAAGTGAATATGAGCTGAGTGATTTACGATTTTTCTCATATGTTCATTTGTTTGTTGTGGTTTTGTCACGGATTGCCAAAGGGGGAGATTGTTAGGACATATGTGTTTCACATGTTAGGAACATATGTCACTATTTTATGTAATTGGCTAATCCTTTGACAAAATGCACTTTACTTGTATTTGGGTAGATCTAAGATGTGTTTAATACTTTAAGAAACTTTGGTTCAAGATCAGGTGTTGAAGCCATGCAAGTCTGTCAAAGAAAAAAGCTAAAAAGTGCAAGTTCATTAAAGCTCAATAGCTAGCTCGACAGCTAGCATCTATCGAGCTTAAGAAGCTGTTCCAGCCCTGTGGCTCGATAGCTACTCGACAGATGCTATCTGTCAAGGTTTAAGAATTTACGAATTTCTGATATGATTTTCTCGGAATCCGTGATTATGTGTTTGGGTTTTCTTTTCTCATAACCCTAGATATATAAAAGGATTATTTTAAGAGCCGTCAAAGTGGACACAAGTTGCACAAGCATTGAGTAAAGTTTATTCAAGCAAATTGTGACCAAAGATAAAGTTTTACCCTAGTTCATCTCTTCTAAAGAAGTTGTTGTGTTTGTACACCGTAGGGTTTTGTAACCAAGCATCTTCTTGATCTTCATCGTGTGGATGAACTGAAGAACTTTGTAGTCAACAACCTTCTCTAGTTGGTGATTGAAGTCGTGTACTAGGATCCGCATACTGGGATCCGTGTAATTAGTCAGTCATGTACTGGGAGCCGTGCATTACAAAGAGAGATTGTCACTACAGAACAAGTCTAATTAGGTATTGGGATAAGGGTTCAACTATAGGTTGGTAGAAGGTATTAGGATTTCTTTACTTGTAACCGCTTGTTTTGATAATAGTGGAATTTTGGGAGTGGTGACCTTAAAATCACCAGTGGGGTTTTTGCCGTGTTGGTTTTCCCTATTTGTAAACAAATTACCGTGTCAATTTATTTTCCGCGGTAGTTAGTTTAATTGGTGATTTGTTTGTGCTACCACGCGCTTTGCATGTTAATTTGATTAATTAATAAACTTGGCTAATTAATCAATTAATTTAATCACAAGGGGTCAATACGTTTTTGGCCTATCAATTTGAAAGTTCAAGGAAGAAAAAAAAATTAACATATGTATAGGTAGTATTACTTCCTAATTTGAAAAATAAAAAAAATATATAAAAAATAAAAAACAAACAAACTAATGTATAGTTAATTAAGGGGCTGTTTGGATGGCTTGTTTCCATAACTCAATTCTCAGTTTCCATAACTCATAACTCAAAAATGGTGGGGCCCATAGCAAGAAGTCCATTTGGAGCATCAAAACTATGTTTCCATCACTCAATTCTCTGATTTTTGAGTTGTAAGTTAAGGAAACTGAAAACATATTTTTGCTGTTTTCAGTTTTCATAACTCATAACTCAATGGCATTTTTGTAATTAAACACACATGGGGACCCACTCAGCCGCACCTTTTGACCAATCAACTTATTTTTTTTTTTTTTCCTTTTCTTCTGATCAGCTCATCTTCTTCCTTTTTTTTTTTTTTTCCTTTCTTCTGATCAGCTCGTCTTCTTCAGTTCTTCCTTTTTTTTTTCTTTTTTTTTTTTCCTTTCTTCTTTCACTAGGTTCGGGTGATCTAGGTTTCTTCTTCTCTTTTTCCTTTCTTCTTTCTTGGGTGATTAGGGTACTGGGGAAAAAAAAAAAACTGCACCAATGACAAGTATGGGACCCACAAATAGTATGAAAATATTGAGTAATGGTAACTGAGTGATGGTGCTGTTTAGGTGTGATATTTTAGAGTGATGAGTGACAGAAATTGGGTGACAGAAATTGAGTGATGAAAAAAAAAAAAGGAACCAAACAGGCCTTTAGTATTAATTCTCGATTTGAAAGTTCAAGAAAGAAAACAATTAAATAGAGTACTCTCTCTAATTAATATTCCCATTTAATGTATACACCTATATCTTCCCACTGTCAACAACCCCCCAACCCCCTCTTTGGCCTCTTGTCTTTAAGGCAAATGCCAACTGTTATTTTAGCACCAGATTTTTTTATGCGCCACAACTTTTTGCACCAGAGCTGAATAGCCCCCTATAATAGTATAAAAGTAATAAACAATCATTCATAGTGACATCTAACTTATGACTGCCTTAAGTATAGGGGGCCATTCAGCTCTTTCCTTCTGCCATCTGGCACTTATACGATTATATGTAAATATATATAGGTAGTATTAATTATTGATTTGAAAGTTCAAGGAAAACATAAGCCAAACATATGTATAGGCAGTATTAATTCTTGATTTGAAAGTTCTAGGAAGAAAAAAGACAAAAAATTAAACATAGTACTCTCTCTAATTTATACTATTTCTCCTATTTAATGTATACACCTATATCTTCCAACTGTCAATAACCCCCCAACCCTGTCTTTGGCCTCTTGTCTTTAAGACAAATGCTAAAGGTTATTTTAGCACCAGATTGTTTTTTGGGCCACAACTTTTAGCACTAGAGCTGAATAGCCCCCTATAATAGTATAAAAATAATAAACAATCATTGGCATCTAAATTATGACTGCCTTATGTATGGGGGGCTATTCAGCTCTTTCCTTCCTCCCTCCGGCACTTATATGGTTATACCTACATGTATAGGAAGTATTAATTCTGGATTTGAAAGTTCAAGGAAGAAAAAAAAAATCAAACATATGTATAGGATGTATTAATTCTTGATTTGAAAGTTCAAGGATGGAAAAAACAAACAAACTTATGTATAGTTAATTAGTATTAATTCTTGATTTGAAAGTTGAAAACATAGTATTCTCTCTAATTAATATTATTTCTCACATTTAATGTATTCACCTATATCTTCCAATTATTAGCAACTCCCAACCCCCTCTTTGGCCTCTTGTCTTTAAGGCAAAAGCTAATGGGTATTTTGGCACTAGATTTTTTTTTTTTTTTTTTTTTTTTTTTTTTGGGCACAACTTTTAGCACCAAAGCTGAATAACCCCCTATAATAGTATAAAAATAATAATCATTCACAGTGGCATTTAACTTTTGAGCCTTAACCGTTTGCATTTCCCTTAAAGACAAGAGGCCGAAGAGAGGGTAGGGGGGTTGTTGAGAGTTGGAAGATATAAGTGTATATATTAAATGGAAGAGATAATATTAATTAGAGAGTATATTCTGTTTGATTTTTTTTCTTCCTTGAACTTTCAAATCAAGAATTAATGCTACCTATATATATGTTTGATTTTTTTTCTTCCTTGAACTTTCAAATCAAGAATTAATTCTGCTTATACATAGAGGTATGACCGTATAAGTGCCAGTGGGAGGAAGGAAAGAGTTGTATAGCCTCCTATAATTAAAATAAAATAAAATGAGAGAAAGAGAAAAATGGCTCCCAAGAATATTTTTTTAAAATAAGATATTATATTTATGTAAATGATAAGTGCATTATATTTTTCCCTCTTATTACATTTATACAATGCATAAACGCAGTAGACCACTGATCAATAGAGCACTTTCATCAGTCTCTCTATATTACGAAAAGTGCATTATTTTACATATTTTTACTCAAAATTTTCCCCCGTCAGTCCTTCTCGAATACTGTGCATTTTCAAAATTGCTATAATAAACCTGCATATTTACATGGTTATTGTACCTTTCTATTTGATTTTTTTAATTATTTTTTCTCTCTCTTTTCTCATTTCATTCTCTCTCTTCCTCTACCCTCTTTCTCCATGATAATAGTTTAAATTTACATATTTATATCATTATTATAAAGCATTATCAAACTTATTTTGAGTTAATTCATTTAGTTTATATTTGGTATTGGAATAATACTGAATAATCAATTTTGTGCTTAATTGAATTTTAATGCATGAATTTGTCTTTTATAGGAGAATGGAATTAAATGAGCGGATTTGTACAAAGAAGAATGCTAATGGCTTTTAATTTTATAAGGACCATAATGAAGTCAAAGCAGGCTAACCCAATGAAATTTAAGCCAATTGGAGTAAGGAATCAAAGGAAATTTGCACCAAATCCAAGTCCAATTCGGACAAGGATTCCTGCTTGCGCACCACTTAGTATTTTGGGCATAACTTTCGGTTCAAATATCGAATTGAAATGATTCAAGTTGGGCTGGAAATTTAACTTAAAGAGCTACAACTTTGTAGCTTACCAAAAATGTCGGTTAATTGAAGCCTGAAAACCTGAGATTTTCTCCAAACAGGAATTCAACTTGAAATAGGATTCCTTGACCTATTTAAAGGCTCTTTATGGCAAATTTTAGGAGCAAGCAGTGAAACCCCACCATGTATTGGTATGTTCTTAATAATTATTTAATAGTTTTAATGCAACGTTATTATGTTTTTTTTATTGATTTACCTATCTAAAAAAGTGTTTAGTTCTGTATAATTCTTTGATTTATCATAGACTCTAGGAACGTTAAATGCATAATATTCCTTGCAAACTAATTCACTAGTTTTTTTTTTTTTTTTTTGGTCTAAAATCAATCAAATTTATGAAACTACCTTAGACAATTAGTTCTTGAGTTCTTATTGTTAAATCATCCAACTAAGATCATTCTTCATATGAATTTTAGTTGAGTTATAAATTTTAGTGTGTGGTAAGGTGGGTGGGGCTGTGGGTAGGTAAGTGTGAAATAATAATAATAAAAAATTGAGAAAAATATTATTTAAATAAAAGAGGGTGTATTATAGATAATCTAATATGGGTGTTTTTGCAAAGTGTTTGTGTAAAATAGAAAAAGTAAGTTATTATACTAAAATAGATAGAAAATTTTGGACAGACTGATGCAAATACTCTTAGGGAAACATGGTGGGACCTTGTACGTGTTGTATGTTCTAATATGGCAATTTTCATTAGCATCGCAATAACCTATTGCGACACTTATTTTGTGATGGTTTGAGTTGCCACAACAAACCATATGAACCTTTAGAAGTGATTTTAGTGATTGAACCCAAATCCACAAAAATACTCAATCCATCACCAATTGAGAAAATCCCATCTCAAGCCCAAAAAATCCACTTTCAGAAACCAAAAAAATTAAAAAGAAAAAAGAAAAAAAAAAAGCCTTACCCCAAAAAAATTTCTCAACTCATAGAAAACAAATCGTAAATAACCCAACAACAAATCACACCAGCTCGTATCTTCCTCTTTTACGAGTTTTTCAAAATTTCCAAAAACCCAAAACACATACAACAAACCCATCTCATATTTAAATACAAGAAACAGATAGTGAAATGAGAAAGTGAGGACGGAGAGGAAAACTAAATCATTGTCTGCAATGGCAGTGACAAAGAATTAATTGAGTTGATCTTTACTAAAATCGACCTTAAGGGTCTATTTGGTTGGGGAGATGAAAAAGTGGAACTATAGAAAAGTAGGAGAATAGAAAAGATTTTTATTTCCCTCATTTGTGTTTGGTTGGAGGGATGAAAAATTCATTTGTTTGGTTGAGAAGAAAGTGAGGGGATGGAAAATATAGTTTGTATAAAATTTCTCTCATGCCCTTATTGCATAATATAAGAAATAATTTCCTTACAATCATTAAAAAAAAAACTTATTATCAATTAAAATTAAAAGAATAACATCTTATAAAAATTAACACATCATTCATATTACTATTTTATTAAATTAGCACATGATTAATATTTTTAGAGATGAGTTCTAAAAAAAAATAGAGATGAAAGCCACCAAGAACCCCCACCGTTTGATTAAAAAAGAAAAAAAGCAAAAATAAAAAGCAACTGTTTGTTGAAAAAAAAAAAAAAAACTTAAGTTCCTCAATGCACAAACAAAATGGCAAGACACAGTAAAGAGGGGCAAAATTGGTCTTTGGCTGGCATCCATGTTTTCTCTATAGTTTTCTCGCTTATTTGTGGAGAAAACACCTAGACCCCACCAATTTTCCTTCCACAAACCCACCCAACCAAACACCCTAATAAATTTATTTCCCTTCCCCTTTTCTCCCTTTTTATTTCATCCTCTCTAAAATCCACCCAACCAAACTGACTTTAAAGCAATCTTAAATCAATTGAAGTAAAATCTTCACGTCCACCTTCATTTCCAACGCGTCACCTTTTTCCTCCAAATCCAAGCTTTTAATTTACTTGAGTCCAATACTATCATTAATCAGTTTACCATTTGAGGATGAAGTTTTTGAGATCTAAAAGAGGGGAAGGTGAAGAAAGGTTAGTTGGAGATGGGACTCTTAAGAGCTATGGAGCTCATCTGATTAATTGGTGTTACATGAGTTTGAGTTTAGAGGGTCGATCATGCACATTTGTAGCATATAGGGTAACTGAAAAATGAGGTATAGTTTAGGGTGGAAAAATGTAATCTCTCCTAGTAATATATAAATATATATATATATATATATATGTATTCTCAAGTGCCATATTAGAAATAAGAACAAATTAAATATTGATTTTTTGTTTCATTTGGTTTAATGTTTCAAAAATTTTCTAATTAAAAAATTAATATTCTTTGTATCCTTTGGTTCAATGTTTCAAGACTTTTCATCCTTCACACACCCACGCAAAAGTCATTGAATTTTAATTCACCATTTTCACCTCTTGCACTTCTACCCCTTTATATATTATATACCCATAGCCCTTCATGTGATTCCATGTAATTTACCTTCAATCTTTCAACGACACCTACCTAGCTCTAATATTGTTGTTTCATCTAATCCAAACCCGCATGAGTTGGCTATAACCAAGGAAGAGAGGCCTGCATTTTATATTGAGTGACAATGACAATTATGATTTTGATGTTAAGGTTGGACATTGTGGATTTGTGGGTTTTGTAAATGAAGTGATTGACTATAGGTGTTTGAGATGTGTGTTTTGTTTTAGAATTAAAGAGAAAGAGAAAGGCGCATTCTATATCAACTTTTATTCAATAATATTCCTCCAAAATTGTTTTTTTTTTTAATTTCTCATTAATTCAATTAAATAATTATATTATAGATATGTGTGTGCAATTTATAATTGTTGCTCTTTGTGATGAACTCATTACTAATAAATTTCTAACAATTATGCTATAATACATATACAACTTCTCTAAAACCATCTGACATAAAACATTACAATATTATTTGTACATCACATGGGTAACTTACTAGTTAACATTAATTTGTTGTCTATCTCTCTAGCTTAGCAAGTAAAATTAAAATATTAATTATATAGTGTAATTCAAACCCACGTTTTTGTTTTTTCTACGAAGTCAAATGTAACACAAAATAAAAATATTCCTATAGGATTTTCATAAATAATAAAACTTTGTGAAATCTTACTTTTAATTAACCCTTTTTATTTAATTTATTTTCTTCTTTGAAAAAAGTCCCTTATACATAGGGTTTCATTCTTCTCTCTAATGTTCAAAAAATTTATTTTCATTTTTCAGATTTGAAATCATTTTCAAAATGTTATTCTCATCCATCTCCATTAAGATGATAGATGTTAAATCAATAAGTCAGTTAATATGATAGTTGGTCTATTAAAATGAAAAGTATTACTTCCAAAATATTTTTGTACAATACTTTCATAATAAATCATAGATGGTAAGTTGTTATTGGTTCTAACTTGAATTTACAACTTAAATTACTTTTTTGTCCTCCTGTAATGAAAAATAATAACATATCACCTAGGATTTGTCATGGAAACATTGTGGACTCTTTTTTTTTTTCATTTTAATTTTCTTTTATTTTCTTCATCGTGAAAACTGTTGTACCCAGCCTTCTAACCTCCATCAAACCTCCCAAACCACCAATTACATTGACCAAAATCTCAAAACACATTCTACAAAATTATTAAAAATATGAACAAAGAAAAAAGAAAAGAAAAAGGAAACTAAAAATTAAACAACCCACATTTCCCCTTCTTATTTCACAAATGAAAATAAATCAATCATTGGCAGCCAAAATACATTGCAATAACTCAACAAAGATGACAACAAGAAAGATAGTAAAGTTTAAACAAACTAGAGAATATAAAATCTCTTATGGTCTGTTTGGATTGATGGAGAAGGAGGGGAAGTAGAGAGAAGTTGAGTAGAGTTGACCAGAAATTAGCCTCTTTTTGTCCAACGATTCACTACTCTCCTCCACTCTTCTTCCCTCCCCCTCAATCCAAATAGGCCCTTAATGTGATGGCTAGTGCCTTTGCCACTTGCAATATGAATTGGTTACATGCATTGACAAAGAGCTTCATGGGCTTGATGTCACGATCCAAAATGTGGAAACGTAGCGGTGGAGTGAACCAAGTCCCGAAAGGATTTCTCTAAAGCTTCCACAACATGTTTAAATTTTGATCAAAGACAATAGTGGTTCAAGGTTAGGGTCATCTCTACAGTATAGACAAATGAGGTGATTACTAATTCATATTGCAAAAATTAGTTTATTTTATAACTCCAGTTATTTCTTTGTGATTTGGTTGAAGTTTGTGTTAGAATGCCATGTTTATGCTCTAACTAGTTTCAATGTTATAAAACTGACAATATAATGGTATATATTAAATATGTTCATTGGTTATTCCTTCGGTTGCTCCTATCATCCTATTTCTAACTAACACTATTTTCTTCGCCACTCATTGTTTCATATATTGAATTCTTCTCAATGGTCATGTATTTTTTTCTGTCAAAATTGGTAAGTCTTTGAACAAAAGTTATAACTACTTTCTCATTTTAACTATATTTGTATTGTACTTTCTTAACTACATATTTTTGTTAATTTGAAATGAGCATGGTGGGTAAGCTGAATTATTTTCTTGGTCTATAAGTGAAATAACAAAAAGATGATATTTTCATCCCCCAAGAGAAGTATGCCAATAATCTTGTAAAGAGATTTCACCTAGACTCAAAATCTCCCAAGAGAAGCATGCATCTACACCGGTGAGCTCTTTAACAAAACTGAGTAAAAACCCACTCAAAATCTCCATACTCAACCTAATGTGATCCTATCGAGTGGTCATAGACCCAACTTGGATAATTGACCACGTTTGACCAAATATTTACCAATTTTGACCAAGTTTTGCAAACTTCGACCATTCATTTCTCACAATCTAACCATTGTCATACTTCACCAACACCAATATCACGACACAATCTTCCAATCCAATGGCTGGAATTTGGATTTAAGTCTAGAGCATTATGGACATGTGTCATTGTACCAAAATACCATGAAACTTTGATTGGTCACATTCTCCCAATCCAACCGTTAGGTAAAATTCATCAAAACTAATATTTTTATCCTACTCTATCAATCCAATGGTCAAATTTTAAATCTTACTCTGGCACAAGATGGACACATGTTCTTGTATCCATTTATCATGAAACTTCAATCACTAAAAATATTCAATGCTCTTCCAAAAGAGTTATACCTTATATAAACACTAAAGGCTCAAAGTGGCAAGTGGGTAATGGCAGAATAGGTGGGTAAAGACTTTAACTGTGGAGGCTACTATGTTTAATAAACCTCAAACTTCTTTCAAAAAATCCATAAAAAAGTTTTTAGGTCCTTCTCATCCTTCTACTATAAAAGAATATGTCCAAGCCTCCAAGTTTGACCAGATTAATATTCCAGCAAGTGAAACAGAAAACTTTATCATCTTGGCCCTTCCTAGAGAATTTGTAATTTCATGGCAAAAACAAGGGGTACACACACCTTCATTTTGGTGCAGTTAGGCTGGCACTAACTTTCCACGGAAGAAAGGGACTCCTTGTAGCTTTTAGAATTTCACTTCTTGATTCTAGATTCTTGGAGTATCAAAATGCAGTCATAGGAACAGTTTAGACCACCTTAAATGTAGGAACAGTTTTTGTTACTCTTTTTCCTTACTTTAATATGTCTCTCAGAGACCCTCATCTTTGTGATGCTCTCAAGGTACAAGTCCAGATTACAGGAGCCTCTTAGGTGTAAGACATATTTGCTGCTACACTTCATTACCAGCTTGCTTATAGACTCCAGAATCATGCTTTTGACATGGTAGTACCAGACATAGATCAATCCAATGATGCTTTATTGATCCAAGTTGATCTAGGAATGACAGCCATGTGTACGTTTGTTCCAAGACAACTTAATAGAGAACAAATGACCTCTATCTTTCCGGAATCATGGAATACAAAATATGAGATGCTTCATCAGGCGACTAAGCCAATCCATTCAAATGATCATTTCTTTATCAGAAAAGCAAATGGTGAGGTTAAGACAAAATTCATAACAGCCCCACCAGAAAAGAAAGATATCACAGCCTTTCCGACACAAATTGCAATGTTCCAACCGATATCATATGTTTGTGAAGATGGTCTTACAATCAAGGCATTTCGAGAAGATGGAAAGCCTTGCTATGAAGGCAAATCCCCTTTTGGTCACATATGGTGGGATGTTTGTAATTGTGATGATTGCCAAGAAGAAGAAGTGTTTGAAGAAGATTACTCAAAAAGAAAGAAAAAATCTTCTCAACAGGTGCTCAAAGAGAGATATGAAGCAGGAGATCCAGAAGTTGACCTTCTTGGAGAACCCTCTGGAAAATTTGATTATTATGTCCTTTACCCAAGAACCAGAAAACAAAAAATCCCTCCTTCTCCGTGTAAAACAGATCATAATTCTAAACCTCTATTAATTCCATACTATCAGAAAGTCCTTCCCCAACATACCAAAATGTCAACCCTCTCCACAGAAACCTTTACCTGGCTACATGTTTGACCAAGCTTCAACTTCCTATTCCCAGAATTTTCCTCCTTTTGAAAACTTTGATCATCCATAAACCAACACAAAACATGTTTGGAAAATCAAAAATCCTGTTGGAACCAACCTAGATGGAACCAAGAGACAGGTTTCTTCAATGGAAGTAGCTTTAAACTGGCAAGCAGAAAATGCTGTGGCAGAAAACCAGGTCCTTTCAAAGATTCTTGATAATCAGCAAAAGATGGCTGAGGTAGTTACCCATACCTTCTGAAAGTTCAAATAATGTATAAAACACCATGAACGTTTTGACCCCCAAAATACAAATTACCAATTTAAGCTTTATATCAAAAGATGTACATGCGGAAAATGAACAAGAGCTTAAAATAGAATTGATAAACAATCTAAACCAAATAAAATCACATCCACAGCAGAAATTAAATGGCAAAAATTAAGGGAAGAGAGATGCAAACACAAGGACAACACAACGATGTGTTATCAAAGAGGAAACTGAAGCCCTCGGCGTAAAACCTCTACGCCGCCCTCCAAGTGGTCAATAATCCACTAAAGAATGTAGTTAGGATATAAGGACAGCAATAGACCCTCTAAGCCTAATCTACCCAGTGTACCTAAGCCCTTCAATCTCCTACTCCAACGAGATTACGCCGAACCTATTGCTTCTTTAGCTTGCCGGATTCCGCTATAGCCCATAGCATCAACCAATATGAAATTGGTCCCTTCCTAATTGCTTCCCAAAGCACCAAAAAGCCTTCTCACAGACATGGGTATGGTGAGAAAAGGTTTTGGGTAATGAACCTCTCAAGGATCTAACAATGGAAAGGGTGAGAGTAGAGGAATTTGAAGAGTCACAAAGTAAAGATTGTGGATGAGTCAATCTTTTTTTTCTCTAGGGTTTCTCTCTCAAAATTCTCTCTGGAAGCTCTCTACATTTCGTGGGTACAAGGGGTATTTATATTGGGGTGAGAAAGGAATGTGAAGAGTCAGTTTTTTCCAAAATAGGGCTGGCTGGCAACTTGACCTCGCGACTTGACTGAGTCACGAGTTCAAGCCGCGAACTAACTGAACGGCCAGACTAAAATTTTTTGTCCTATAGTGCAATAGCTGGCATGACGGTTCAGTTTCTGGCAGCTTGCCATTCGCAAGCTACCTGCGAGATCCAGTTGCGAGTTCTTCTCTGCACGCTTTACTTATATGCAATATCTGGTGGCTTGCTAGTCGCGAGTCCCTATTCTGCTGCACAGTCTTGAGCATTTCTTCACACTCTCTCACACACTACCCTTACATGATTCCCACCTAAATACAAGGTTTCTAAGTGCTGTAATACAAGCAAATTGGCACGGAATAAAGCCAACAAAATGGTTGATAAAATTCAACCTTACACCTTCTCCTCCTCAAATTCTCTTATTGAAGATTTGAAGAAAAAAATCAAGATGATTGAAGGAATTGGCAAAAATAGCCTCCACAGTTAAAGCCTTGTCTGTTTCTTTCCCCCTTATTGGGCAAAAAGAAAAGGAAAGAAAACAGTAGTTACTACAGCTCCAATCCATGGAAGGATCACAGAAAAAATCCTTACAAATTCTCCTAATGCATGTTCATATGCCCTACCAGTCTTGACAGTCACTATATAAGGATTTTTCTACACCTTTAACTTCTTCATTCTCACCAACCTCTCCTTACCAAAACCTCCAACCATTAGCCATGACACATCCTAATCATAACCCTTTTAAACCAAGTGGACTTTTCCCTGGCATTACATATCCACCTCAACTAGAACCCCAAGCAAGGCCACAAAATGAACCTCCTCCTAAAGAAAAGAACAAAGAACCATTATACCAACCTCCAGACCCAATTGTTGGTGCTTCTTCAAGACCACCAGATATGAACATGTTGGTTAAGAATCTTGACCCTCCAAATCCAATTTCATCTTTTCTCATAAAACTCACCCTTAACGATCCAAGAGAATCTTTCCTCCACCATCTTTTCTTTATCCCTGACAATCTTTCCTCCACCATCCATTATCCTTGACAACCAAACAAGGTTGACCTATTCACTAACCACAGACTCAAAACATCTATTTACCATTGATAATGCCCCTCCTTCCAGATGGCATGATGAGATTTTTAACATGTATTCATGGTGTATAGCTGAAATCCAAGGTCCAAATACTAATGTTGCCCAGATCATTGCTAAATTTTTGTGGCAAGAGTCATAGGAAGATTAAGAGAATGGTGGATCAACCTAGGAGAATACATGCAAGGATAGGCAGCTCAATGCAATACACTAGAAGACTTTTTCATGATCATTCATAATGAATTTCTAGGCTCACCGACCCATTTTACCAAAGTAGCAAGAGAAGAATTTTTACTGATGAAGTTCTACTCATTTGAAAGAAAAGATTTGGAGAAACATTTTGACAGAATGTCAAAGAGATACTACTCTTTTAATGGTATGGATAATGTTAATTCCAAGCACACCTTTCTCAACTCCCTTCCAGAACCATTGGGAGATGAAACACTTCGCATGATGAATCTCCAAAAAATAACTATGCAGCAAGCTTCCTTGGGTGAGATCTATCAGCATGTGCTCATTGCCTTAGAAAAACTTTGCAACCAAAGGAAATTTCTTTTAGAACTTAATTATGTGGTTAAGTGATTAAATCCATCATTTTCTAAGAACTTAATTAAACATGGATTTTGTTCAACAATTTTTTTGATTGGTTGAGAATTGGTCTCAATGGATCAAGTTTAATGAATCTTGATCGGTCAAGTTGCTTGGTGTCCAACATGCATCAAGATCACATAACTAGCAGTTCTCCTTGAGTTGAATCTTGGTCTTGCCTTGGAATTGAAAAAGACTTCAAGCACACTTCAAGACGCACTAAGACTTTTCAATATGGATACATTTGTTCATGGTTTGCCAACCTAATATTATGGACTCAATTTCCTTGATTAACTTATTTCTTTTCCATATATAATAAAAACTAGTACACTACAACTAAAATTTATTACCTGTTCACAAATATATGCTATAATAATAAATAAATAAAAGTTATTACATAAATTATATTATTTTAGTTAATAAGTTAGAATAATTTCTGTTTATGAACTTATAAATTATATATAATTTTACTACAAATCAAACTATTTATATTATCATTAAGTTATAAATAATGATTTAATCTCCTATGACTTTAATTACAGACGTACATTAAATAAAATAAAAATTACAAGCCTACATAATCTAATATCAAGTTTATATAAGTATATTTTTTTACATCTACACATATAAACATATAATGTCATATATACTTAACTTGAACTTTCATAATCATGAACTTGTTCAAGAATACTTTATTTTATTTGAGCTTGGCTTATTCATAGTTGAGGGTAAAATAAGCTTGAGCTTAGCTTATTTGTTAAATAAATGAACATATTTAATTTTTCTTCTCACGTCAAGCTCAAACTGTCTATTCATTTACAGCACTAGTCCTTCTTTGAAGTCCAAGGCCAAATGACAAAAAGTGAGTGTAAACACCATTCAAATACTTCAGGACACAAGGTTTTGACCCAAAATCCCGCCTTCATCCAAGATGGCTCGGTCAAATACATGTCTCCACTGCAAGTGCTGTCCAAAATTGCCTTGGCACACCCTTCTGTTGTCTCAGTTGGGATCCAGTTAGCTTGAGCCTAACCAGAAATCACATTAATAAAATGAAAAAGATACCTCTTTTTTTTTTTTTGAGAGAATAAGAATTGAATTGTAGATAATGGCTAAGTTGGCAATAGAAATCACACATAGTAGAGGCCATTACCAATTTTTATGCTGAATAGGGTACAAAATCGTTAGCATAGTTATTGTTACGCCTAGGTACTCATGTTGTCAGATAACCATCCAATCGGACTCCAAACAACTATCAAGTCTTAAGTTCAAAAATTTGAGGTTAACTATAGATTCTCAACAGATCAATTATGGTCAGAATTGAACAGTGTAATTTGTGTTTTGAAATAGGTATATTTGCAAAACAAAATCAAGTTCACCAACAATCCGTTGATGAATTGGCATATAAGCACAAGATTTTCTTGCACATCCACATGGGGGCTGGAAATATTTAAAAAAAAAAAATTAATACAAGCTTTGGTTCGATTGATACTGATAGGCTATAAAGAAGAGCTCATTTTTGTCAAACACAGGTGAAAAATAGAAATTAGGCATCATTATATTTTGATGTTCTTCCAAAACCTTCCCCCTCTCCTCCATGAACTCTAGCCATATACCAATAGCTGATGCTTTTTGGAAAGAATAAATTTTCAAAGATCTAAGAAACCTCTTGGTATGGGTTAAACACCTCAATGCCCATAATATAAATGCAACAAGAAATGGTAGGGTAAACAATTAGCTAAGTTAGATAATTAACAATATACTTTTTTTAAAGCCTACCTCTGAAAAAAATTCGCCTTGTGTCATTTCTTTTTGATAAAACCCTTGAATCATTTCTGACTCTATTATTCCAGGAGTAACAATTGTAATTCCAATATCCTGTCCAAATTCAGTTCTCAATGTCTCAAAAAAGGATATCAGGGCTGCCTTGCTTGCCTGAAGTCATCACAGATTTTACAAGCAATTAGTGAGAAGGAAAATATGGGAGTAACACAAATTACGAGGTTTCTTACATTGTAGAAGCTCAATCCTGGAGTGCCTAACCATGCCGCAGTTGAAGCAATTACAACAATCTTCCCTTTGCTTTTTCTTAAGTGTGGAACTGCATAATGGGTGCTATACACTGAACCCCAAAAATTTGTGTCCTTAACAACATGAATTTAGAGTCAGTTAGGGCGAGTATGCAACCTAAAACTCAGACAAAATATAGTTTAAAAATTTGAGTTCTAAGGTTTGCAATTTTGTTGCAAAGTTTTTGTGTATTTGGGTGTGAATAGCCTAAAGGATTTGAATTGAACCACAATACCTATTTCACATAAGATTCTCTAAACTTTGCTTAAAATATGGAGAAAGTTTATTTCACTATTGAGGTTTTTTGTTTTTTAGTGTAAAGTTGTTATTTACAACTATTTTGTGTTGGCTTTAATTTCGTGCCAAATTTGATTGTAATTTTGTTCAATCTTATGTAACCCGTATTTTATGTGGGATTCCAGTGTATGGGTTATGTGTGAGAAAGAGTGTGAAGACTCAAGACAACATTGAAGATCAAAGGAGTTTTCACGGGTAGCTTACAAGAAGACTTCCCGCAAAGTGAAGCCATGTGCACAGCATATGACTGGAATGCGAAGAGTTATGACAACTGGTTTTCGCGAGTATTTTGCGTGTAAGGCCTGTCCGCGAAACTTTCTGTTTTGCTATTTTGACATATCTACTTCACTATGTCTTCACCCACACTATATATACCATTGTTACCCACATATTGAGAGGAGTTCTTTTCAGAAAGAAAACCCTAGCAATAACCCTTGAGAGTTAGAGATTGTCATACCCACAATCCTCTACATAATCCATTATGGTTTTCCTCAACTCCCACCTCTCCATATCCAAATCCTTGAAATGTTGATAGCCCAAACACTTACCGCACTCATTCTGAGTGTAAAGTGAGGTTTTGGTGCTACTGGGAAGCATTGGAAGAAGCCATTTGTTTGATGGATGCAATCGGGCTAAATTGTGTGATCCGGAGAATTAGAGAAGACAAGGCTTCATTAAGTCAGTTGGTAGTAGGAGGTTAGAGGGCTCAAGTACATGGGGTAGACTAGGCTTAGAGGATCTTTTGTTATTCGTGTACTCCAACTTATTCTCTAGTGGATCAATTTAACGGTTGGAGGGCGGCGGAGAGGTTTTTCACCGAGTACTTCGGTTTCCTCTTAGATAACACGTCTCGATGTTATATGTTTACATCATTCTTCCTTACTCTTTTAGCTTTCATTTTATTATTGATATTTGATGAATATGGCTTAGAGTAGTTTATTGTTTATTTGCTCGCATTTACTCTATTCCACACTTAGTTTAAGTTAGAGTAAAATTAACTGAGCCGTAATTTTTTATTTGGGGTCTAAATAGCTCTTGTGTTTTCACACAAATTCGAGCTTTCAATTGGTATTAGAGAGGGTGCACTTGTTGTGGTTTCATTACCTAAGTGTGATCCTAGACCCTTTTTTAGATGGATCGATCTCAATCGCTTAATACTCCTCCATACTTTGATGGGAGCAATTATGCATTTTTAAAAGTTCGTATGAGGGCATTTCTAGGTCCTATCAATGATAGTGTTTAGGACATTGTCGAGATAAGATGGACTAGGCTAGAGGTCGCAAAATCCTCATGGGATAAGGTAGCCCTTGCGGCAGCTAACGCTATTAGCAAGGCTTTAAATGCTATTTTCTGTGGTGTTTTTCCAAACGAATTTCACAAGATCTCTCATGTTACAATTGCCAAGGAGCTGTGGCAAATCTTGGAGACGACCAATGAAGGCACCAAAAAGGTGAAGGACACCAAGTTGCAAATGCTTACTACATGCTTCGAGGAGCTGAAGATGAGTGAATATGAGTCATTTAGCTCATTTTATGGGAAGCTAAATGAAGTGGTGATTGGGAAATTCAACTTGGGAAAAAAGATGGAGGACTCCAAGATTGTGAGGAAGATTCTACGATCATTGCCGGAGAGCTTTTGTGCAAAGGTCACTGTCATCGAAGATAGCAAAGAACTTGGTAAGATTAAAATTCAAGAACGCATCAGTTATCTTCAAACCTATAAACTATCTCTACCATCACAAAGGAAAAGCAAATCTCTTGCTCTCAAGACACTCAATGAGAGATTGGAAGCTCAAGACTCCTCGAATGAGGATGACGTTGAAAAGGATGTGGCGTACCTTGTTATGAACTTTCGTAAGTTCTTAAAGTTCAAGAGAGATGGGAAGCTGTTTAAGAAAGGCAAATTCTCGAATTTCAAGAAGGACTTCAAGAAGAAGGATTCAAAAGATTCCTTTCCATCTCAATGATGAGAATCAACAAGCATTCAAGGATCCATTGCAAGTTCCAATTGGGCCAATTACAAGAGCAAGATCCAAGAAGATCAAAGAAGCACTTAATGGGCTGATTCTAGGGATTTGGGCTGATTCACATTCCAAGCTGGGCCCAAAAGAAGATGAAGGCCTAATAAATTTAATCCAAGCTATTGAGGGCTGATCTGACGTAATTGGGCGTTATTTATGGCAAAGATTTATGGCTGATTGACTTTCCAGCTCTAAATCAGTTAACAGATACTTTTCCTTATTTAGATCTTCTAATTTTGGACCAGATCTTCCTTAATTTTAGGCTTTTATTATTTAGAACGTTTTTTTAGGGTTTTTCCTATTTTGGATCTGCTATTTTCAGACCAAATCAGTTTTTAATTAGGGTTTTATTATTTAGTACGTTTTTTAGGTCAAATTTGATTCCTATTATGGTTAGGTATCAATTAGGAGTTATTTTAGAATATATTTTCTTGTCTGCCAAGTTTTCTGGAGCCTTTAAATAGGCTCCTAAGTCTGTAAACGTTTTTTGGATGAATTATTGAATAAAAATCAGAAAAGGTGAGGCTTTGCTCTTCTCTTTGGTTCTTCAAGAACTGTGAACTTATCAAGGATTCTTCCTTGTGGCGTTCAAACTTATACCTTTGGTTCGTGATTCCTTTATAATCATTGGGTCAAGGTTCTTTTACCTATACCTTTGGTTCGCGTTTCTCTTATAAACGTTGGGTCAGGGTTTTCTATCAAATCTGAATTTTAGCTTTCTTGGGCAATATTCCAATATTGTTTGTTGGGTCTCAAAGCG